>JANLIY010000031.1:0-323782 GCA_029490685.1 Schizonepeta tenuifolia | reverse complement strand
TAAATTAATTTTTTTCAACAAGATAATTTTTATATAAGTCTGTTAGAAATCGTATAAATATTAAGGTATCAAGTGGTATTTTCCCCAAAAATAAGTTTGAACATAGTCTTTGTTTTAGGAGAAGTTTAAACTTAGTCATTTTATGATTCTCCTCGGATATTACTATAATTACAAAAGTATGATGAGAGGGGAGTCACCAATATTTTTGTTATCCGATTCCAAAGAAAGGTACGGCATTAAATGTATGCCACGTAATGTCATTCACCTATATCTATCTTTACTAGTAGTTCATTCGAATTCATTTTTGATTCTCAACTCAACCAAAATTACACTTGAAAGTTGAAACTGAGAAAAAGAAGAATTGAGATCAAGCTATGATCATGGAAATGAGTGGCCATTCTCTCTCATATGCCAAGGTCAAGGCCAATTCTCTCTCCCCACCATTTTTCCCACCCAAAATTTCCTCTTTTGCTGGTAGCACTCTTAGTTTTTCTGGCTACAATCATTGCTTGCCCAGAAAGCTGAATTTTAGTGCGAGAGAGTTAAGGAACTTTGTTGCGATAAGGGCCTCCGATTCTCAAAGCACCACTCCAACCAATGGCTCTACAAGATGGCTTCTTGAACCCGTAGGTGTGTTTGTGTGTGTGTGTGTGTGTGTGTGTGTGTGAGAGAGAGAGAGAGAGAGAGAGAGAGAGAGAGAGAGAGAGAGATTATTGATGCTAATTGGGATGATACGCGCGTGGATGATTTGATATGGAATGATTATTGCCCATTTCTGATCAATTCTTGAATCTTGATATTTGTTTTTTTTCTTTTTCTTTGGTATGTACTCCTATGAAATTAGACTAAAGTTTTTGTGTGAGGTACTTCATAATATTGGTCCATGCTCATGCATTTTCCTTATACTCTATAAAGATCCAATTTTGTTTGTTGGATGGAAAAATCTTATTTTCCTATATTGTAAGTGAGCAGGTGATGGCGATTCAAGGCATATAGGTTATAAGATTGCTAGGCCTGGTACATTTGAAATAGATTCAGTAAGTATTCTAATTTTGAATTTGTAATGCATTATTTCTTTCCATATTTGAATATTGAATAATTTTAATATGACTCAGAATGTAGTTACTATTGGACGTGTTCCTGAGAAAGCAGATATTGTGATTCCTGTGCCTACAGGTATTCCACGATTCGATATCTCTCTACTTTGCTTTTTTCTCTTGACTAATTACATAAGTGGACTTGAATGAGATGCAGTAGATTCTTGTATTGTATTGTTGTCCAATTCTTCTTCCATAATTAGCTCAAAAATTTCATGTTGAAAATTAACAATCTCTTTATACATTTTCAAGATACAAAAACTTAGATTTGATCTGGTATATCTGGTGCTCAGAGAACATGTTATGATTGTGGGATCAAAAATATGTTATGAAAGAAGTAATCAAAATTTATTTATTGTTGGAGTAAATGGTTTTGTTGATATTTAAACTGTAAACATGTGTTTGCTGTTTTATAGTTGTGTCGTTGAAGAAGTGATTAATGAGTATTTTGGGGGCACCAAAAAGGAGTGTTACTGGGAAAAATGACACTCAAAATGGAACACCAAAAAAATTGTTTATCCAAGTGTGAATTATTTAGTTTCAGATTTGTAAATTGTTACTGTTCCTAGACATGATTCGTTTTTTCTAAACTTTTTCTTGGGTTCTTTTCTTTTTGATTCGTTCACGACCATTACAGTTTCGGGTTTACATGCTCGGATCGAGAAGTCAGAAAAGAATCTGTTGATTACGGACTTAGACAGCACGAATGGTACGTTTGTGAACGAAAAACGGCTGATACCTGGAGTAGTTTTTCCTGCAATTCCTGGGAATCTCATCACATTTGGTATGACTTATTGCTTTACTACTACATTTCTGGAACTGAGCAAACTTTGATGCATTGTATTCTCTTCTTTTGATGCACAAATAAATGCATAAGTTTATACATTGTAAAATTAATGCATTTGGTGCATAGATTTGATGCATTCGCTGTACCGGAGAGAAGGTAAGATTGTTTGTTATTTGGTGGATGTTTTTGTTTTTCAGGTGACACTAATTTAGCGATATTCAGAGTATATAAGGTTGAGAAAGAGGAAGCAGCAGAAGAATCTGAGGCAGACAAAGTAGCAAACATCAACTTAGAGCCTACAGCCTGATCATTTTAATTGTACAATTCTGTTTTGTTTTAAAAGGAAATTGTACAATTTTTAGCATACAATACATTGATTTTCACTCAATAATGTTTCTTACTAATTCGGCTGCTTTATTCTTCGTTTCTTGATTGAGAAACTTGATATGAATGACTCCATCTCTCTAAAGACATTTTGTGATTTTTTTTTCGATAATGTTGCTAGAAACTAATTTAGATAATTTGATTTTATCATATTTTCTAATTTAAATAATCTAATTTTATTAATTTTTCTAATTAAATGCGTAGATAATTACCATTTTGGCTTTATTTGTTGAAATTATAATTAGGAATTTGTATAATAAGGATCTAGTGGAATAAATTTATAGTAGTCCTATCTATTGAGATTAAATATATATAAAGAGACCTAATAAAATATAATTAGACTAGTACATGGCCTACTATATTAAAAGTATAGAAATCTTATTTCTTTTTAGAGTCAATAAATCAATAGCTCAAGCTGATAAGTTGACGCGTAAGACTCTTTTTAGTTTTTAAGCACATGTTTATCGTCCCTCCGTCCACCAAATAATTGTCACATTTTGGACGACACGAGTTTCAAGAAAATGATAAGTAATAACGAATTATAGAGAGTATTATTGTGAGTGGATAAGGATTCCACAATAAATATGAGTGAAGTAGCAAAAGTGACAACCATTTCGTAGACAAACTTAAATGACAAAAATGGCAACCATTTCGTGGACGGAGTGAATAGTATTTTCATTTAATAATCACCCATTTTACTTCAGATTGTTTTTTATTCAGCTTGTCACGTCGTCATTTTCGGCGTTATATTAATTTAAAATTTGTGGTTTGTGATCGGAATAAAATCTAGAATAAGATAGAATTATAAATTTACAAACTAAACTAACAGTTCATGAGAAAAATAAATTTTTTAAGAAGTCTTAGATTGAAATTTGAAGATATTTAGTTTTCTTTCTTTTTTTTTTCTCTAATTACTCTTCAAATCCCCTCCTAATACGTAGATTTTTTGAATTTTTTTTTATTTATGTGTGTGAAATATAAAAAGAAGAGGTAGTCTCGTGTGAGATCAGTCGTTGACTTTTTTTTTTTTTTAATCTTTAGGCTTTCTTTAGTTTTTTTCCTCCTCCGTCTTTGGTTCCGATTTTACGGCTCCGTCTTTGCTTCGATTATTAATATAAGGATAATTATCAGGCAACAATTTGGATTTATTCGGTTCGCTCTGAGGCCTTCGGCTTCCCTCGCTCGAATATATTATTATATAAACGAAAACGATTCTATGTAAAAAAAATTCTATGTGCCACTCCTCAAATTGGTCCATTCCCATTTATCTAAATTCTCAAATTTTCTGAATATAAAATCAATATTTATCATATTTATATTCTATATATATCTTATATTTGCATGGAAACAAAATCTTTACAAGATCAAATCTTCAAAATCAATATCTATTATATTTTCAATTAAATTATCCACTTAAACTTCCGATCATATACAAGAATGTTTATCAATTCATTATATTTATTAATTTGGTTTTACAATAACATCCCAATCTTGAAGAATTTACATAAATATTCACACAATTATTTCGCACAACTAATTTAATTTATCCAGTTACGTTAATTAGTTACTTGAATATATTGTTTTATTTTATGAAATTTCTTTCTTATGTAGCACACTTCTAATCACTCGAATTTTATTTATTTATATTATCTAAATAAAATTCGAACAAAAAAGAGATATCTTCATATATTAATTCTTCATAACAATTCTCATATAAAATCGACGTGTGACAATTTCTTTGAGAGCCAAATATATTTTTACCACACATTGATTTTGAGAAGTAAGAAAACTTTAAAAATTATCTATAAAAATGGGGCCCAATTAATCGGTTGATCAATAAATAGTTTAATTTTTATTATAAATTTAATATGACCACTTATTAAGTCATATTATACATAGGGTAGTGCTATTTGGACATATTATGTCCAGACATAGGATGGTAAAAATAGGGATTCGACGGAAGTTTTTAACTAATAATTTAATTTCATAGTTTCGATAGTTTGGTTATTAATAAACATACTATTTTTAAATTTTAATTATAAAGTTTCATTCCAATTTAAATTCACAAGCTTATGAGTTGAGTGTGGATAAAAGTAAAATTTGAGAACAGATGTGCATGAAATCGATATTTCGGAAGGACGTCTAAGTAGGAAAGAAATTTTGAAAGCAATCGAACAATTTTTTTCCTATTTCAAGCACGTATGTCCAAACATAATATGTCCGAATAGAATTATTGTTATATAAAAATATTTATTTTCATGCACTTCTAATTCATTTATTTTATTGTCCACAAAAATTAAAAAATGGTCAACAGGCTGATTCTGATTGGAACCGTGGGGGTAGACGAGCCGATTCAATTACGGTATTTTAACATAACGAGAGAATTCTGATTTGGAACTGTCAGGGTGGACGGGTCGATTTTAAACCGACGGTTTAACTTTTCATAATCGTGGTTGACGGGAGGATTCCAACCTTGAACTATAGGGTAGATAAGTCATTTCAATTACGGGATGATTCCTACTTAGAACCATGAGGATAAACGGAACGTTCAAAACCGATAGTTCAATTTTTTTTAGAATTGTAGTCGATGGGAGGATTCCGACTTGGACCATGGCTAGAGGAGCCGATCACGCAAGACCTTGTCTAAAAAGAAATAAGAACTCCCCGGTTCCGCAATCATCAGTTAATCGAACTCCAAGGCCAGTTGAAACATCACAATCGAGCTGCCCCATTTTGATCAGATAATTCATACTTAGTTACGAACCCAAGAAATAGGAGTGAGAAAATTAACCAGAGAAAATGGTCAGCATTCCGTTGCTGCTGATGGGCTGCGGCGGCGTCGGCCGGCAGCTTCTCCACCACGTCATCTCTTGCCGCCCTCTCCATTCCCAACAGGTTTCTCCTTTTCAAATTACTTGCGCATTCAATCACTGCGTAAATATTGCAAATCACATGGATGAAAAAAATGTACTGTATATATTATACTATTAATACTCCGTATATCTGTGTGGTAAATTATGCAGGGGGTGAGGTTAAGAGTGGTGGGAGTGTGTGACAGTAAATCTATGGTGGCAATACCGGATGTTTTGACCTCCGAATTCCGTGATGATTTTTTGCTGCAACTTTGCAAGATTAAGTCCAATGGCTCTTCTTTGCTCGACCTCACTAATATTGGTGACTTCTTTACTCATTTATTACCTGTCATAGTCAAGAATTAAAATTCGCCATTGTTGTTGTGACAAGGGTCGTCGATCTTTTTTGTGAAAATGAAGGTGAATGTCAAGTGTATTCCGGTGAAGAAATTGGGAGGAAAGTGATTGATGTTGCTGCTGCTCTACGTAATTCAAGTGGTAGGATATGGTTCAACCTTTGTGTTTACGGGCTTGATTTTATCACACTTCTTCGTACACTTAATTCTTTTATAGGCTATAGCCATCTTTCATAATTATTTCTTTCATATGCATTGTGTAGTGTATAATATGTTGTTTTCGACTAGTATTGGCGTATACTTTGCTTTGTGCAGTATAATAGACGGATCATGGTAGGAAGGGGGAAACAAGGAATAGAGTGTACAAGAGGAGCAATTCTTGCTAACTATTTATAACATTTTATCTTAAGTATATTATAGAGAAATGCTGGGAAATTCTGAAAGCTGCTGGCAGTATATATCCTAGTCTTCTCGAGACTAAGACATGCATTACATTACTATAATTTGACTATGTCAAATTCGGACTAACTGCGGTTCATCCCTGTTTTGACAGGACTGACACTAGTTGACTGCTCAGCCAGCTCGGAAACTATTGGGATGCTAAGTCAAGTGGTGAACTTGGATGGCTGTGTGGTATTGGCGAACAAGAAACCACTTACTTCTTCACTGGTAACATAATTGTTTCGGCTTTCAGCATGTTGCTGCTTCGTTTATCCTGCATTGATAATTGGAAAGAATATACATAATTTTTGCTATTGGCTTGGTAACATAGTTGTCGATTATCTTCTACTTTAATGTTGGATGGCCGATATTAAATAATAAGACTTCTTAAATTAGCAGCCATGTTTTCTGCATAATTATGATGATATCATTGCTTTTCCTATTCTGTGTGCAGGAAAATTATGACATGTTGGTTTCGCAGCCTCGTCGGATTAGACATGAGTCGACTGTAAGTGTTACTTCCAATTAGCATCAATTTTGGACATCGGACTAAAGCCATAAAGTTTGGTGAATACAATTTTAGTGTTGAAATTTAGCAAGTCAATGACAAATGAAGATCAAATCTAAACTCTGACCTAGATTATTCAACATCACATTCAATATTAGATCTTTATCCTGCAAATGTTATGCAGGGACTGCATTTCTTCCTTATAATTTTATCCTTTATCCTTGGAAGTCTTTGTCAATGGAGATAGCCACAAATTCCATTATTGGTCTTAAGAAAGCAATTAGATTATTCAATTATCTATACATATTAATTTAATTTAGGAGTCCTCAAGCTGAGGGGCTTGAAGTGTTATATCTCTGAGCGCTCATGTTGGTTTGTAACTCATATCATCTCCCTCCAACTTTTAACTGGTGTTTGTTCCTGCTGTTCCACGTACTTACTGACTAAAGTTTCAATATTCTTATGTATCATCAGCTGTGGGAAGCTGTGAAGCATAACTCCTGTCTTTTTACTGTTTCGCATTAGGTTGGCGCAGGTCTTCCTGTCATATCAACTATTAATCGCATGCTTTCATCAGGAGATTCTATTAATCGTATCATTGGCAGTTTAAGTGGTATGCTTTTTTTTTCCCCCAGTTAACAAATACAATCTTTTTATTCACATTTAGGCTATGGATATTCTTCTGACTAATTAATTATTAAAATTATGGTTGACAAATCTTTTACGCTTCTGATTATAAGGTACGCTGGGCTATGTGATGAGTGAGGTTGAAGGCGGGAGACCCTTTAGCCAAGTAGTCACTGCTGCAAAAAAGCTTGGATTTACTGAACCTGGTAATGAAATATTATCGTTTTTTTAGGCTGTTACAGGTAAATGTAATTCTACGACATGTATTCGGGAATCTTTTCTATATAAGGTGCAAGATAGGAAAACTAGGGCCTACATGGATTCTTTGATACGGGGAATGCCCTGCATGCTACTAAGGAAAAGAAAGACATCCTTAGACATGATATCTGGACATATATTAATAATTTTGAACTCATCTCCACTCTAGAAGGGGAAACAGCGGGGGTACATGTGAAATAACAATTTAGGATTCTAAAATACACATTAGTTCGTCTCTAATATGTGACTGTATTCGACAAGGACCAAGTATAATATCGCATCACAATCAGATCTCAGAGTAATGTAAGTGAGATAGGCTCATTTTTTTGCGTTTTTATTTTCGAATGATTTATTTTGACTACAAGGTTAATATTTTCTTTCAGATCCTCGAGATGATCTCAGCGGGATGGATGTAGCTAGAAAGGTCTGTAAACTTTGTCCTTTCAATTTAGCTGACATTTGAATATGACATTTTTTGTTGATTTGAAAGTTGATGTAGATCTACTGTTGTAGGTGATGGCATGAGACTCACTAAAAGTGTTGCATCTGCATAGATATTTATCGATATGATTAGTTTCGTGTTGCCTCTTCATTATAGTTCAATGTTTAAGAACCTTGTAAGTCTGCTTATATGCTATCCTGTTATAAGATGCCAAAAATTAGTTTCACAGATCTTGCAGAAAGGGCTGGTATGGATTTGAACCGTATCTCCGTATAATTTGACTGCAATCCCGACAGAAATAAGAAAAACATAATGTTAGATGAGCACATCTGATGCATAATACACACTCGTTATAAAGCATTCAATCTAGAATAAATTCACATACTTTCTTTCAAAAGGTACTTAATTCTTCATATTTCTGTGCAAATAGGCACTGATCCTTGCAAGACTTCTTGGACATCGTATTGAGATGGATAGTATCAAGGTTGGTTTTTACTATCAGCTTCCGCCATTACAACCTTTTCCAGAATACTTCAGAATAAGATACTTAGTACACGTGTCATTCTTTAGGTTGAAAGCTTGTACCCTGAGGAAATGGGACCTGGTAAAATGCCCCTAGATGATTTTTTAATAAAAGGCCTCCCCTTGCTTGATGAAGATATCCAAACACGGATAGAAAATGCTTCTTCAAATGGAAATGTTCTGCGCTTTGTTTGTCTGATCGAAGGGTCAAGGTATGTTCCTATTACATACTTGATACCATAGCTGGATGCAGAAGATATTAATAAACTAATAAATTAAGTTATAACCAACTATTGGCTACTGCAATAATATCGATATGTCCTGATAGTTCTTTATCTTGATCATCATAGCTTAAGCTGGTAAATAATCAATTATGTTTCTCATGTGTTTATAGTAGAATGTAAGTTTTTGTTTGACACAAACAATTTATAATTTGAAATGCATTTTACACCTATGGTAGGTGTGAAGTTGGCATACAAGAAGTTGCAAAAGATTCAGCCTTGGGTAGATTGAAGGGTAGTGATAATGTGGTAAGGGTTTTTTGCATTATTTATCCATTTCCAGCTATTTCGTATTTATGATCCCTTTTCACCTCCCATTTTCCCACCATGCCCTTGATGCAATCTTTATCCAACCAGTTAAATGAACTTGAACTTGCATTGCGCACTAATTCAAATATTTAAATAAAAAATAATAAATAAATGGCAAAAGTTTGACATTTTTTTTTATGGTAAATAGAGGTTTTATTTCACCAACTTGCATGAAAGTACAAAGACTCAAAAACACTAAAACCAAGCTAAGCATTGCCCACACTACTATCTACAGACTAGCTGCTAGTGAATAAATCTTAAGAGCTTCCTATCCTTTCGACCTCGCTGAGCAATAGTGAGGATGCATTGTCGAAAAATCTCCTCCACAGTCAAAGAATGACCACGAAATCTTCTTCCATTTCTTTCTTTCCAGACTTCATAAACCACAACAGATATTGCTAGCCGATAGAATTTCTGTATTCCTGTGTTACAGCCACAACGAGCTACCAGCGCTAGCTTCTCCCCCTCCCAATCACTTGAACCACCAGACCATTGTTTGACTCCTTGCCATATGCATTTAGTAAACTCACACTGAAAGAACAAATAATTGATAGATTCTTCTGTATCCTCACACAAACCACACAAAGGCTCAACAGTGATACCTATTTTTGCTAGATTATCACTTGTCACCAATCTTCCTTTCAAAGCTAACCACAAAATAAAAATACTCTTCGGGGGAGCAATATTACAACTCAGAACCCTACTCCACGCCACCCTTTCTCCATGCTCCCTTAACACCCCATAAATTTGCCGAATTGAGAATTGCTGTTGAGTGAGGAGGGACTGACCTGCTAAAGAGGACCTCACATAGTCTCTAGCACCAAGTATCTTCCTAATAACCCAAGAAGCTTGGGACGGCAGAGGCATTATGAAGATATCTTGGCCTTGATATAATAGCTATGCACCCAACAAATCCATATCCTTTCTTTGTGTTGAGTTATACACCATAGCAATTTGCAGAGGGCTGCCTTGTTCCAGCTTTGCATGTGTGTTAGGTTCCAACCTCCTGCAAGATTGGGAAGCATAATTGCTCCCAAGTCACAAGTGCCCATTTAGATTCTGATTTCTCAGACCAAAGAAAGGCTTGACATATAGATTGAAAACGGAGGAAAATTTATTACTTGCATTTAAAGTTATAAAATTCTTCACATATGTAGTCATCTTCATTATATAAACAAGTTGCTTCAATTTAATGTTCTCCTTTGTTTCTCCCCTAAATCTTAATAGTGTGAAATAATTCTATATGCTCCATTTTTGAGTGCAGCTGGAGATATATAGCCGTTGCTATAGCAAACAACCACTGGTTATTCAAGGTGCTGGAGCTGGCAACGATACCACTGCTGTGGGTGTCCTTGCTGATATCCTCGACATACAGGACCTATTTGGACACTCAGCTTCTTAGGCTTGATTACTGCCAAAACAGACATGGCAAGACCACTGTGTCGATTTGATATACTGATATAGTATTATAGTAATGGTGTTGTATTTGTTTTATTTTTTTAGGTAACTATGTTTTGATATACTTGTATACTAAAGCGAACTTATTTGTTTTATTTTTTTAGGTAACTATGTTTTGATATACTTGTATACTAAAGCGAACTTCCTTTTATCAATTGATTCCAATAGACATCGTTTACTTTGTCCAATGTTTTATTTTTGTAGATTTGGAATAGGTGGATGACTTATTAAATTTTTTAGTTCAAATTCATGAGTAAATATAGCAGGCAAGACAAGTCACAATTATATGCTTTACCGAAATTATGCTCCCGTGCCATTTTTGAAGCTTTGCCTAAAGATTAGACCATAAATATTTCTCCTTTTGTCCCTCTCAATTTCTCTCACTTCCCTTAAATAGATGTCCCATTCAATTTATCACATTTATATACTAATATAAAAAAACATTGTTTTACAAAATTTGTTTTGCCTATTATATCCTTACTATATAATTAATTTAAGAATAAAAGTATAAAATAGTATATTATAATTTAGATTAAAATAAGTCCTAAAATCATATCATGATTGAATATGATAGTAACTACGGTATTATTTGAATTATAACAAAAAATTCGCTACTTTTTGCCACAAGTATATTATGGTAATTACTGAAAATAATAAATTCTTAATGAACTCCATATTTAGTTAGAAACTAACTACTACTATTATTTTTGTCATTCAAAATTTGAAATTGTAAAAACTAAAATTATCATTACAATAAAGACCATAAAAAAGCATACCGGTATTATAATATACTATTTTTTAGGGAATTACAATAAGGTATATATGTTTTCTCTCAAATAAATCGTTACACCACTATATAGGTGGGAATTCTACACCACACAAAGGTGAGATCACTACTCCGCACCCAAGTGGGACCATTACACCACCAGATAAAGTGGGAATATCACCGTACTCTAGCGGGATTGAACCCAAAACCTCTCACTAAAGAGAGATTTAAAGTATCTCAGCCAATCACTTAAACTAGGCCTCATCGGCAATATTACAGTATACTTAGAAATATAGAACTGAAAGTTTGGGGTCAAATATTAATTATGTCGATCGATTGAAAAATCATTAGAATATACCTCTTCGGAAATTGAGATCCAAACACATGAGATTTCAAACAAACTAATGAGATTAGTAGTGCTAAACTCGAGTTTAGAGCGACCTCAAGAAGAGTTTCAATTCGTTAAATTGAAATTTGATTAGCTTGACTTGATTAATATGGTTCAATGAAATCAAACTTTACATATCATTTTTGACATTAATAATAATAAGTCCTTTTCAAGCTACTTATTTTTTAATAAATAAATAAACAATACTTAACCCATAAAGAGAAATTAGATATCAACCAAGAGAGTATCGATAATAAATTTTTTTACACTATCCTTACTATATTTCTAAATTAGACATCAATAATGTAATATAATATATTGTATTTGTAAGAAATATTTAATTTAATGTATTTAAAGTTACAAGAAAATATTAATTCATTGAAAAAACTTACCTTGAAACAATTTATCTTTTACCTAATTTATAGATTTTATATGGACTCCAATATACTTCTTCTTTTAACTTTAAACTTTTCTTCTTACAAAATTAATAATTTTTATTCTAAGTGGGACGATGAGTTTGAAATTTCTTTTTTGAAGGCTAAAATTGGTGTTTGAGGGAAATAAAAGTTGGATTTTTGCACCGTAAATTGAACATTAAAAGCAGACTTTGAGCTATTCCCATCAAAGCTCAAAAGTATCATATTATCGTGTGCTTTGTAGAAACCTTTTCGATTATTATGAGAAGTATAGTTTTTTCTTTAATTTGGGAATTTAAGTAGACCTTAGATTCAGCTCAATTTGCCATGTGACTATGTGTTTTACTGCAGTCTTGGGTGTTTGTATTAATGATTTCAATTAAATTTAATGTATGATTATAGATAAATAAAAATCTAAGATTTCTTCTTTTTCTCCAACTTCTTTATTCAGTTCATCGAAATCTAGGCATATCATATTGTCTTCTGCTACCCCATCTTTCATAATTTTAACGAGCATGTACTTTATATTTGGGATTTCATGATTTTTTTTATCAATTCTAGAGTTTTAAACGTCATTATATGATTTAAATATGTATAAATTAGCTCTCAAGTGAATGAATGCAGATCAAAATTTGGAACAAGCCATTCTTTGTTTTTTTCTTTTAATTTTTTTTAAAAAAATAGTAACTATTCCTTCCGTCCCATCCATTTTCAGTATTTACTGTTCCACACGAAAATTAAGGAGATGGGTGAAAAAAATTAAAATGAATAGATTGAAAAGTTAATTGTTTCCTTTTGTTGATTAGACGTCCCAATATGAAAAGTGGCTCAAGATGGGTAGAACTAGGGTATTGTTATATACCAACTAATTATTCTTTAATTTATAATGATGTTATCGAAACAAAGATAAAAATAGGATCTTATTATAGCTTGTTTTCACCTGTTACATATCATGCACCCACTATCATAGTTTTGATTGAACAATAAAGGCATGTTAATTGAAGGTTCCGTACTATTTTGCTTTTTCAATATGAAGCAAGAGAATGTGCTCAACTTGTCTCCAAGTTATTTTCTTTTTCTTTTTTTTGTTTGGTAAATAGCAATATTTTATTCACCAAGTAAACGTTTTCGAACAGATTACAAACCTAGAAACACCAAAATCCTACAAACAGAGTTGCCATGCAAAAGATAGACTACGAGAGTCACTAGCTCTTCAACATTCTAGCTAACCTCACATCTTTGCTGCAGCTCCACGCCACTATCATTTTGCATTGGTAGATCACTTCCTCATCACTCCTCTGCTTTCCCTGCAATCTTCTCATGTTTCTTTCCTTCCAGATTTGATACAAGACAATGGAGAGTACACATCTATACATACTTTGCTTTGTACTTTTGGTCTTGCATTGAGATAATAGAAATCCTTTCTCCTCTCTCCAAGGCTTCTGGCTTCGATGAATTCCACTCCATTCTGTCACTTCTCTCCATATTCTGCCTGATACCACACAACCAAAGAATAAGTGATCCATATCCTCAGTTCCACTATTACACAAGCAGCAGGTATGGTCGACTTGGATCCCCATTTTTGCTAGATGCTCACAAGTTACCATGCTATCATGCATTGTTATCCAACTCAAAAATATACATGTTGGTGGAGCTTAATTCTGACAAATCATCTTGTTCCATTCCACCTTAAGAACTTCACCACTCAAAGCTTTATACAGTTTCTTGATTGAGAATTCATTTTGACTCAACCAATCCTTACCATCATTGATGTTCTGAATGTATTCTCTAGCACCAATAATCTTCCTAATGATCCAAGAGCTATGTCCAGAAATGACCATGTCCCTCATATTTTGATTTTTCACATAATACCATGCACTCATCTCACCCAAATCTTATCTTTTTTCTTTGCTCCAGAACATCTTACATACAGCAGCTCTGTTCCATAGTTTCATGTTCACAATGCCTAGTCCACCTGCATTCTTTGGCATACAAATTTTATCCCACGCCACCAAAGCCCTTCTTGATAAAGCTGACTTTCCTGTCCAGAGAAAAGTTCTACAAGCAGTTTGTATGATTTTGAGAACTTTCTGAGGAAGTATAAAGATCTGGCTCCAGTATACTTGCACTCCAAATAACACAGACTTAATCAATTGTAGTCTGCCTGCATAAGAAAGAAGTTTTGCCGCCCAACAGTCTACTCTAGTAAGAATCTTCTTTATAAGTGGCAAACAGTGCATTACTGTCACTTTGGTAGATGAGTGGCACTCCAAGATACTTGAAAGGTAGTTGACCTTCAGTCATGCCAGTATGAGCAGCATTTCCTCCTTGACTCTATCCGAGATTCCTCCAAAATAGATACAGCTTTTCAGTTGATTGGCTTTTAAACCAGATACATCACAGAATTTCTGAAAAGCTATAAACAGCTATTGTATAGAGGCAACATCTCTTTTAGCAAATAACAATAGATCATCCGCAAAACAAACATGTATAAGCCTCATTTTCTTGCATCTCCAAGTTATTTTCATTGCTCAATCATTAGAAGAATATGTTTATCAATATTTTACACTTACTACAAGCTAATATAAATAATTTTGATATTTGTTATGTCACCTACAGAGGTTTATATATCGACAAAGAAAACTCCTATGAATGAAAAAAAATCGCATTTAAATAAAATAGAAAAAATATGTCATATATATCACAAGCATTTAATGAAAAATTCACATAAAAACTATTGATATTTTAACTCCAAACAATTTTTAGGAGACTTAAGAAAAATTATATTCACTTGTTTCATTTATTGATAATTTATTAATATTTTTATAATGGCACTAAAAGAATAATTAAATAAAAATGTGAATATTAGTTACCAAATTTCGACATACTATACATAGAACCCTCTTACTTATAGTATTTTTGTAATTTTTGTAAAGTTAATAATACAAGAAAATACGAGGGTGCTATGCGCAACTAAATATTTTTAATATTTTTTTTATTAATGATCGAATATAAATTTTGAAAAATTTCAAAAATTCCATAGAAAAATGACCTATATAAAAATAAACTAAAATATAAATTGACTCACAATAGCTATTTAATATAATCATTGTATTTACGTATGAGTGCACGTTAATTATACTAGTACTATAAAAAAGAAGGGGAATTTTTTTATATACTCACTTCCAAATGTGCAAAATGAAAAATGCACACTCGGTTGTATTTCAATGAGATTTACCCACTGACACAATTTGGACCCACTAACTGCCATGTCTTCTTCCCTTGTCGGCCGCACTCGTATGTCTTATCGGTGGTTTTATTTTATCGTGTTGGATGAGAAAGCCCAAACTTTGAGGCACTTACTTTTTTGACCCAATTGACTACCCCCACCCCCCACCTGAAGCATTAATCCCGCCCCACTCCCTCAAATCCCACCCAACTCCCTCATATTCATCTCGCCCAAACCTAACCTTTCACTTTCACTCTTTCCTCACAAAATCCCTCTCCATGCCAGCGGGTTTTCCATATAATTTTTTTTCCGTCGGCAGTTGGTTATTCTTCACAACATGACAAATTATGGAGAGGTTAGTTTTATAAACACTGTTATTAATTTTTTTTATTGTGTATTATTGGTATTTATACGAATTCCATTATATAAAATTCATACCTTCGATTTTTATTGTGAAATTTCATGTGTTTGTTCTAGTAATTTTTTAGGTTCTATTTATGTCAAATCCCGCTCAACGAAACCCTTATGTTTACTATATCCCACTCGAGCGAGATATTGCTAAGTTGAGCGGGAAATAAGATATTATCTTTTCCCAATATGGCTAATTATGGAGAGGTTAATATTATATTTGATAATGTTATTAATTTTATTTAGTGAGTATTTTTGTGTATTTGTAGGAATTACATTAGATAAATATATATTTCTTCGATTTGTAATGTAGGATTTCGCCCCTTCGTCATTTATTTAATTTAATTGTTATTTACTACAAATCCTGCTCGGAAAACCCTAATGTCCTCTAAATCCCGCTCGAGTGGGATGTGCCGTACACGAGCGGGAAATTAGCTTTTGTTCCTATAAATTAATTATAATAGTTTATAACCTGCCTTAGATCCCTAATTCGCTTAATTGGTGATGTTTGGATTGTTTGGTGATTATTGGATGCTAATAACTTGAAATACGGTTATGTTGAATTTTTTGAATATGGAATGTGGTCCTAATTTTTTAATTAATTTATAAATGTTAATTATTAAATATCCCGCTCGGTAAACTTGGAGCCGTCCAAATCCCGCTCGAGCGGGATATAGCGTACACGAGCGGGATTTATTTAGTTGTGTAATACAAATTTTTATCTGTTTTGTAGAATATATCCCGCTCGTGTTGGTGACATGTGGCTTGACATCCCGCTCGAGCGGGATATAGATATTACGAGCGAGAATTTTTTTTTTACATGTTAAAATTTTTAAATAGTGTGATTTTAATATTTGTTTTTTAATTTAATTTTTTATCCGTGTAGATTATGTCCAAAAGGCCCGAGACTATTAATCAGAAGTCCACGGTTAACACATCTTACAGACACAATATTTTAGAAGATGTTGAGTCTACATTGATGCAGATTGGGGGACAGGATCTTCTGAAGAGGTAGCTTGAAGGTTGTTTTGGCCACTTTACTTAATGGCTGCCAGGGCAGAAGTGCGGTATGGGCGTGCATCACGTATTGTCCCGTCAGATTTCGGTTGCATGGGGCGAGCCACACGACATGTGGTTTCACATCAACGGGGCGAACCTTCATTTTTCTTCTGTGGAGTATGCCCTTGTTACCGGATTGTCATTCGGCATGTCTGATTTCTGACCTTCAGACAACCACGACCTACGGGATGTGCAAGTGTATCGGTAGTTTGCCAACGGCGTACCGATTAGTGCGGGGGACCTCCTGGATCGGTTTTGCCTGAGGCATGTGACAGATCAGAGTGGACAGCAGGCGCACGTGTTAGTTTTGTATATGCTGCTATTTGGTCTTGAGCAGAAGAAGTATGTTGCGGATTGGGTGTGGAAGTTGGTGGACGATTTGGAAGCATTTTCTCGGTTTCCTTGGGGCGCCTACACGTATTTGAATCTGAAGCACTACATGGACAATATGCAAGGCACGACCAAGTACCACTTCTACGGTGCAGCATGGACTTTTCACGTTTGGTCGTTGGAGGTGCTGCCAGACTTAGCCGCTGCAGTTGCGGTCATTGATAACCTTGATGCACGGCCCAGATGCATTAGATGGAAATTCAAGAAGATAAGTAGAACAGACCTTCAGCCATTATTTTCTTTGCAGGTATATTTTAATTTTTTCATTGTATGTATTTTTCTGTATTTATTTTTATAATTGTATTTGTGTTTGATTAAATTTTTAGCACTGCAGGTTGGTCGATTCAACACTTTTGTACCGGATGATGCTGAAATGAAGACTTTCTATTTCCGATCTACTCAGTTTCCAAATACACTTGGAGTGGAATATGTAGTGCCGCGCAATCCGTTACGTGTAGGGGAACAGTTCCCCCGTCAGGCACGCCAGGCCATAGTAATTGATGATGAAGATGAGTATGAGAGACCTCCTCGAAGGAGAGCACAGAGACAGCGAGGTGGACAGAGGCAGCCTGTTACCAATGAGCAGGGAGAGGCGGAGGCAGAGGCAGAGGCAGAGGATCGCGATCCTGAGTACAGAGAGCCACCTCGCCGTCAAGACCACGGAAAGCGTGTTCGTCAGGCAGGATCTTCATCCTCCAGTGGTGGGGCCGATCACGTCCTACGATCCAGTGATCGACGCTGGATTCGATCAGAGATTGCCCTTGCAGAGGCTTGCATTGTAGAGAAAGTGGAGCGGAGGCTGTTTCCCAAACTCAAATCTTGGATTGAGGGCTTATTTGACAAAGCCCGATGTGGATCTACAAGCCGATCCCCTGGACGTCAGCCCATCCCGTGGTCCATGCCTATACAGACACCACGCCGCCCCTCAGTGCGAGACCCACAGGTCCAGGGCTGATGGAGTCCAAGGATCGTCGTTGGTGCAAGATCCGGTGCATGTTCCTGTTGGACCAGTTACAAGATCTCGAGCCAAGAAGTTTAAGGAGAGCTTGATGGGTTTAGTTCAAGAAGTTTGGAATCAAGAGTTGATGAAGAAACCTATCGAAGTTGGGGAGTTGAATGGTCCGAGCTACATTAATCTTATCATGTGCGAGTGGGCTCAAGTTTGAAGACTTATTTTGTTTTGAAGACTTAATTATTTATTTTCGTTTTAGTTGAGTCCATCAGTGTTAGTTTTATTATTATTATCGTTTTGGGCTTGTTTTATTAATTAGTTCGTGGGTTATTACTATAAGCCCATCTGTTAAGTAGTTTCCTTCTTAGAATAAGGTTTGATTTTCGCCTATATATAGAGGCTATGTAATGGACGCCGTTTTGATACTTTGATAATATAATTCGTGAGTTTTGTTCTCTCTTGAAGAGTTCTCGAATTCCCTTCGGTTTTGCCAAGGCGAGTTCATTATCCGGCGAATCAACGAGTCAATCATCCCTCGTTGTGTGTCATTCATCGTCCCCGAGTTGCCGTAGCGTCCTATCGTTGGGTTCTAGGGATCGAATCGCCTAGTTCACTTGTGAGAAACTGTTACGGAGGTTTTGGGACTTCCATCTATCGTATCTTGTTCGAGTCTTCCGCATGCGTGTGCCGAGGTTCACATCAAGGGCCAGGAAGACCAACGTCGCCCCTCAGTGCGAGACCCACAGGTCCAGGGCCAGGAAGACCAACGCTGCCTCTCCGTGCATCAGCATGCACATGACACTGAGGAAGTTCCTCCCCAACAGAGACTAGCTACCAGTGCAAGCAGAACGGTTTTTGTCGCCGCACACTGCAGCTCGTCATTCCATGTACGAGCCTGGATCGTCAAGTGTAATGTTCGATCAGTACGGTAGTTTTTTTGGAAGGTCCATCTCGGCATTCAATGCATGAGGAAAATAGCAATTTCAATGAATTGTGGTCCGCTCTTACCACAGTAGGTGATTATTTCACAGATATTAGATAATTTTTATTACTTTTCTTATGTTTTACGTAAGATATTGATATTTATTTGGTTTGTGTAGGGCCATGGACAGAGTTTTGAGGCTCGTCTACATGAGGTGGCGCCGCCGATCCGAGCAGTCCCACTTAATCAGAGACCAGCGGGGAAAGAAGAAGCAAGTGATGACGTGCCGCAACAACAGCAACAACCTCGAAGAATCCAAAGGACTCGGAAAGCTTCTGCAGCAATACAGACGCCCATGCTTGCCCAAAGAGAACCACATCCACTTCCTGTGGAATTGATGCAAGCGTATGAACTATTTTTGAGAGGTGATGGGGATGGATTCATGGTTATTATTGAAAGCGGGGGATTTCTGCCGTTGCACTGGTGGAGGCAACTTGAGCATCCACAGGCACCCATAGATGTTGAGGTAAAGAAAATATTATCTTATCGATTATGTTAGATTTTTATTTAATTCACAAACTTATTTTTTGCTTTGTAGGTCCTAGATTTGTTCATCTCTGACTTGAGAAAACGACTATAATTGACCGAATGCATGTCTTGCCCGATGTGACACACACAAACATTGTTTTATTGGATTCCGATGTCTTCGTAAGTTCAATTTTATGACTAATCAATATTATTTACAACCGTGTTCAATTTTATGACGCACTTTTTCATGCACTTACAACCGTGATCATATATCCCGTTTGATCGGGATTTGACACGTGTCGAGCGGGATTTTCTTCTGCTCGAGCGAGATCTACATTTAGGTTGGTTTAATGCCAATTCAAAATTTTTCGACTGAATTTAGTACGCTACTTAATCCGTATATCTTTGATATAAAGTAATTAAATTACATAAGTATTGTCTAATGATTGTCAAATAATCACACCTAAATCATTGCTGATTGCACGCACAACCAAATTTGTCATCCCCTTTATATCATATCTCTTACACTTACAGATGTGATATAAAGGGGATGACATGATGGCATATTATATTTGAAATAATCAAAAGTGTGTAAAATTTATTGTTTTCAAGAGTAGTGTGTATTTTTCATTTTTACAATTCAAAAGTGTGCATTTTTATGGATTGTCACAAAAAAGAATTAACCCTTCAAATCCTTCAAAAGCATTTTTCTATCCTTTTACCCTTTTTTTAGCCTGCAAACCACACTTTTTATTTTTTTACCCTTATTCTTATATTCCGTACCAAACAATAATGTGACAAATTGAGTGGGACGGAAGGAGTAGTAATCAACTCTTTATTTTATTTTCTTATTATATACTTTAATTCAAATTTGTTTTTATCCTAAAATGCATTTATGTAAGAGGTCATCTCACGATTGAAGATCCATGAGCCACATCCATAGCATAATGCCTGAGCCAATATGGTTGGAGGGTCTGAATGTTTTCCCAAGCAATGATATAAAGGGCTTTGGTTGCTTGGGAACACATTCAGATACCAAAATCAACTGGAGGATGGAATGTTATGAATATGAAGATGTGGAATCAAATAGCTCTGCAAGCTACTGAGGAGCCTAGCCCAAGCAAAAAAAAGATTGTAGGTGAGGTGGATTCATGGTTATTATATCAAACATCAAAACCTCATGTCCATGCAGCCTCCAAAAATTGCATCTTGGATGATTCAGAAGAATTTTGCAGCTCAGAAATATGTGGCATAAAATAGAGAAGGTCAGAGCTTGCTTTTGAAACCTTATTTCTCTATTAAAAATATGTGGGTTGGTACAAACTAATTTGCAGTAATCCAACCCCCCTAAATGTCTCTTCATAATGTGGTTAACCATACTAGGAAGGTTGGTTACTTGTGACAACTTAACTAAGATAGGATTGAGTGTGGATCCTCTTTGCTGTTTGTGTGGAGAAGAGAATGATGATCTTGCTCATTTATTCTTCAGCTATGAATTTGCTTCGAGAGTTTAGCATGGTGTAAAAGTTTGGGGTAGAATTACTCGAGCAACGGTTGCTTGGGAGGATTGTTGTTCGAAATCCTCCTCCCAACAGTTCTATCGCATGGTTTTAAAAGTGGTGGTATATCATATATGGAAGGAGTGTAAAGCAAGGAAATCCAAGCTCAAGAGATGCATGTGGAGCAAGCAGTGAGAGTTTGTCAAGTGATGGTAGGAGTAAGATGTAGGTCTAAGCCCAAGCTAGCAAGTTTCTTTGCTTCATTAAATTGCTAGAATAGTACTGTGATTCGATGTTTTTGGTTGTGTAATCTGGTTTTAGCCTCTGGAACTTGGTTTTAAAAATTTTATTTACCAAAAAATGATATAAAGGGCTTCACTGGCAGTTACTGCACTTGACATTTATTTAGGCTTTGTCCAAACAAACAACATATATTGTTAGAAGAGTTGGTTTTTAAGAATAAAGCAAGAGTATCAATTTGAATCTAATATAATTATCTACCAAAATACTTTGATCCATGAAAATGTCTCACAAAAGTTCAAGTGAGAAATATTCTGACTAAACAAACCATCTAAATTTAATCAAAGATTGTAAAATTTTGAAACTGTTATAAACGTCTCTACTTTTGAGAGCTAATTAAACGTCTCTAAGTATTAAAGAATGTAAAATAACAGTAAATATAAATATATAAAAGCAAGTCCCAATCAGACGCGTCACAAAATAAGGGACGTAGTTTTGCAGTCCCACGCATCAGCCGTTAAAATAACAGTCAGGCAAATTGCGGATGCATTCTCAACCGCTGATCAAAAATCAACGGCTAGAAAGCTCGCGCCCACTAACATCATTTCGTATACACGCGACACCCACTTACTCCCTTCTCTTCCTCCCAAATTCCTTCAAGCGACGTCGCCGGTGCTCTGCTAAACGCCGTCGTATCAACCTTTTTGACAGTTCAATTGGAACCCTAGAATTTCAAATTCGCCTAATTTATCACGGATCCTGAGAAAAATTTCTTCTTTTCTGCGGATGTGGCTTGGATCATAGGTATTTGTTTCAAAATCATATACTTAGTATATACATGCATATGTTTTGCATTTATATGAATTTTTTTAAATATATATCATACATATTTATGTATGTGATTGATTAGTTACTGCGTTCATGAGCTGGTTAGTGTGTGTAGCGCAATTTTGAAGTACCTGTGAACGCTTAGTGTTGTAAACAAATTATTGCAGTTGGACATCAATAATTGATTGATGAGGAAAGTATTCAGTCATAATAAATATGTACACGCTTACCTCACACACACACACACACACACACACACACACACACACACACACACAGTCACATGCTTATATATGTGCATGTGCTGCTGAATTTCATATGGTGTATGAACTTTTAATATATACCAATGACGAATTTGAGAGATAAAGAAGTTGAGTGCACGTTTAGCTGGATATGATTTGGGTACTTCTGAATATCTTGGGTTCATTACGTTGTGTTTGCGAAGTAGTGGTAATGTGAGTGTGAACTGCTCAAATTCATGCAGATTGTGCATATGAAGCTAAGTAAAAGATGGGAAGAGATGCTGCATGCTTGTGGTTTTCTGCGGAAATCGAATGTTGTGCAAGTGGGATAAAGTGATGGGCGTTGAATTGGTGGGTGCCAAAGAGGGGAATATGGGCCAACATGGGGGGGTGGCAGATGATGGGGGCGATGATTCTATGAGTAGCGGAGAAATAGATGCTTTTGGGCACTCGCTGGTTGAGGATGGTATTATTCATGAACCCCATGTTGGGATGACATTCGATTCCGAAAATTCAGCAAAGATGTTTTATGAAGACTATGCAAGAACATTGGGGTTCAACGCTCAAGTTTGCTTTGACCATTTAACCTCCAGGAAGTTTTTTTGTTCAAGGGATGGGTTAAAGAAAAGTGCTGGTGGGAGCTGTGGGGCAATGCTGAGAATTGAACCTAGGGGTGCAAACAAATGGGTTGTGACGAAATTTGTGAAAGATCATAGTCACACCATTGTTGGTCAAAGTAAGTCGCTGTACCTCAGACCTAAAAGACATTTTGCTGCTACCACAAACAGTGCGTCCGAAACTTTCCAAGATCAAAACATAGTTCCTAGTGGCGTCATGCATGTTTCTATGGATGGAAATGGTGTTTCTTCAGAAACTAACCATGTAGGGAAGAATATGACTGCTTCCGGATTAAATCATACAGTCAAAAACATTGGGTCACTGGGCTTAACACCCGGATGTTCCAACCGAAGAAGAACATTGGGTAGGGATGCTCAAAATCTCCTTGATTATTTTAAGAGGATGCAGGCGGAGAATCCTGGATTCTACTATGCTATTCAACTTGATGAAGAGAATCGCATGGCTAATGCATTCTGGGCAGACCCTAGGTCAAGGAGAGCTTACAGCCATTTTGCAGATGCAGTTATTCTGGATACAACATACAGAATGAATCAATATAGAGTACCATTTGCTCCATTTACAGGAGTGAACCATCATGGTCAAACTCTTTTATTTGGATGTGCGCTACTTTTTGATGAATCTGAAGCTACATTTGTGTGGCTTTTTAAAACATTTTTGGCTGCCATGAACGACTGTGCACCTGTCTCACTGACCACAGATAAGGACAGAGCCATACAGGCTGCAGTTACGCAGGTGTTTCCTGAAACCCGCCATTGTCTTAACAAATGGAATGTGCTAAGAGAAGGCCATGATAGATTGGCTCATGTATGTCTTGCTCATCCTAGCTTTCAGGTGGAGCTCTACAACTGCATCAACATGACAGAGACCGTTGAGGAATTTGAATCTTTTTGGGTATCTATACTTGATAAGTATGATCTGACGAGAAATGATTGGCTTCAGTCTATATATGATTCCCGCAAGCAATGGGTGCCTGTTTATTGCCGAGACTCCTTTGCTGCCATTTTCCCCAGTCTTGGATATGAGAGCTCTTTTTTTGATGGCTACGTAAATCAGCAAACTACTTTGCCGATGTTCTTTAGACAATATGAAAGAGCTTTAGAGAACTCATTTGAGAGGGAAGCAGAAGCTGATTTTGACACATTGTGCACCACTCCAGTGCTGAAGACACCTTCCCCTATGGAAAAGCAGGCTGCTAGCTTGTATACAAAGAGAATATTCTCAAAATTTCAAGATGAGTTAGTAGAAACATTTGTATATACTGCAAATAGAGTTGATGGAGATGGGTGTAGTAGTACATTTAGGGTTGTGAAATTTGAGGATGACCAAAAAGTTTATTTTGTCAAACTGAATATTGCAGAAATGAAAGCTAATTGTAGCTGTAAGATGTTTGAGTATTCCGGCATCCTATGCAGACACGTGTTGACGGTATTTACTGTAACGAATGTACTTACCTTGCCAACCCATTACATCTTAAAGCGGTGGACAAGAAATGCTAAAAGCACTGTTGCAGCTGATGAACAATGTGAGCTGCAGAGTCACCAATCTTTGACGACAAGATATAATAAGTTATGCAAAGAAGCAATTAGATTTGCTGAAGAAGGGGCTACATCGTTAGAGGCATACAGTGCAGCACTTCGTAGTCTTAGAGAAGGAGTGAAGAAGATTGCTGGTGTCAAAGAAAGTGTAGCAAAAACTGCTCCTTCTAGCTCACAGGTTCCAGAAGCTACTTGTGATGATCGTAGAACATCCACAGCAAATTTTGAAATGACCCCTTCACTTTGGCCGCGTCAAGATGAAATACTTCGATGCTTTAATCTTAATGATACCGGTGTTCCTAGTCATTTAGATCTGAATGGCCCGCGAATGGCCCCAATTTCTCTTAAACGTGATGGTGGTCACTACGACAACATGGTACTGCTAATCCAGATGAACTACTATAGAAGTGGATTCGATTTTTTATTTTTGTTGAGGGAAACTAAAGAAGTAGATCATCTCTAGGAAAATTGTTAATCTCTTTTTTATGTTGGTTACAGTTGATTCTTCCTTGTCTTAAGTCAATGACATGGGTAATGGAGAATAAGAACTCGACTCCAGCTAACAAGGTAGCTGTAATTAATCTGAAGGTATGTGTTCCTATCTGATGACTCTGATCCAGAATTAACAGCTTTTCCTATTACATTTTTAGTCTTTCTGAAATTTCCCATTGTGTTAAGGTGAAGGAGAATTTCAGAACCATGAATTTCAAACAATCATATAATTGAACGTGTTATAATTTACAGTAAAATAAAAGTCGAGAGGAA
Organism: Schizonepeta tenuifolia; assembly: GCA_029490685.1. Classification (NCBI taxonomy): domain Eukaryota; kingdom Viridiplantae; phylum Streptophyta; class Magnoliopsida; order Lamiales; family Lamiaceae; genus Schizonepeta; species Schizonepeta tenuifolia. Next base: position 298,654 of record JANLIY010000031.1, on the reverse strand, counting down.
CACACATAGATCCGTCAGAAGCTATTTATTTCCTTTTGGTGGTGCCTATTAACTGGTAGAAGTCTTTTGAAAATTAAATGGGACAGTGCAAGTTCCTTTACATCTCTGCTTCTTGTACTTTAACCTACTGTCAATTCCCTGAGTTGCCTACTTCCCTTTGTTCCAGAGCTAATTTCCAGCTCAGAGAGATAATTGATTAATAACCGTTTTCCAATTCTAAAGGACCTATCTCTTTCAAATAATGTTATTGGTATCTCTGTTAGTAGTGCTGGTGGTTTTACTTTTCTTTATTCCAATAAATAATTTTAATTTTTTTATTCATGATTTTCAATAATTGCCACTTCTATGCTACTAACTTTGATGAAGAAGTTGAATTTGTGCTTGCTTCTAATTTACATTTTTTTGCTGTTTGTGCAGCTTCAGGACTATGCTAAGACTCCAACAGGAGAATCAGAGGTAAAGTTTTCACTGTCAAGAGTCACTTTAGAGCCCATGTTGAGGTCCATGGCCTATATCAGTGAGCAGCTTTCGACCCCTGCCAGTAAGGTTGCTGTCATCAATTTGAAGGTTTGTGGTTCTCAACTTCGATACTGAATTGTATGTGGACCCTCCTCTTTTGCATGATTTTAAGTCTACATAAAGGCAAAAATTGACCTCAATGTAGGGAATTTTGCATCTTGGCTCTGATATATTTGAGATACTTGAGTTAACCGATGCCATAACTTTGTTGTAAGTATCACTGGACTAATAAGGAATCACAGGATGTGCTAGATATACTGCAAACATTCCGTCGTACTAAAATTGGTGCAGTCATCTGCTTAGTTCCATGTAGTTGGCAACTATCCTGCACTGAGGAGGAATTTTGCTTATTGTTTGTTTGCATACCTCATAAATCTTTCTGTTCTAGATGTATCCTTGATCAACATTTTGCTAGAGTTGAATCTCACGTCTTTCAGTCTTTGTTTATCGGGTTCAATAATAATCCCTCATTAAGTTATTTGTACTGCCATGTGACTGGGTTCTTGTAACCTTCATGTGAACATTGTGTTGGTCTTGAATTTCCGCGGAAAAACTCAGTCAAGGAATGTTTAGGTAATAACCAAAAGATGAAGTATTAATAATCATCAAAACTATTTTCTTCCATCACACATCAGGTGACAATTCACAGAAAATTACTTATTTATGTGTTTAATGCCACAATCATTCTGGTTATATGGTCTGCTCTTACATTCAGCTTCAAGACACAGAGACAACCTCGGGAGAATCAGAAGTGAAGTTTCGGGTTTCGAGGGATACTTTAGGTGCCATGTTGAGATCAATGGCCTATATCCGAGAGCAGCTTTCCAACGCAGTAAGGATTCTCGACATGTGCTGGCAATACATTCTTTGTTTGTCAAACCTTATTATATTACCTGATCCTAGAATTTGGATATGTTTTTTACAAGGCACCTTTCTTTCTGTTATGTTTTCTGATCTATAATTGTGAAAAGGTAGGGATTTTGCTATATTTTGTGGCTGTTGTCTCGTGCATAATATGTTTTGAAGCACTTATCTTATGCAGTTTTTACAAATTTGGAAGCATAAACTGGAAACGTTGTATCTAAGTAGTGCTGATAAGCAAATTGATTCTGGTGGCATAGAACCAACCAGCACACCATGAGGCCTAACATCATATGCATTATTTTTTTTATGTCAGGAAGATTGGTAGAAGTTAGCCTATCAAAAATCTCAGTAAAGATCGCAAATTTGTCCTTCTATCCCTAGACAGAGAACAGCGTAGCATACTCCTGAGCCTTAATAATATTATAAGTTCCACAGAACTATGGTTTGTTGTGAAATTACTTATTTGAATTTCCATTATGCATGCATGTTCTGCCTTCTCATATTTCCCCTCGTCAAATTCTCAAACTGCTATAAATGTTCCTATTGCTTCATTCAGTGATTTATGTCTCCTTTACAGCTGATTGTGTTTACCTGCTCTTAACACTGACTGATATGTGTTATGTCATTGCAGATCGAGCCTAATCAAGATAACTCAACAAAAAGACAACGGCAGTAGGCGCCTTCTTGTGCCGCACATGTCACACGAAAGCTTAGGTACTGCTGGTTTTAGATTTGCTGAATTCACTACGAACGCCCCTGTCTTATTGGCAATTTCCAATCTAATGTTTGGTGTCTCATGTGTTGTAAATGTGATTTTCGTTCACTAGAGCAGAGATTTTATACTCTCTCTCTCTCTCTCTCTCTCTCTCTCTCTCTCTCTCTCTCTCTCTCTCTCTCTCTCTCTCTCTCTCTCTCTCTCTCTATCTCTCTCTCTCTCTCTCTCTCTCTCTCTCTCTCTCTCTCTCTCTCTCTCTCTAATAGTTATGGCCCAGATTGTAGTGTGATATTTAGATGGCTCTTTTTTGTACACATTGAATTAGATCTAGGTTTTGTAGGATCTAGCAAGCTAGTGATGTAAAATGGGAATTTAATTTCTGGTATAAACTTTGTACCTACACTTTTATGAAAAAACAAAAATTTTGCGTTTCCAGAAATTTGTTTCATTTAAGGCTTTCTTTAGTGTATAGCTGTGGTTGACTTCTTATCGACATAACATCATTATTATTGTTTCGATTCCTAGAGTAATTTTCCATATTTTAAAAAGTTTGTCCCACAATGTATATAATGCATGTGGACTGACTTGAAAAGTCATTTTGTCGCCGAACATTTACGTAATTAATCCACATTGTAAATACTCGTTCAAATGTGATCTTATTTTATAAACACATCTTTACTAAAAAAATTACTAAAATGGTGTCTGTAGGTAGTTCCCTGAAATGCAATTTTTTTTTTATTTATGTTTTAAAAACGTAAACGACTGCTACTCTTCACTAAAAAAAGAAAAGAAAAGAAAAGAAAAAAAAAAGCACACGTGACATAATTAAGGGTTCAAGATTTAGGATTATATACCTTAAATTTGAAACTCTCAATCATGATATGTATCGTTCCCTTATTAATATAATAGGAGATGAAACACTCAAATGCAGCAGTGAATCACGTTTGCTCAATTCATAGACGTAGTATAAATCACAATAATTAGTTTTTCCAGTCCACCCTGTCAATGTCCATATCATAGTAAAATCTTATAAAAATTAGCAAGTGCTCATTCTCCGCCCAATTTAATTTATCAAATAGTATATTATTGCATAATTAAATAAACTAATATAAATTATCATAATACATGTATATATTACTCTAAAAAAATATATGTATGATAATATTATCATACATATATGAATAACCCACAACAAAGTACTCCCTCCGTCCTTTTTATTTGTTCTCACTTACTCCTTTTTTTTTTCTTTTTTTTGTACTCATTTGAACACATTTACACATATACCCTCATTCATTCACCCTATTTTCTACCATTTGCCCCTGTGAACCCACCATTAACAACTTAACCACCTAATTAAGAAGTTAATTACCAACTGCTAATTACCCTTCTAATTAACCCTACCCAAAACACCCACTCCACCCCAACTAATTATCGACACTCTCTCTCTTCTCTCATCATTCTGCACATCTCTCTCTCTATTGTCTTTTCCCCCAATTTCATTTGCCCTAATTTCCCCGCTCTACTACGGCCCTCCCCCGCCATATCTCATCTATCTCCCCCTCTTCTCCCCCACCCGAGCAATCTCTACTTTCTGAAATAGCCCACATAATCGATAAACTACCATGAAGTGGCACCATCCCGATTCTCCTAACTTTCATGGGTTCCGATGTCGACCACGGTACCCCTGAGTTCTTGGAGGATTTACCACGGCCGGAAGGTTACAAATCTTCCCCATAATCCACCGATTCAGACCATGGTACATATGACGTCGTGTCGGAAACGGAATTCTCCGATGAAAATGATGCAGCAGTGGCGGAAACCCTAGATCCATACCAGATCTACTGTGCAGCGAAGATGAAGGGTGAAATCGATGATGTGCCCGAATCGGATTTGCCCCTTGAGTCTGAATTCGAATCCGAAATTCCTAGATGAAAATCTTCCAAATCAGGCGGATTTTCTTTAACCTAGGGGATGGCTGGTGATGTCTTATGTGTTGTGTTCTATTTTTTTGTTGCGTGGGGGATGGCTGGTGATGCCTTATTTGTGTGATGGCTTCTGCTCCTTCTTCTGATTTTTGCTCGTGATTTTATTGGATGAAATCTGATCTGGTTCTGATTTTTGCTGGTTATTTTCTAGTTCATGCGATCCCTGTCTGTTTTGCCTTTACTGATGGCCTATGATAATGGTTTTTGCTCGAAAAGTCTAAGATTGATGCAAATGATGACTGAAATCTGATGTTCATGATGCCTATGATGCATGTTCTTGTCTGAAAATGGTGATGATGATGATGCATGAATTCTCTGAAACTGATGCCTATGCTGCCTTAATTCTCTGAAAATGATGCAAATGAACTAATACATGCCTGAAATCTAGTTGCTGATTCCTCCAACCTGAGGGAAATGATGTTAATGTTGCCTTTAAACTGAGGAAAATTCTGCCTTTGTTCTTGCTGATGCTTTTTGGGTGATTGGATATGGAAATGTTGATAAGTTCAGATACTACTCTTGATCAATAAGTCATGCAGATGATGCATTTGTGCGTGCTGATGCAGTTGTGTGTGCTGATGCTTTTTGTGTCATTGCATATGTTATTTGTGTGATAAGGACAGATACTACTCTTGATCAAAGATCCATGCAGATGATGCATTTGTGTGTGCTGATGCTATTTGTGTCCATGGTGCCTTTTTCTCTGTTCTTTGAATTCCTTATTGTTGGCTCCTCTATGATGAATCGGAAAATCCCAAATTTACAATAAAAAATGACAGTTCCATCTTGTTCTATTATTGGCCTTGCAACAACACAATTGAACATTATTTTGCGGATGAACCTCTTTGACTTGCATGCCCTATGTGGCTCTGTCTCACCTGCACAAAGGTAGTACCTATCCTTTGTTTTAGAAAGGTAAAACCACTTCTCATCTACATGCATTGTGTTGTGCATTTTCTGAAATCTGATCTTCCCACCCTCAATGATGCTTCCAAGCTGACTAAGGCTCCAATTCAATTTACACAACTGATTTTGGGGGGTAAGGAAAGGTTTTATGGCATTAGTATGTGCCTTGAGCTTCTTCTCCTTGTACCATGTATGAACCAAAGTCTTACTCACTCCCAAATTTTTTGCCGTTAGCCTCAGTGATGTCCTCTGTAGAACTGAGAGGTTTTTGACCTTTTCTTCATCAAATGACTTAGTTTTCTTGTGTACTGACCCCTTTTTTACTGGATTGAATATTTACAGGAATTCCAAGAGCCTGTTGAGATTTGACTCGAGTCCAAACATTTCAAATAGTTTTCAAACTGACCTGAAATGTCTCTGCAGCTGCTGTCTTGGCTCCGTGCTTTAATTTGCCACCGGTGTTACGTTTAAGTAGCCATTGAGCAATGGTGTTTTGCTCATGTGATGTGAGATCTTTTTTTGATCCCATTTTGCTGTACAATTTTTCTGATTTGGATGTTCTGAAAATGATGCAAAAACTGCATGTGTTGGCATTATTTATAGGGGTTTTAGTTGGATACTTTAGTTTGAATTTTCCCTCATTTGTATTTTGATCACATCATTGTGTATATTCAGCATTGTTTAATGAAAAGTAATGCAGTTTTGGCTCCAAAAATTTGTTTTGCCTCCAATACTTTGTCTTTTCAGCTTCTGCTTCTTTCAATTCCTTATGCAGCAAATTTTTTTTTTTTCAAAATTTTTGCTTATAATTTCTGGAAATAAACAATGCAATGGGAAAAAATGGTGCCTATTGAAAATAATGAGTACCAATAACAATGACAAAATCCAAAAAACATGTGACAATGAAAAAATCGAAAAATCATTCACACTATAAATGGAAAAATCGAAAAAGACTCAAATGTCACTCTATGCAAAATAAAAAAGAAAAAAAAAACGAAAAATAAAAACAGAAAAAACTGTTTTTTCGAAAAAAACTGTAAAGGAAAAAAAATGAGTAACGTTAATGTAAGTTTATTCCGTCAACTAAAAATGAAAAATGCGTAAGATAATACATTTAATTCATCCACTAAAAGTACATTTTGTTAATCACAAATTAACAAACTAAATACATAGATTACCATCATCCCAAATACACTTTTACTTCTTCTCTCACCTACTTTTTCAGTTTTCTTAAAACCCATAAAAAGTACGGAGGGAGTAAACGTAATGATATTCAGTATGATTATATATATTTTAAAAATATTTTCAGAGAATTGATACTTTGCTTATTGAGGAAATTTAAATAGCGAAAATGAAGATTATATTTACCCAATTTGAAGCTGATCACTCGAGACAGCGCCAATCTTGCTTGTTTCTCCCTCTTTCCAATCCCAATCCAAATCCAATTCGATTCAAGATTTTAGCAACCTCCCAGAACAGAACCCTAATTCATCATCCGCAGCAGGAGGTATCCTAACAACCCTTTTCATTTCATTTTCTCTCTCTATCTCCGCACATGCGTAAGCGCCCTTGTCTACATGTATGTGTCTGTGTCTACGTCACTACTTGTTTGTGGACTCGATATCCTGTTAATCATAGCTGATTGACTGAAAAATTGAATCTTGAATATTGCTTTGATGGTAATTTATTTATATGCTCGGAATTCATCATGGGGGCTATGTTGGAATATGTTCAAAACGTATGGCCTCTCTCCACTTTAATCTTTTACAATAATCATAATGATTTGAGGGCATCTGATGGGATTGTCAAGAAATTATCGATTCCTGAGAGCACGAAGCACTTCGTTTATGCGATTCGAGAGCCCGAGTCGCAGGCTGTGATATATGTTTTAGCTGTCCAGAATTTGTCTGAGAGGTCAGCTTTGGATGCTGAGTATTTGATTAGAGATATTAAGCCTGATGCTGTTGTTGTGCAAGTTGGTCAGTTGAGTGAATCAGAGATGACTGGATTGAGGGAAGGTAGGATTGGATTGGTTGATGATGGTAATGGTGGATTTCTTGGAGATGATATCGTTCCCACGTCTGTGTTTGAGGTTTTGATGAACTGTTTTATGCTCAAGATTAATAAGGAGAAGTATGAGGATGTTGCTGGGAGTTTGGTGTTGAGGGAGATCTTTGGAGTGAGTTTCAATGGCCACCTTCTTGCAGCCAAGAAGACTGCTGAGGAAGTAGGTTCTTCATTCTTGATGCTCGAGTCACCTTTTGTGAAATGCAGATTGTCCGATGATGCTGAATGCAGTTCTGAGGGAAAATCGGGGGGTGGGGATTCGGGGACTGGTCTCCACACTCTTTTCGGCCTGCAGCTAAGTAGTTTGGTTGAAAAAAGAATAGGAAGTTCAATCATGTCTCTGAATTCAAGGGCTTTCCGCGTCATGGATGAAGTTCAGTCTCAATCGGTGAAGTGTTTGTCTTCGTACTTGCTTCGTGCAAGTCCACCTTTGAAGCTGGCAGGCGAAGATGTTCGTCCTCTACCTGATTATGAGGTTCCACAGTTTGCAAAATGTGTGTATCCTTTGCTTGTTGATTTGCGTGATATATTTTCGGATATCCCCTCAATGAGCACAGCTTTGGCTTGCGCACAGAAGATGCTTAGTGATGTTAACAAGGGAGAAATGGCTGACAACAGACTATTATCAGAAGTTTATGCATTTCAGATTGCAGTTGAGGGGTTGCGAATAGCTTTGAACAATGCAGGTCGGGCGATCAGGAATCGAGCACCGGCTAACTGTGAGTTTTCTGATCTTCCTATGGATGATCAGACACATGCTATTCTTGCTCAGGCCCTTCGAAGCCAGACAAGTAAGTACAAAACAATAGTCGCAGTGGTTGATGCTAGTGGATTAGCCGGGCTTAGGAAGAACTGGACGACTGTTGTTCCTCCAGAGATTAAACATATGGTGGACCAACTCGTCATCAATCTTGATGATGATGGTGAAAGCTCTAACGGGGCCAACAGAAGATGGAAATTAGCCGATAAGCCCGTGGTGGCAGTAGGGGCTGGTGCAACAGCAGTTTTCGGAGCCTCTTCTCTCTCTAAGGTTTTCCCAGCATCAAGTTTGATCAAAGTTGCAACTCTTAACATCCCGTCGTCTCTGCAAATTGTATTCACTCAGACCCAAAAGGCTCTTCTTTTGGCGCTTGGAAAATTGAATTTGGTAGCTCCTGGAATGGCGAAAGGCTCCACTTTTAAGGCTGTTGCTTCTTCTCAGAAAATACGAGCAGTGGCTCACGGTGTCATAGCTTCTGCTGAGAAAACGAGCCTTTCTGCCATGAGATCAGCATTCTACGAAATAATGAGGAATCGCCAAGCTCAGCGCGTTGGAGTTCTACCATGGGCTGCCTTTGGGTGTAGTATGGCAACATGTGCTGGGTTGCTTGTGTGTGGTGATGGAATCGAGTGTGCTGCTGAATCGATTCCTGCAGCTCCTTCGATTGCAAGTTTGGGCCGCGGCATCCGTAGCTTACACCAGGCATCTAAGATTGTAAGGCCAGCAGAGAGTTCAAGAATACAGAGATCAATAGAATCACTGCTCCATAAATTTAAGAACTTGAAAATAAAAATTCAGTAGATAAAATTTAGTATTCAATCTTCGAGTCCCATTCTAGTCCATAGACGGTCCAATTTTAGAGTGTAAATTAATAACATCTAGAGAGAAGGATTACCTGCTGACATACTCCATAAGAAGGGAAGGCATTTTTTTTTCGTGAAATGAAGTATTTTTCTTCTCTCTGAAGTTGAAGTGGTGCTGATTGAAAGTTTTGGCCTAATTTCTTCTTTGAATATTTGTCGCTGCATATATATTAGATTTATTATTTCTGCAGGCAGATTAATAGAGCTTGTAGTCTTCTTTTGTTTGATTGCTTAGAGCACCCATAATAGATGGGTGGGTACTTGTTGATGTGGCATTCGTATTACCTAGGTATAATATGGCTCTCGATTTTTGTCACAGCACGGACACGCACCAAATTAATGGGTTGGTGTCCAATCTTGTTGTGTTCGTGTCCTTGTATTGTACGATGATTATAATTTCGTGTGCATATTGAGGTTTATGTAGATCATTTTGTTTAGATTTTGCTTTTGTTTATTGTCTCATTGCTGTGAGTTTTCTGCTGTAAACGAATGGAGTTTCTTTAGGTTAGATGATTATGAGCTGGGGGGGTTTTTACACATTTAGGATTATTATTCTTTTTAGGTTTAATTTTATTTATTTATTTATTTATTTTTCAGATTTTCGTGATAAAACTATATTGAGGGCTATAGGGATTAAATAGTAAATCAAGTGGTGGAATTCTTCCCAAGCCGGGAACCTAGGAGAAACTACAAGTTTCATTATATAATCCATCTTTTTTCCTAAATATATTAAAATAATTTTCATATCTGAAACTAACTTATTTTCAATGCGAAATTTTCACTTTGTTAAAATACAACTTCGTCAGAACTGTAGTCAACTTATAATTCTTTATTTTTGAATTTAAAAAAAAATACTTTTGGTTTATATATTATTATTAGTTAGACCTCTGAACAAAATTCTCGACTCCACCGCTAGTATAATTTTAAATTCTTTATTTTTCATTAAATTTGGATTATAATGAGAAAAGAAGACTGCGTTAAAATCTCCCACAAAGATAGGCCATTTGGATGATGGAAAATTTAGAACTTACCAAACGACATTTTTGGAAACTGCTGCAAAGTTCCGTTTGCCATCTCTAATGATCCACCACGCAAGTAGATTAAAATGGGAGATTAAAATTAGATGTTGCAGACTTACATAACATTAAAAAAAGAAAAGAAAAAAAAAGAAAAGAAAAGAAAAGAGTGTGAGAATGGATTCATGGAAGTGGGTCAACAACACACCTTTCCTCTTTGTCAATTGAGTTGTATACCAGAAAATAGTCCAAACAACAACCCTTTCATCAGATTGTCAGTAACAACAGGCTTTTTCAATGAACAAATACCCCAACTCTTTCGAGCCATAGAGAAACACTGTATTATATTACAACACAAACGCATCACTACAAATTCTGCTTATATCATGCATCTGTATTATAACGCATCCTCCGCTCAAGCGATTTTCGATGTAGTCTCGGCTATGGAATGGAAGAATCTTCTGCAAAAAACTGGACACCGCCACATACTTTCCCAAGTTCCCAGCGTCATCAAACATACAAAGAAACTCACGCTGAGATAAAATGGATAGGTAGCCACAGCTATTTAGTCCAAGGATGAGTGAAGGCTCTGTCAGCAGCATTAGAACTTTTGTCTTCGAACGACACAGCAATTTTGGCCAGCAAGCCGAACCCTTACAAGCTCCTGTAGTCTATAACTGTGACCTCATCATCTGGAGCATCCAGATCATTGTAGCTGCGAAATTGTTATACTCAGGTAAGATACATGTCAAATGGAATATATATATATATATATATATATATCCGCGGTGATAATAACTCCACTAGCATAGCCGGAAAAAACGTGATTCTCGTTGAATGTTGGAAATGTAAAGTTATGTTCCGCCCTAGCACGCTTCAATTCCTTAAAATCTGGGCATATATCATAACATGTTCATGAAGAATTTCACATCTATCTTATTCCCCTCTAGACTCTGGTAAGGAAAGAACAGACACTAATACTTAGCTCAGAAATCAAAATCCAGAGCCCGCACATAATTCTAACCGTATTGTTGTTTATCACCAAAAATCATACTAAAGCACTCATCTGGACAGTAAAAAAATTGCAGAGTTCACCATCAGAAATGTGCTTCGGGCATGTGCTTTAAAAACTAACAGATAAACAAAAGTTCCAGCTTGCAGAACCAAAGAAAGCTTTAGCTAACTAAGGGATATTACATAAAGAAGACACTGACTGACCTTCGCAAGTGCCGAGGATCCTGCCGAAGTGCAGGAGGCATGGCAATTATTGGGGAAGGTCCACCTAATTGGTGTCCAGACCTCCCATTTCTGCCTCCTTCAAATGGGGTCGGGCCTCCTTGTTCTCGCAACATCCGCATAGCAACCTCAGGAGGGGCAGGAACAAAAGGACCCAGTGGACTGCATTCAATTACAATATCCAATCAACAACTATGTAGCATGCATATACAAAACACACTGAAGACACGCATAGGAACCATTTCCGGTATGACTAGTGATACGAAATAATGGACAAAAGACGACGCAAACTTACCCAGCACCAGGAACAGGCATCAGCACAGGAGGAGGTATGTCTGAAGGGAAACCAGAAACAGGAATCCCTTGCCCACCAAAAGAATCAAACATTGGTTCATCTGGGTTGTTCCCAGCAGCACCTTCGCTATTGTTGAAATCACCAGACTGGGGATTCTCTGTCCTATCAAAGTGTTCATTGCCATTTGCACGATTATCACGTTCTCGACGGTTTCCCCTATCATCTTTCATTCTACTATCTAGACCCGGTCTTCGTCTTTGTGGTTTTTCCCTCTGCAGACACGCACATGTCAGTGATAAGGAACCAAATACTGCCTGAGCAGGAATATGGCAACAAGTACAAATAAGGCATACCAATGAAGGCTGCATGACAGGTGTCCCTCCAGGTGCATTTTCATCACTGCAAGACACGATAGTTATAGGGTTTTGAAGCAAAGAGGCAGCATAAGAATTACAATTGCAGTACTTACTTCATGTAATTCTGGATGTACAACTCTTCACGCACTTTTCCGGTCAGTTCCATCACAACTTCTGGGTGTTTCAACTTCAAATGTTTGTGAACAAACTCTGCAGCATGGAAGAGCTTTGTGCAACCTTTTGCTCCACATCCATACTTCCAACCATATTTTTCATCCCTAATTTTGCGGACATATGGATCCAAACCTTCAGCAGCTGTAGCATCTAGCTTCTCCCTAGCAGCCATTACTTCCAGAGGATCTAAATTCTTTAGCCTCTCTTGCCAACGAGAATCTAATTTCTTCTCCCACTCATTTCCATTACCAATTGCATCAGTATCCTTCCCCTCAACTCGAATATGCCGGAGACCTTTGGCTTCATTTGTTTCAACCAACCCGTAGTAATCAACTCCATGAACACGCCAGAGATAAGTCAAAAGAGTGTCCAAAAGCTCAACCCCCTCGAGACCTTTTATTGTATTTGAACCCCTTATGATGATAACTGGACCACTTGAACTTCCATGAGATTTATCTCTGCCCATTCTATCATTATCGGATCGACATAAAATGTTATCCTCGATTCCTTTTTCCGCATCAAGTTTTCGTACAAGTGCTTGAGCTTGTTCAACATCAATTTGAATTCGCCTAATCTCTGAACAGACTGGGTGAGCCTTTGGGGCAGAAGATAGATCATATTCCTTGGTGCCACCCCGACTTGGCCGCCTTCTTTTGCCACTCTCATCTGCTTCATCTTCAGAAATTGGCTCACTGGACTGTTCTGCCTTATTTGAAGCAGAAGGATTAAAGGCTGGACCTCTTTTAACATATAGAACTCAGTCAGATTAGTATAAATGTATAAAATGGTCAGAGTGCACAAGAGCAATGTAAATAGGCAGGGAATGAACTTACAAATCCAAAGACCCACTCTGCAGATCAAGCTGAAGATCCTTCGCCACCTTCCTTGCAAGTTCATTCCTCCTGCAAATGTGGCCACCAAGTTTAGATCATACACCAAAATGGTAGTTGTATTTATAAAGAATAAGCATTTTGCATGGACTGTGGAAGTGGAGGCCCGAAAGGAAACTTCTGCTGATATGCTTACCGTTCAATGACAGTGAGTAAGTTTGTTGGGTGATATTTGTCTTTCAACCTGAACACATGAACAAACTCATTAAAGGCACAAAATGACAAGCAGTACTTGGCATATCTTTTAAGGAGGAAGAAAGAAAAAGTACCATTCTTCATCTTTATGTGCATTAAAGTAAGTTCGTTTCTGGGTTGATATGTACTCTGTCCTGTACTCTTGATACCTGATCATGCTCAGCCATTTAGTAAAATAAGCAAAGTAACAGAAACAGAAGCTAATACAAGGAGCAAAGTGAAGACACACTTCACTTGAAAAGATAACCTATTTAGTAAACCAATAAACTTTAGAACATTTACACTCTTACCTGCGCTCTGCTTCAGAAGGCAAGATGTCATCTTCAAGTTCCTGAATGAACTGCTTGTAAGACATCATTCCTTCCCTGAAAAAAAGTTTATATCCATGATCAGATTTAAATTAGGACATTGAAACTATATTATTCTTATAAAAGAAACTAAAAACCAATCAACCAGAGTACAAGCAATAATCAAGTTGAGGAAAAAATAAAAGCATGCCAAAAGCACACATCTCTGCTCTGTAACTTGGCACTTGCATTGGTTATTTTTCCTACTTCTCTAAGGATCACCCAGGTACATATATGTTCGATCGCTACTCATTACTTATAATATTCTTGACTAATATATGTTATACAGGGTAAAAAAACAGCTCGAATTGAGCGTGAATCAAGAGGGGATAATAAAACCAAACAGATACATAAGAACTGAGTATACTGGAAGAAGAAAACAACTAAACTGGACTAAAACCGCAGAGAGTTCTAAGAAACTTCCCAAATGTACAGGCCTCGCCTGTCCCAAGCCAAATGACGAATTCACGTCTTATATAATCTTTCAATTATCTTAACAACTCCAACCATAATACTTAAAACAAAAGCCCGGTCCATCCCTTTGTTTTAAACCTAAATAACTATATTAATTAAGCAAAATCTAAAATAAGAGAAATTGATTCAGTGTGGGAATGTACCTGTAACAATCTAATTGGTCATGACAAAAGGCATGTTAGAATATATGTTGTTTGGTAACAGTACCGAGAACTTACCTACTCCCTCCGTCCCACTCAACAAGTCCCATTTGGGATATGCACGTAGATTAAGAAAAAGAGGGTTAGAGTGTGATTAAGGAAGTATTTTATTGTTGATGTTAAAGTATGCTGAGTGGAAAAATACAGTACAATAAAGTAAACAACACTATCCAGAGTGTGACATAAAGTGAGTTTTAGTGTGTTAATCTTTGCCAAATAAGGAAATGGACTTATTGAGTGGGACACCCAAAATGGCAAAATGGAACTTATTGAACGGGACAGAGGGAGTATAATATTTCATGAATATGTTCACTCCTTATCATTTCAAACAATATCAAATACAGATATCTTTGTCTTAGAGTAGGCAACCCAATGGAAAAAAACTGTACACAAAAATCTAAAGCAAGGCTGAGAGATTGAAATGAAAAAAAAAAATAATAATGTAAACAAAGCAAATACAGAGAAAAGGCTGAATTGGATGCAATAATCAAAATATAATACAATTGCATGTTTTTTACCTTTGAGGTCCACCAGCACCACCAAATGTATCAGCAAAAGCACCACGGCCAGAATCCCAATCTACATAAAACCAAATAAAAATAATACAACGTAGGTCAAAGAACAACACTACAGAAATGTAAAGCTATGACTATAGAAACCCAAACAGCACTGCACTCAGCAAAGCTGAAAAGCAGAGGATAAAATATCAATCGTATTGTTTGAGGTTAGATTTGGAGAGTAGACATGATATCCATAGTATCCACTCATCTGAGTTCGACAGGAAACCTAAAATCCAAGGTTTTCATTTTGAAAATGGATTTATTATATTTGTTATCATGGTAGGCTATGTGCTTAACATTATGGACATCGTAGAGATATAATGGCAATATGACGACAAAAACTGATTACAATTCCATCCAGTACAAAAGCCAAAATGTCGAAATACTTAATGGAGATATAGACACCATCCATTGTATACACAACCAATTGACATAATTTTCGAAAAACTAAATGTACTTGAAAAGATTGAAATATATAGACAGACATACAACCTTGGTAGCCACCACCTCCACGGCCCATATATCGACCATGAGGTCTATCATCAGGATAACCAGGTCTGCCCCCATTGTCGCGGTCATATCCACCAGGATAATCATGCCCAAACCTGAACCAAGAATCGTATGTCACTACAACCTAGTTGGCCAGCAAACGAAAATGTAGGGACTAACATCATACAGAATGATACTAAAATGAGCCAGCTCGTTGACAATAACAAACTAAGCCGCATCTCCTACAAATGATAAGCGCAATAGTAGCTTAATTAAACGAATGCACCACGCACCTTCGGTCCCCTGGCCCATATCCTCCTCTAGGACTTCCTCTCCTACCATCATAAACATCGTCCCTCCTCCGCTTATACGGAGGAAACGGCGGCGACCTTCTAGGAGGCGGAGAATGTGGACCACCCCCGCGTCGGTCTCGATAAGGAGGTGGAGGGGGGCTCGGACTCATCCTACCGCGCTTATGATAATCTCTGTCACGTGGTGCAGGGGGAGGCGGCGATCGGTTGCGATCATAGTAATCGCGGCGCGGAGGGCGGTCATGGTCGCGGTCATCACGCCTATCTCGGGGGTCACGCTCGCGGTCTCGGATGCCGCGTCGTGGCGGTTGAAGGGGAGGAGGCGGCGGTGATGCGTCGGCCGGAGCATCATCGGAAGGGGCAGCTTCGGGGGGCTTTTCGTCGGTATTCTTTTCTCGGCGGCGGTCGAGATTTTCCTCTGTCGCGCTCAAAACTTCGGCCATCGGCGATTATCAGATTGAGTGATGAAACCCTAATTTGCTTGTGGAAGACAGCGTGCGTGCGAGTGCGGGGCCGAGATTTCAAGATTGGGGTTTTTGAGACGTAATTGAATGCAAATTATTCAATCATGGTACAATGACAAAGTAGCCCTTTTAAAAAATTTAAGAGTATTAATTAATGTACAAAATCATGCTCCTAAAATAACCAACGTTTTCCTCAAAGAAAAAGTTTATAGTAATAGTAGTAATTAATAACCAATAACCAATCCTTTCCAAAAAAAGAAAAAGCACTGTTTTCAAATCTAGACCGCACAACATGATGTGTACGAAATCTATAGTCTAAGGCGTTGTTTGGTAAGTGAGATTAGATTGCGCAAGATAAATAAGATAAATAGGCTGAAGATTAATAATCTACCTACATTGGACAAATTAAAAGACAGCATGGTGTTTGGTGGTCAAGATATGAACTGGGGTTATCACAAAATGTCGTTTGGTGGTCCGTGTTAAGTTGTGGATTAAATTACAGAGTTCCTATTCTAGCCTTGTCCTAGTACAGAAATTACAGCAAAAATCATTATATATAAATCGATCTTCATCTGTAGAATTCACAGCCGCAAACAGAAGGTAAAGGAGAAGCGTCGTTCGTATCAAAGATCGATTCTTCGGGGCTCTCTAAGATGAGTTCTACACATCAAAGTTGTTTTTTTTTCGATTCACTTCTAATCTCGCCGAATAACTGTCGCACAATTAATAGGGTTTAATTTTTCGGTTGGGTTTTAGGGTTTTGCTGTTATTTATTGCTGTGTGGAGTCGATGTCGAGATTATTATGCTCCCTAGAATGTTAATCCCTATGTGGAACCATATTTTTTATTTTGGGAGTTTGAACAGAAATGTGAATCCCTCGTTTATGCCCATAAGCATCTGATGTTCTTCCCCTACATCAAGCATAAAGTGTTGAAAATTAATCCTGTGTGTGTTAATTGAATGATAACTTTGTCTTTGATGACTATTCTTCCGTGTAAGTCTGTAGAATTTTCTGTAGAATTTACAGCATTTTTTTGTAGAATTTACACTAACTACAGAAAATCCCATATTTTTTTTTCAATTAGGTAGCAGTGAGCTTGGCCGTTCTAGGGTACACATAAGGGTGAGAAGCAGAGCTGACGAAGCTGGACACCAAATGAGAAAGCCTTCCTTCTGTCATGTTTGAAAGACTTGGTAGAAAAAGGGTAGAAGTCCGATAATGGATTCAAAATAGGCTACCTCCAACGAATAGAAGAGGCCATCCTCCACGAATTTCCTGGAACTGATTTAAGGGGAAATCCCCATATCACATCCAAGCTTTCCACCTGGAAAAAGAATTACTACTCGCTTGCTTTGATATTAAGTTGAAGTGGCGTCGGCTTCAATGGGAACCACATGATTGAGATCAACGATGACCAATGGGAGAGTTGTGTGAAGGTAATTTATTTTGTTTTAACAACCCATATGTCACCATTTTAGTTTTTGAACAAGCTATTTGTCAAGCTCTAGTTTCTATTTGTGAATGTGTCTGTCACAGTTGCTTGTTTTTGGTTCAAGTAAAATGAGTGACTCTTTGGTTCTCCTAATGTGTGTGATTTCATGTTTGTTGGTAGTATGCTTTGTTTGTGAGTTCTCTGGGATTCTAAAGTCATTTTATGCAACTAAACTTGAATAAACTTGTAAATAACTGATTCAAACTTTAAAACGTACTTGTAACAAGAATCATTTAGTTGGTGATAGAATAAGAGTATATAGTAGTACAATTTGTGCTCTAATTTGCCCAATGTTAATTATTGTGCTTGGTTTACGAGTTTATATTTTATAACTCACACAAAGCAGTGATTGTTGAGGAATTTAATCTAATTATTTGTTAAACCTTATTGTTAGGCCATTACGAATGCAAAATCGATGCGCTACATGACGTGGCCCATGTATGACGACTGGAAAGAATGATTCGGGAAGGATCGGGTGGAGAAAATGCTAAAGATGTTGTGGATGTGGCGAATGAGCTTGTGCAGGAGTCCAGTGAGAAAGAGGAGGACATACCAATTGCTGATTTCCTACCCAACCCAGTCTTCCATGCTGATTTCCCACCCAACCGAGACTTCCATGTTGTTGACGACGGTGAAGAAACCATTGTATGTCAAGTGGACAATGATCAAGCTGTGTGCAAGGTGGCAGGGAAAGGGAAGAAGCGAAAATATGATAATAGTGTATCACGTGTGGCATAACTATTTGGTGAGATCAGTCGTAGCACGAATGTTAGACTAGATACTCTTGCTAGTCGCATAGGCTACGAGTTTGATCTCGATGAAGCAAAGAAAGATGCTTTCAAACTATTGGATAACATCGATGGATTGACTCTAGAAGACAAGTTTGATGTTTGCGAGATTTTCGCGGACAAAACTGAGCGATTTCTCATCTTCAAGGGCCTCCCGGAGTTAGCTCGGCCACAGTACGTGCAACGTCTTCTCAAATCAAAGGATAAGTAGGCTCTGCTTTGAACCTAATCAAAACAGACGACATGGTTTTTGTTGCCTAAATGGCTTTAATTTGAGGGTTTTTTGAACAAAACTTGCCCCTATTATGCTTCTAGCATTTGGAACAATGATTATGTAATTTGTCCATTTGTCGTACTGGTGGTATTTTGTATGTAAAAAATGTTGTCTCAATTTAGAACTTGACTAATAATATATGCTTCTGTTGTGTCTATATTAGTAGCTGTTAATAGTCATGTTGAAGCAAGGTTTTCATGATCTATATTATTTTAGCTATTATTTTGGCAATTACTAATTGCATCGCCTATATTAGTGCATTTTATAGGATGATAAACATTATTTGAAGTAACAAATAATAAACACTAGAACTTGAATACATAAGGAAATCTAAAACGGCAACTAAGACAACACATAGAAATATACTAACACCTCCAACAGAAAATGAAGATAGAAATGAACAGAAAAAGAACATAAATATAATTAGTGGAATGGATTATCATCCCATTTGAAGGGATCTGACGAGGTACAAGAGCTACCGGCTTCATCTTCACCGAAAACACCTCCACGAAACCCTTGTGGTGGTGGAAAGGCATTTCTCAATGGATATGGTCCTCTCACGCATTCACGAGTAGTTGAATCCATATCACCATCAAAAGATGCTCGACGGAACATCGGAGTGTTGGAGTATGGAGCCTGAAATGAAGTGAATCATGCCACGATTCCGGCGATCCAAGTGTATTTTGGGCCCTATGCGGTTTCCTAGTTTTACTAGGATTAGGGCTCAATTGTTTGCTATATATATAGTTGTTCTCTCATTGTAATTTGTATCTGAAAATATAGTGAAAATCTCTAGCTTGACATCGCCTCCAGACGTAGATACACATCGTATCGAACTGGGTAAACAATTCTTGTGTTTGTTGATTCCGTGATTGTGTGTGTTTATATCCTAACACGGAGACGTCACTTCTTCAGAATTAGACTGCACCAAGTCGACATGCTCCGTCGCATAAATACAAACAGTATCATCACTGATATTGATGACTGGCTTGGGATCTTCGTCTTTCATGATAGTCGGGCCAAAAATTAATGCCAAGTTATAAAACTCCGGCTCACCTTTGTAGTAGTAAGCCTTAGCGAGACTGTTCTTCTGCGGTCGTTTCATGAAACAGGAAATTATGTCGTATTTAATATGAAACTTGTGGAAAATTGACTATAGGATGATGTGAAATAAGGCTTACCCTGAAGATCAGTTGCCAAACTTTGTCATCCACGTAGACATGGTTTTCTTCTTGTCGTTGTAAAAAAAAAGGGATTGCGACTTAATTTTTTTCAAAGGCATTTTTATGCGGGAAATAGACTTGTGGGAAAGAGCTGATTTGGTGCTATGACAAATTAGGTTAAGCGCATATATATTTGTCCGTGTAGCTCTAGCAATTATTTCGGTCAAACAAAACAAAAATTGAAACCTGCTTCACTTATTAAAGTTGAGACCCTTTGGCAGATATAGGCTTCTGCTCCATGTGGTGAAGCTGGCTTGATAAGCCAATTCACACTGACAAATACAAGCAACTTTCATAATATTATTGTTATACAACATTATTGTACTTGAATATGCTACATGCTTTGAAATTCACGTGAAATAAACTGCCCTTGAGTTCACATTACAGTAGAAATTGAAATTCAAATCCAACCTGTTCAAATTTAACTTATACGTTTACAAACACACATTCAAATTCTAAATCAGCTTTCCTATGACAACACCGAACAAAATTAGCACAAACACCACAAAGATACACGCAATCGTGACCTCGATTTCAGTCCTAACAACCCTTGGTGGAGAGTGCAGTCGAGTCTCTCCAATACCATCTGTTCGTGCATTTGAGGAATGCCTAGAGGATAGGGATGTGCAAGATGTAAACCAGATCGAAAAAACCGACCGAACTGGTGAGTTTTGGTCGGATCGGTTTAAAAACCGAAAGGGATTCGGTCGGTCGGTTCAAAAACCGAAAAGAGGTCAGTCCGTTCGCGGTTTTGCAGATTTGGGTCGGTCGGCGAACCGAACTGACCGAAACTCCTAATTAATTATTATTTAATATAATTATATATTATTTAACCTTAGTTTTTCCCTACCCCGTCGCTCCTCTTCATTCTTCAATTTCTAATTTTTGTGTTTCAGTTTCAGAGACTCTTTCCGTCTCTCGCTCTCTCTCGCCTCTCGCCTTTCAATTCCCCAGTCCGGCAGCCTCCATCACCGGCGCCGCTCCGTCTCTCCTCCTCGCGGCTCTTCCCAGTCGGTCAGTCTCCATCTGGCCATCCCCACTCAAAATCTCTCCTCTCTCGACTCTCAAACTCTCTCATCAGTTATCACCGCCGATGAGCTAGCGCCTCCCGCCTCTGCCTGGTCCGCCACCACCTCGGCGCCTCCGCCTGGTTGGTCCGCCTCCGTCTCAGATTTTCTTCAAATTATTTTCTTTGTGTCGGTGCCTGGTTTGAGTGAAATGGGTTGTATTTGTTGCAATTTCGGTTTGGCCCAAAACCGACCGAAACCGATCGGGTCGGCTCGGTTCGGTTGAGTCGACTGGTTTCGGTTGGTTCGGTTGGCCAAAATCCGATTGGGTCGGTTGGTCGGTTGGTCGGTTTGGGTGTTTGGGTTCGGTCGGTCGAACCGACTGACCGATGCTCACCCCTACTAGAGGATGGCTTTCACTTCGGAGTGTAGGACTGGTTGAGGACCCACATCGGAGTGGTACATGCTACTCCCATTTGATGGTACTCATCGCATCATTGGAAATCTCCGTATTGTTTGATATTTGCAGGGCACTTGTAGTAGTAGTAATAGTGCCCCGCATGTTTCACCAGCTTTCCCGCAAACCTTAGCAGCATTTTTCCTCCTCCACAGTTGCATGTCGGAATCAACTTCAAGTCTTCTTCACAAATTTCCATCTTATCTATCAGACAACACAAAGAAAATGCACACCATTAACATCAACATGAAATATTTTGTCATCACAATGCCATTAATATTAACATGAAATATCATATATAATAGAAATGTCAACATGAAATATGAAGATACACGAAATATCGAATATCCAATATGAAGAAGATTCAACATCAAATATCAAGACTATTGAACCCCAAACATCCATTAATATAGAGAATAAATATCAATAAAAACATCCAATATCAAGAATATTCAACAGGAAATATGTCAATCTGCGCAATAAAAACAGGAAATATATCGCATGAAATGTCAACTACAACACCACGTAATTATATAACAATTACATAATGAAAATTCATTTTCAACGAGAAGTTGCTGCCCCCCCCCCCCACACACACATTGCAGCTGCTATTTTATCCCTCTTTCCATTCCATTCAAGAGTGGACTCGACTTCATCAACGTACTCTACGTTGTCTTCATCCTCAGCCTCTTGTTGCATAGCGTCGAACTGCACTTCTATGGGATCAATAACCATCTCAGACCGAATGAAATTATGTATTAAGAAACAAGCCATAATTATCCTACTTTGAACTTTGATAGGATAATAATTACTACTCCTAAGCATTCCCCATCGCATCTTCATGATGCCAAAAGCACACTAGATTATGTTCTGGGCTTTTGTGTGCCTCATGTTAAACATTTCTTCAGCGGTTTGAGGCCTCGCAGCTATAGGACCCCACTCTTTCAAGTGGAATCTTACATCTTTATACTGTGTTAGGAAACCCTCACTGTTTGCATAGCCATTGTCACACAATTAGTAATTCTCTAATTGAAAATTTCACTTAAATCAGAATAGATGCACCATAAAAACATTAAAACATAATAGAATCAATCACTTAACAGCAATGAAATAAATTTCATACCCTTTGGGACTCTCAATCCATTTACTCTGTTCACAGCATCTCGTAATACCCTATAATCAGCAGCTGACCCTTCCCAACCCGGTAGGACATACACAAACTTCAAATTGTGATCATAGGCCGCCAAAGTATTAGCATAAATTTGTCCTTTTCGTGTACGATACCTTGGCTTATCGACATTTGGGACCATTACATTAATGTAAGTGTCGTCTAAGCCTCCTAGGCAACCCTTGAGACAATAAAACAAGTTTAACATAAGTAAAAAATAATGAGGCTCCACATAAATTTTTGAAACAAGTTGCATTTTTTCATTAGTACCTTGAACCATTTCCATCTTGGATTTGTTTCTCCATCCAGAACAAGCTGCAGTTTTACCAAGAATATTCGGTGCAGTTTTAAGATAGATTTAAATACAAGATGGACGTAGTGGGATATGGTTTGACCAGACCTCCAGAAGTTGAACCTTACAATTCTATTCTTTTTATGATGAGCTAAAATCCCTAGGAACATCGCGATTTGTTCCTCTATACTAACATATTTTCCATCTGTTAAACCCCCCCAATTGTCGCAACAAATGACACAATCTTCCAAACGTGTTTCTGTCCATTCGGAGATTTACAATGCAATCAACATCATTTTCTCCTATTAGCCTCTATAGGTGGTTCACTTGACTAGGTATCATTTCTAGCATACAATAAGGCTCAACATATTGACTACGCTTTCTTTTTTTGGTTGTTATCCTTACTAAAAGGTCAATTAATAAAAAAAATTGGAGCATTTGTTGCTGAAATATTTCCTCTATGTACAAATAGACAAAGGCACTTTGGGCAGGATTGTTCGACATCTTGTTTTTATCAACAAACACCTACACAAGTAATTGTACAGGATGAAATGAACACACGGCATAAATGGATGATCTTCACTAGTTTCTCACATTCGACAATATACTGAAAAAATATATGCACACATCCATCCATATGCCACAATCACAAGCATTTCATACACTCAATCACAACCATTTTAATTAACATGAGCCAAGCAGAATCCATGCACACATCTCATCTTAATTTCTTGTTTTCTTTTAATTATTGAGCTCACAAAATGAGGCTACTGCATATGCTTAAGAATGTATTAAAGATTATTTTGGATCTATTGATGCTGCTTTCAGTTGTACCACTCGCATTAATGCAAGTACCACGTATTCTTCGATTTTCTCATGCTACAAATCGATAATATTTGCTAGTTGTTCTTGTTGTCTCTATCATTTTCCTTCTCTCTTACTTCTTTTAACATGTATACAGGATCCTGGTTTCTTGATTAATTTATCATTTGGGACCATTTTCTCACTATTCTTTCATCATATATTGGACAGTACAAATATATGATAAAACAACTCTACTGAGAAATTGAGAGACGAAAATATGACAAATTGTACCTCCACAAACTTGGTGAATTCTTTACATGCAGTTCTTTCAGCGTTCGAATCAGATGCGGTGATTAGAATCAATACCTTCCAGAGAGCATGAAATTAGGATTAACACAAAATTCGTGCAAGAAGATAAGTAAAAATGAGGGCTTATAAATTGGGGGAAAAATTGAAATCCAGTTTCTCTCCATCTTACCTAGAGTTCGTGCGATCCAAAGATTCCAAGAAAATTGAGTTTGCTAGGTCGAATCATTTTGTGAAAACCCACGAAATGAATTCCTTGTCGACAAAAACGAGGTTGAACAATTTTTCATGTACGGCGCTCAAATCTCCGACCGAGTCATGCTGTCAACTCCCCAACTCAAGGGACCTCTCTCCGCTTCTCTCTCACCAGCCTTCTCGTGCTGGATCTTTCCTTAAACCTGTTAAAAGGAGAGATTTCGGATGAAATTGGTGACCTCACCGCGCTCAAAGTGTTGGACTTGGGCGATAATCAACTCGGGGGAAATCGATGCACTAAAAAAATAGGGCTTAAAAATTGGGGAAAAAATCAAATCGAATGAGTTCGACCTAAATTACCTGTATTTGTCAAGGAGATGGAGAAGGAGACGGTGTCACCAGGGCCTCCAATCATTGGCACATGCTTTTGTGGCGGGGACGACGTAGTAGTGGTGGGAAAAAACGAGGGGTAAATGAAACGGAGAATGAATCTTTCGAAATGAAGCTTGGTAATTCCAGTCGAATCACCGCCGAGTACAGAGGCAGCAACAAACCTGGCGAAGGACAGACCGAAGAGAAGGAATCTCGAATCGTTGAGCTGAAGTTTCTCTGTGTGTTTGAAGCTGGAGGGGTAAATGCGCCAGACCCAAAATAAATTTGTGTTACTGTTCAAGTAAGAGAAATTAATACCGAGGGGGAGGTGATATTATTTCTACGAGTGAAACAGTAATTTAGCACCGGGCCAACATAATTGGAAAGAGCTCTCCGGGTTAAATGTCTGTCTACTAAACAATAGACTAACAAAGATAAATAATTTAGTCCAACCTAATCTAGTCTACCAAACAGCGCCTAAATATAAACTCAAAGAAAAAAAAAATAGAATTGTTCCTAGTTGAACACCATAAAAAGAATCAAAATATTTATATGAAATAAAAACAAATTTAAAAAATAAACAAAAAACAATTACAAGACTTTAATTCCAACCATCATTTTTTAAAAATAGGAACAAGAAATTTATTATGGTTACTCAATTTCTGAGTAATTCCTAACTTCATGAGACCCAAATCTTGAAGATAAATATGAGGCACTTGAGAAATATGGGAATGATTTGAGTGAGCTTGCTAGGCGTAGAAAGCTTGATCCCATTATTGGACGTGACGATTAAGTATGTCGATGTATTCAAATATTATGTAATAGACAGATTGTTGGATCCTGAACCGATACATTGTTGTCACACCCCGACTCTCGAGGTGCGACTTACGAACAACAACACAACCTAATCAACTAACCATCAACTCAAATACGGGGAAACATGCTCGGGGAAAATATTAAGGAAAGCAACAACACTTGAATAAGGTATCAAAGACATAAAGAAGCAATAACCGAGCATTTCAAAATCACATACCAACAAGGATACGATAAGTATTTCAGGTCAAGAGATTAAGAATTCAACGAATTTTTAAACCATCGAGCACATCGCTCGGAATCAAAAATATGTATCAAAGTATACATCAACAGACATTCATTTCAAAAGAGTTGCAGCGGAAACTTGACTCAAATCCCAACATTCACACGTATGAAGACGTGCAAATGTCAGTCCGACATTCGACTCGACTCAACCAAAAACACCACACCACCAAGCGTCCATGCCATCACCATCCTGTCAACCTGCACGTTTAGAAACACACGCAGGGCTGAGTACTTCGTACTCAGTGAACACATGCCGAAAACATTTAGAAGAAAGATGCTCTTTAAAGCTATATCAATTGAACTTGCCTTGTCGAAACATCACAAGTACTTAAGTAACTTAAAATGATTTTACTTGTGCATGCTAAAACATTTTCTTTCAAATAGACTGCGCAGTCAAAACATAACATATATCAATAGTATGCATCATCTGTCATACATTCACTCACTGTGCCGAGAAGTAGACCTCCTTCTCGAGCACTGTGACCGGCCCAACCGAAGCAAGGCTCACAGTCACCTCAACATTTAACATACCACACGTGGGTTCCTGTCTTCTTACAGTATAATAATCTCAAATAAACAGATGATAACACATACTAAACTCAATAAAAACGGCAAGTCAATCGCATTTAAAAAATCATATAATAATACTCAACAGCATAATAACTTTCATCGATAGTTTTGGTTCAGAAAAGCCCACCTGACTTCCGAAGATTCTGGCTAGGCGGTTTAAGGGCTATTGTCCTCGCTTATCTTTCCGTCCGACTTGATCCTTCACAGTTCGACATCGATAAAAAGATAAGATACTACGCAAAGACGGATAAAAGGTGTTGGTCTCGACTGAAGGACTTCTACTTGAGTCGTTTCTCTCTACGCTTTTTCTTTTCTAAAAGATCTTGCATTCTCGTCTTTAAGCCATTAACTCTACTCGATGATTGGTTAATACTACTAACCAATGTCTTGGTACTTCTAGCTTTAATTATGAAACGGCATCTATCTAATTTCTATTACTCGAGCTTTCTTTTAAAAACTTAATCAATTCTTGATTTAATTAATCAACTCAACAGCTCAATTATTTTGCATATAGATAGACTTAGTAATTCTTCACGTCATCAAAATAATATCATTTACTCAAACATTTAATTCAATTGCATAAGAATTTCAAATAAATCAAACACATTGTTTTAAATTCAATCACATTTTCAAGTCACATTAATATTTATTTAACTTTTATTTTAGAACTTAATTCCAATAAGAATTCTTTTTATAAAAACTCAACAATATAATTCATCTTTTCTCGACTTATAAACAACGTTTTTCCAAATTCGTTGTCTTATGAAGCATATTATAAACTTTTACTCAATTAATAAAAATTCTTTTTAATTTTTATTAAACTCTTATGAAATAGGAATTTCCTTTCTATTTCTAACTCAATTCTTATTTCTTAACTCAACTATTATTTTTCTAATTATTATCTCGACAATTCTTCTCGATTTATTCTTAATCTACATGGTTTGAAAAATAACTTATTTAATTAATTTTAATTAATTACTTTCAAGATTATTACTCGATATCTTATTCCATTATTTTCTTGATTAAACTATACGAGTATTTAAACTTAACTCGTCTAACATCTTTTTCTCGACTCGATTAAATCTTCTTTTCATTTTCTTATTATTTTATTATCTTTTAACTCGATTTTCTCAACTCTTATTAATTTAATTAATAAATTCTTTCTCTTCTTTATTCTTAATTTAAGACTAAATTCTTAATTAATGATTCCTTTATTCTTCAATTAATTTTTATTTCAATAAAAACTAGTTTATCTTATTAATTTATAAAATTTCTTTTTGATTTAATTTAATCAAAATTCAAATCTTCAAGTCTTATTCAAAAACACTTAAAACACTTACTAGATATATTTTTCTATGTATTTTTCAATTCTTAACACTTTTAAAGCTTTTAAAACTTTAATCTTTTCTCACAAAAATTTCTATCTACATCTATGATTCAAATTAACACTTTAACACATATCAACAACATTATAACATCAAAATCATCATAAAATTATTTTCTTTAAAAACTTCACATGCAAATCGATTTTCTCCAACTTAACAACATCAAAGATTAAATCATCATATCATATAATAATTTCATGATCAAAACATCAACAAAATCAACAAAATATTTCCTTCTTTTCTTCCCAAAACTCACGGCAATTTCATAGATTTTTAGGGCATTTTATTTCTCAATTTTTCATGCATATAATTCCATTCTCAACATGATAAAAATCATAAATCAAGCATCAAGATATCAATAACTCAAGGAATTCACATTTTCTTATTTTTCTTCCTATTTTTCGGTATTAACCAAAATTTAGGGTTTTTTTAATTTCTTTTTCTTCTCTTAATTCATCGATTAAATCCTAGAGTTCGATTCTCCTATCGATTTCTTCTCACTTGATCTTCACATCGATAACCTAAGTTTGCCTAAACATAAAATAAATGCCATGCATGCATGTTTTCTTTCTTTTAGGGCTTAGAGAGATACATATATACAAGAAATCAAATTAATTATCATACTTTTCAAAATAAATTGGATCTTCTCCTCTCGATCCTCTTGAAATCGAAATGATGGGGGAAATGGGCTCAACTTCTTAGCTTGGGTTCCTCTTGGAAGAACTTGTCTTGAATCCTCAAGAAAAATATAAAACAACAATCAATCATCCATTTTTAGGGCTTAAGAGCCGAAATTATGAAGAAATAAGGATGATTATTGGATTTCAAACTCAAGAACTTGGAGAATTATTACCTTTCAACTTGGGGTTTGGAAGAACTAAGATGATGGTGATGATCTTCTCTTGATTTGCATGAGATTGGAGCTTGAATACAAAGCTTTAATGGAAGAAATTTCCAAGTATGTATGGTGTGTGTGTGTGTTACGACATTTGAGAGAGAGGGAGGAGAGTTTTTTTTCTTCTTCTTGCTTTCTTGAAGGTTTTCGAAAGAGAGAGAGATATATAGCTTGAATGAATGAATTCTTCTCTTTTGAATAGAGAGAGATAGGTAGGATGCATGCATTTGATTTCTAACATAAAGAATAAAGAATGATGACAATTAGTGTTGGAACTTGGTTTGATTAAAAGTGATGGATGGTTTGATGTGATAGCATTTGCATGCAATCCTTTACACAATTTACTAAGATCTTGTAGGAATAATCATGATTGAAGCTATATTGTAGGCTTGGAGAGAGATTAGGGAGAGAGATAGAGAGATAGGGCGGTGGAAAGGGGAGAGAGATGAGTGACACTTGTCTCATTATTTTATTACGGGTATTAATTACCCGGTCGTAAAGAGTTTTCCGGATAAAAAGATCCGTATTATTCCATTTATGCTATAAACGGGTCTAATCTCTCCTCGACTCGTTTCCGACACTAAAACATCTCAAACCTAATTCACATCTCATTAAAAAGATTAACGAGTCCGACTATCAAATTTTTAAGTCTAAATTTCATATAACGAAGAAACCTTAAGAATTAATCGGCTTATTAATCCGCTTATTAATCCTTCAAAGATTAAATCCTCGTAACTCTTCTCAAATTATCTCGGATAAGTTTCTTTCTTATCTCAATGACCTTAGAAGAAATTCTAGGTTCAAAGATTTTAATTCACATCTATTCTAAGTTCATCGGCGCAAAGCAATTTCTCGGTTATCAACATTATTCACTTCCAATAAAAAATCTTCAGAGTTTTTCTGAAAATCATACTCGTACTCATTCTCATACAAGCAAACTCAATAAATACATCACATTATCATTTCAAGAAATAGAACAGATAATCTCACGTAAAAACACATAAGAGCATTTCAGTCGTTTTACTCATTTCTATTTATTTAGAAAATTTTTATTCCTCAAATCTCGTCATTTAAACTTACTCGGTTAATTAATACGCTCATTAATGTTATAGAAGTTCGGGGTATTACAATTGTGCATATCAAGTTACGATTGTTACTGCAATACTAAGCACAGTTAATCGCATAGATAATATAAACTGATCAAAGTAAAGAACACGCGATATGGTAACCCAGTTCGGTTAAACAACCTACGTCTGGGGGGCCATGCCCAAGAGAGAACGAATCAACTATTAGAAGTTGTGATTATAGAAGATCTTACACATATAGGTCATCCACCTTATGCTACCTTTTCACTTACTCCTTCCTAACACCACGTGAATTTGTGATTGTTCCAGCCACACTCTCACAATCTAAGTTTGAGTTAAACTCAACACCTAACTTTCTTTACAAAAGTGTATATATATGAAATAAACTCTCAAGAATGTGCACACAGTGAAAATACCCTCAAAGAAAGTATATGCACGAAATAATAAATAATCGACAGCTCTCTTCACTTGTGTTGATGTCGAAGTATATATAGGCTTGAGAAAACCTAGATCTCCTTCTCTACTTCCTTGATGTAGTTTCCTAGTTGAAGGAAACTTCCTTGTGAAGATGGGGAACACTCCAAAATATCTGCTAAGAAGATATCATTTCTGCATCAAAGAGTATAAGGAAAGAATTCCGTAAAATCCGCACATATATGGAAAGTCGCTTGCCAAACTGTTCCAAGTTCCCGTAGCACAGACTGAAGCACACTTGACGGAGTTCGTTCTACGCAGCGGCTTGACACTTCAGCTGTACTTTTAGCTACATAAACTTTGCCAACATATTTGAGCAGTATCGCCTCTTGAGCAGCAACACCTCAAAATCCAACAATCTCCCCCTTTGACATTTATGTAGACTAAACCAATCATCAAGAAAATAATCAAACATAAGCATCTTCATACCTTTGGATCCACCAAGTCAGTACTTGTACAAAGTATGCCAAATCTCCCCCTCCAACTAGCAATTGCAGAAACTAAGTTGAACTCCCCCTTAATCAAAGTATGGAGTAAAAGCAGATCACCAAATAAATCTTCAATCATTGAGCGGATGATCTTCAACTCAACACAAAAAATAAACACCAAAACAATAAGTCATAAACTGGAGAGCTTCAATATAAGTCCTTGGCAACAACAAACTAAGTGATGTGCAAATAACGCCACAACCACTTTACCAAACAACATTTCTTCTTCTCGTTCTTTTACTTCCCCTTTTTGTCTAGCAGAAATGACAAAACAGATGGATCTTTACTCCAATCTTCAGAAAGACTAGAATTCTTTAGGCTTAGCAGCACTGGCAGAAGCTTGGAGATCATCTTCATCATCCTCAGCTTGGTAATCATTATCACCCATGTTGATCTTCTCATCATCATCTTTTGATACAGAAACTTCTGGCACAGTCGTTGCCTCAGTATGCTTTGCTCCAGATGGCATAGCCTCATCACCAGCAAAAGCAGCATTGGCCACGTTGAGTAGAGCAACAATCTCATTTTTTCACATCCGAAGCCTTTTCATCTACCTAATAAAGGAGTTGAACTCACACTCCAATTCACAAACCATTCTCGAATAGATAGCCCTGAGCTTGGATTCAGGCAGCACATACACATGAACAATTGTAGATGGTTGTTTCCACTTCATAATTCGTACAACTTGACCCTTGATGTCCTTTGGATGTTTTTCCTCGTTGAACAACTTGTCATGGACGGTAAGGAGTCTTGGAGCACGCTCATATCTTTCTCTATCAGTCATACATAACATCCAAGAATATGAAAACAATGATCCCATATATCAATTTGAAAATGTCCAAAGCTTTAAGCCGAGTCAGCTTCCCTCCATGTTTGGTGATAAGGTCAAAGACCAAACATCCAAAATCGAACTTCTTGAACCAACCGATCACATAGATAACTAACCCGATCTCTTAACTTACCGTAGAAACATGAGTAGAAGAGAATCAACTTTCAAACCAATGACAACATTCTTCGTCCAAAACTTGTAAACATTGTTAGTCAACTCAGCAACAACCACATCAAGAAAAACATCCTCATCAGTGACATCAATATAATCTTGATCAACAAAAATAGAGATCTCTCTTGAGCGAGAAATTCATGTACCTTCCTCTAATATAGGACCTGACAATGTACGGGGTATTCTGCAATGCTCGTTGACATGTTGCAGTAGAATTCCAGCACAACCCAGCGGACAGGGTAGATCATCTGTTCTTAGATAGCACCGTGCAAAAGTACATCAAGGCCAGTACTTTCCAAATCCTTCTTTCTCATAGATTGCTCTACCACCAGCCTCTTGTTGAAAATTATCAGCGTCCTGAAGAGAAACAACAAATTTGGAGTTGCCCGCATCACTACACAAGGCATTATCTGAGCCATAGTCAAGCTCTATTAGAGAGGCAAGACACTGTCCTCCTTGAATCTTCTTGGAGAGTATTCCAACCTTTCTTTTTACCCTTTTGCAGATTGGGCAACAACATCAGCAACATCAAACTTCTTGGCCGCTTGCAAGTGACTCTACTTCAGGTTAGATTGAAACCTAGCATAAACACTAAAATTGGAGCTGACGTATGTTCTACTTGCCATCAGATACGAGGACTTCCGATCATGCTTCTGTACAGCCGTATTGAGGTTCCCATTTGAGTCCACGAATATTGGCAATACCAAACTTCTTCATTAGTCCTCATGCATGCTCCTTGATTGAGTCACAAATATCCCCACCTCGAATTGCTTAATTTTATGCCCGAGAAAATAATGCAATTCAACAAAAAGACTCATAATAAACTTCTTCTTCTCATCTTTAGACTCGGTGTCATTATCACATAAGTCCATTCCAACGGACTTTGCATCACATAACACAAACCGCCAAACAAAATAGATAGTATAACCCCAGCTTCCAGAAATTAACAATACACCAAGTTCAAAACAACAAAGAGATAATTAACTCCCCCTTGGCTCCAAACTTCTCTCCAATTTTCATGCAAATAAACCATCAAGGGGCTACAAAAATTATATCTAACAAGAGAGCTATGTGTTCTTTTGTAAGAACATCTTGAAAAACATGTGCCGGAGAAATACCTTGATGGCAGGATCAAGAGTCTTGTGAACGACGAGAGAAGTAACATCTGGAACAGTTGCTGAGACAAGTTCTTCAGAGGCAGCAACAACACTTGCATGACTAATAACAATAGAAATTGGATCAACTATTGGTACAATTTTTGACGCAGAAACATCTCTTGAAATATGTGTAGAAACATCATTAGAGGTAGGGATATCTTCATCCAAAAATTCAGAAACTTTATCATCATGTTGGGATTCTGAAATCGGAACATCAGCAACAGTAGGATCATGCTGAGATGAGGTTTCTCCAATTGTTCCAACATTATCAGGAATGGATGCAGGAACAGAGGTCTGCTTTCGTACCCACTGCTTCTTTTGACCTCTTGGTTTTCTTATCTCCCGCTTATCCTTATGATATAATCTTCAATTTGATCTTATATAATCTGGTTTGTCACAAAAGTGACATGTTGGACTCCATGTACTTGCAAATTTTCTATGAGCTTGAGACTTTCGGAACTCGAAGCAATCACGTCTGGGAACGGACTCTGACTTCTGTGCCGCATACTATACTTCATTTTGTACTTTCCAACTGCACAAAATCTGACCTTATTGAGATAAGGTTGATTTGTCCGCCCTTTAGAATAACCAATGCCCTCCTTGCCATGTCCTCCAGTAGTAAGAACTTTATTTGACTGATAAGTTCTTATATTCGTCTTATTCCTTCAATCATCAAGATAAATTCTGCAATGAGGTCTAATGTGCCCAAGACGATCACAGTAATGACAAATAGAAACAAATGCCTTATTACCTTGACGAGAAGAGTACTAAGCATGCCGTTTTGACACGGACCGTGGATTCTGTATGTGAGTCCGTGCCGGCTTGTTGCTATCAGAATGTTTAACAAATTTATGATTCTGACCCTGAGGTTTGGCTTCATCTTGCTTGTCTTTTTCCTCCTCTTTGGCAAGAACAAACGTACTCTGTTTGTTGGGATCCACAAGTTTCCATTGATAACCAAGACCAGCTTTGTTGTTAGAACATTGACCAACTTTCAGAACTTGATCAAGTTTCTCAGTTCCATTGTTCATCATCTTGATCATCTTGTTCAACTGCTCCAATTTGTTTGTAAGCACTTCATTTTCTTCCTTGAGAGCAAGATTTGAAGACTTAAGACTATCTCTTTCTTGACATGCTTTCTCAAATTGAGCTTTTAGTACTTCATTGATGTGGCCAACTTCATCACATTTGTCAAGACGAATTTGATAATTCGTGATCATATAGTCTTCGTTCGGCTCATCAGAATCACTTTCATGTGTAGAATCCCGATCCAGCTTCTGTCCTCCCATAGTTGCACTTTGAGCCACTAAATTTTTTTTTTCTTTTTACTTATTTCTTGTAAAATAGTAGAAAGAACTATTTGAAGATTTTCCAGTGATTTCTTTCTTCTCAAACCGATCAATGGCTGCTTCAGCGATTTTTGAAATCATAGTCAAGAATTTCACAAATAATTTAGAAGTGTTTAACACAGACTCTAGCTCAAACTCTGACACTTGATTCGCCATATATCTACTGCAAAAGGAATGTTTTTTCACTTTTTAGGCTTGTCATAATTCTTGTCCATCTCGAAAACTCGCAACGACCTAATTAATTCATCCAACTTCATAGTGGACAAGTCCTTTGCTTCTTCAATAGTTGCAACTTTAATGTCAAACCTTTTTAGAAGGGATCTTATGACTTTTCTCACCAATTCTTCTTCACTAATCCTTTTCCCCAAAGAAAAACTCTCACTGGAAATTGTGAGAAGCTTGGAATGAAACTCACCAATAGTTTCATATTCTTCCATTTTCAACATCTCAAATCTGGACATGAGTTGTTGAAGTCGATGTCCCTTCACACGATCATCACCTTCAAAAGTATTTTGAAGAGTATTTCATGCTTCTTTTGCAGTCTCACATGTTGATATAAGAGAGAATATTTACATAGTAACAACTGATTGAATAATATTAATGGCTTTTTGATTCATACATGAAGCATTCGATTCTCTTACAAGCCATTTATCTATTGGTTTCTCACTCTCATCCGCTGTTACAGGGGCACTCCAACCATTCTCCACCACAATCCATGCACTCTTATCAATAGATCTAATATAAGACCTGAGACGAATCTTCCAAAAACAATAATTAGATCCATCCAAAATTGGGGGTTTCATAATACAATCTCCAATCGAAGCCATCGTAGCACAGACGCAACAATAAGTTTAGAAATCTATTCCCGGATCAACATCTGTAAGTTCGGTGTATCGCTCGGGTACCAATTGTTGGATTCTAAACCGATACGTTGTGCATATAAAGTTAAGATTGTTACTGCAACACTAAGTACATTTAATAACACAGAGAATATAAACTGAGCAAAGTAAAGAACACACGATATGGTAACGCAGTTCAATTAAACAACCTACGTCTGGGGGCACGCCCAAGAAAGAACGAATCCACTATTAGAAGTTGTGATTACAGAGGATCTTACACATATAGGTTATCCACCTTATGCTACCCTTTCACTCACTCTTTCCTAACACCACGTGAATTTGTGATTGTTCGAGCCACACTCTCACAATTTAAGTTTGAGCTACGCTCAACACCTAACTCTCTTTGCAAAAGTGTACATATGAAATAAACTCTCAAGAACGTGCACACAATAAAAATATCCTCAAAGAAAGTATATGCACGAAATAATAAATCATTGACGACTCTCTTCACTTATGTTGATGTCGAAGTATATATATGTTTTCTCAAACCTAGATCTCCTTCTCTATTTCCTTGATGTAGTTTCCTAGTTGAAGGAAACTTCCTTGTGAAGATAAGTCTTGGGGAACACTCCAAAATATTTTGCTAAGAAGATATCCTTTCCGAATCAAAGAGTATAAGAAAAGAATCCCGCAAAATCCGCGCAGATATGGAAAGTCGCCTGCCAAACTGTTCCAAGTTCTCGTAGCACAGACTGAAGCACACTCGACAGAGTTCGTTCTACGCAGCGGCTTGACTCTTCAGTTGTATTTTTGGCTACATAAGCTTTGTCAATATATTTAAGCAATATCGCCTCTTGAGCAACAACACCTCAAAATCCAACAAAGATATACAACTGTAGAGTTCATAAATTAAGTAATATTCATCATATTTTGAACTAATATCTAACTTACAGCTATAAACATAATATAAAGTAAAACATCCAAGAAAATAAATATTGACAGTAAAATTCATTAATCAAAAATTAAATTCTAAATAGGAGTAATTTCACATACATACTAAAATATTTTAATTTCTACAGAATCAAGAATCAGCATCCATGTAAGTTTTACTTTGCTAAATAAAAATTCCAAATTATGGGAATAAACTAGCCTTGAATTCTACAAGCTTTTCTTTCTCAATCTATTCGTTGGTAAGTAACTAACTCGCATATGTACATTTTGTTATTTATAGAGTAGGCGGTGATAAAATTTTATTAGAAGAATAAATTCTTATATTGCCAATAACATAGGCTCAGATCTAACATTTCAAGAGAAGAGCTTTTTTTTAGGACGGTAACTTTAACCATTTTTCAATTATAGGCCAAATTTTTGCGGGCTTTCAATTTTAGGACAATATTTAAAATATTAATCAATTTTAGGACAATATCTAAAATATTGATCAATTTTAGGACAAAATTGAGCCCGATCGGGCTAAGTCGTACTTCACTCTCACGTGAACTCAAATCTTTGGCCCGATTCCCACTTCGATGCCAGCTAGGCGGTCCATTTATCAATTGTATATATTATTATTACAAATAAAAATCAATTATTCACCCTACAAAGTAAACTCCTCCAGAAAAAGAAAATAAAAACACACAACAACCACCCCAAAGGTGAAGAACCCTAGTCACAATCGATTGCAAATCAGAATTTTTACTGCCCGAACTAAATGTAATTGACATAATCGACTCTTGGGGCGGATGCGGTGTGGTTTTATTTTCTTTTTCTGGACGAGTTTACTTTGTAGGGTGAATAATTGATTTTTGTTTGTAATAATAATATATACTACAATTGATGAATGGACCGACTAGTTGGCAGCCAAGTGGGAATCGAGCCGAAAATTTGAGTTCACGTGAGAGTAAATTGCGACTTAGCCTGATCGGACTCAATTTTGTCCTAAAATTGATCAATATTTTAGATATTATCCTAAAATTGATCAATATTTTAGATATTGTCCTAAAATTAAAAGCCCGCAAAATTTTGACTTATAATTAAAAAACAGTAAAAATTACCGTCCTAAAAAAACGTTCTCTCAACATTTCAACTTATTCATTTAAGTCTCATCTCAATCGATTATCTTTCAAAGATTTGAGAACATTTGTAGCTTTAGAAAAACAAAAGTAGAGCATTTTTACCCAAAGTGTGGCTTGCTTTTTCCTTTTTATGTGGCTAATACAATTTCACAAATCTGCTCGCTAATCTTAAAGGGCAGTATCGTCTTTCTACCTTGCTCGATGTGTCTAGCTCACCTTATTTTCACACTTACAAAAACGACTTTTTTAATATCGGAACATTTTTTTATGCATTTTCTCTCTCTAACTGAACCGATCTCCCTGCAACTGCAACACAATTACACAAACTCCGTAATCGCGTGATATATGTACCAAAAAATTCATTAAACTTTGTTTACCGCGATTCAGTGATTAGGGTGAAGTAGAGAAGGAAAATAATGGAGGGCGGAATCACGGCGGAGGACTTGTCGACGATCGGCGGCATAGCCACCGTCTCGCTGCTGCACTCATTCATTCCGACTCACTGGCTGCCGTTTTCAATCGTGGGCCGTGCTCAGAAATGGACGCTTTCTCGCACTCTTCTTGTTAGTAAGTGATGCTCGTGATTTACAGTTTGCTTTTTCCACATTTTACTAGTGATGGGGAGAAGGGTGCTTTATGGGGTTTGATCGTTTTGCGAGATCCAAGATGGCATTGTTTAGTTTCGGCAAGGAAAATAGGACTTGATTTTTGCGGCAATTGTGTATGAATTGCGTGATTTTGCTTGTGTGAGAAAGTTTGGTTAAATTTATTTTATCATCAGATGTTCTGCCCCATAGATAGAGTGCAGAAAATGGGCAAATTGGATAGTTAGAGTTGAGATTTTAATGGGTTTATGGGAATAAATTTTTTGGGAAGTCTCAAGTATTGTGTTGTTATTGTTTAAGTTATTCATAAAATGGGCTCAGGATTTAATGCAATCTCGTATAAAAATTGAGTGCAGCAATTAAGCAAACCTATGATCTTTGTTTCATATGTGCTATCGGATGTGCTTGTTTGATTATTTACACGCAAGAGCTTAAGAAAGTTGCATGTTAAGCTGGATTCAACATTGTTGTTACGTGTTAATTATTGCCTTGTAGTAGATAGACCATGTTCCAATGAGACTCCTGCATAAAGCAATGACCAATAATGTTTTGCCCCAAGTGTTGTTTGTGTTATTTGATGTTGGATTGGGTTGCAGAATGTAGGTCGGGGCTATATGTGATCTGGTTGCATTACATTTGAAAGAACAGAATCGTTTGCTGTTTTTATAAAACAATAGTGTCTATAAGTCTCCTTATTTAGAACTTAAACTAGAGTCTCTTGTACCAGTAGTACATACTGAAATTCATCTTATTAATTAGGCTGAAATGTCCTTGCCCTGTCAACGTACTTGCTGGTCAGGAAATCTAGTTTGATGGTATTCGTAAATATCATCAAAAAAGATTAATTGAACTGTTATGCTTAAGAGACTAAAAATGTTATAGTACCTTTTTCTTTCACTCTTTTTGAAGTGAGTGATACATTTAGTCTCGGTACCTACTGTGTTTGAAATCTTAAATTCCGCACTTTTTTAATATTTGACTGGCTGCCATTTATCTCTGTGCTGTATGTCGCAAAGTTGTAACAACAGAATTCCTTCTCTAGCATCATTTTGCCACCAATGTGTTGTGTGCCACGTTCTAATGATTACAATCGTCGTGAACGCCAATTGTTTGTCTGCTTGCAGCTGCATTTGGAGCAGTACTGCATGTCCTATCTACTTCGCTACTCGGCATAACAGCCATCACCATAACAAACACTATAGCAGGAGAGGAAACCGTGCATAAACTTGCATCGTTGTTGCTCATTTTTCTTGGTGGTGGTTACATCATATTGTTTCTGACTGGAAAGGGTGGTCATAGCCATTCTCACAATCAACCTATGGAAAAAATGGCTGTTGCTGGTCTTGTTCTCGTCCCTGCATTGTCTCCATGTGCAACCACTCTTCCAGTATTTCTTGCTGTCGGAAACTCATCCTCAATGATGGTGCTTGCTATCATAGTCTTGTTATTCAGGTAATCAATATTTGTTTAATTTCTCATTGCCTTATCTTTTTCGTCGATTTTTTTATGAACACATGCTTAACATCTTGCAGCAGCTATAGTTTGTCAAACTGATAGTTTCAAAAGAAAGTACTTATTGTACTTTAATTAATTGTGGTTATAAATTTATTATTCCGTGTGAAGATATTATTATGCTTATTGGTTAATGATTTCCTTTTCTATGTAAATCTTAAACTTCTGAAGAAGGGATCGTATCTCCTAGTTATTCAACCTATCTGACCAATATAGAGTTTATGACACAACCTTTGTTGTTCAACTCTTCTTGGTCCTAGAAACTTCATGATGATAAAAATGACAGCAGCTGGTTGATGGTTTTAGCTGAAAGCCCGCCCATCCAAGTATTCAGAAGTAGCATAATCAGTATTTTCTAGGTTGGAGTAAGAATGAATGCAACCAAGCCGCCCTCCGTTTCTTTTTTCGGAGAATGACATGTGAAATGGACCCCACACTAATCTCTGTTAATTTTTTAATTCCTGCTATAATAATCTTAGTCAGAATCATACTTCCAGTCCACCAAAACATCTTAAGCAAATGATGGCAGCGTTAACATGTTATTGTATTGCATTGCAGCACCATAACTGTAATGACGTCACTAGTGGCCCTCTCATTCTACGGTGCAAGTCAGCTCAAGTTCCACTGGGTGGAGCGCTATGACAAGCTTCTTGTAGGATCAGTTCTGTGTTTAGTTGGAGTTCTGACCCTTATTTTCCATGATCATGATGTAGAAGGCAGTTCAGCCGGAGAGCATGTGCATCGGAAAATTATCTCTTTATGAGGATAGAAGGGTGTGTTCCATGTCTGTAAGTTTTGTTGAGGTATGGAGATTGCAATTGATTGTGCAAAGTAGTAACAACTGTAAAACTTCTATGTCTTGTACAATCGGTAAACCCTATGATCTACGAGCTATTGGAAGTTCTTGCTTTCTTGACCTTGATTGTTCGACTCTTGAATTGCTGCGTTGCACCCTTGCATTTTGCTGTGATGTATAGTGATGGTCAATCTTGTGGCTTTGCTTCTTGTAATCTTAATTCTTTTTCTTCTTTTTGTTTTTCTTCTTTTTTCGATGTTTGTTAAAAGAAAACTTGTAACCTAATTAGAAAATAGGTATGAGTGCTTGTACAATGATGATATGAATGATTATACTTTCTTGTGAAAATTGGTGTTGGGGAAAACAATAGTAAGGTCTCCTCAGCACATGTAAATGGAATGATGTTTTCGGCATGTGCTGCTGTTTGCTATAGACAAGTTCACTTTATTATTGTTGATGGCCAAATTTAACTTGTAGCAATAATACTAATAATACTCCTATTATAAATCCAATCAAACCAAAATATACTGACCGTGCCTCTTTTTAAGCATATAAACATTTGAACTGAAAAGTATGCTGTTTATCGTTGTAGTTGATATTTATTATTGTTGTTGTTATTGTTGTTGCTATTATTATTATTTTCAAAATGAGATCTACTTTAATAAGTATATAGTATAAATTTTCATTCATCTACCGACAACTGAAAAATGAAAAAATCTGAATGAAATCATTTAGTACATGGCATTTACTAGTTGAATGGACGTGCCACCAATTTATGAGGATCCCACCCACATCAGATTTTCAACTATAAAAAGTCACGGCCCAAGTAAATTGAGCATAATGGTAATAAATTAATACTAATACACTACTAGTATTCAACAACAAAAATAAAAATAAAAATCGTAACTAGGGCGATGGGGTTGTGGTTGTGGGTTGGCTAACGGTAGGATTTATTCGTTTTAGGGAAATTTAGCGTGAATAAAAAGACAAGGCAGATATTCTGGATATAAGCTAAACTAGTGACGGATCAAGGCCGATCACTATCACGATTTAAAATGAAACTATATTTTAATGCATCAAAATTCATTTACTGATGGAATGAATATTTAAGTCAAAATAGAAATGTTTCTTTTATTAAACTAATTAAAAATTACGGAAAAGGTTATGTCCTTAAGGACAGAATTATCCGTCACTAATGTCATCCATATATATATATATATATATATATATATATATATATATATATATATACACCTATATAAAAAGTGTCTCGTTGAAAAAAATTGGTTTGCCTATAATACCCCTCTTAATATTTATAATACTCTCTTCATCTCGCCGAATATGACCTAGTTCATATGGGCACGGAGACTAAGAAAAATGGTATTGGATATAAAGAAAGTGTTTAGTATAGTGTGAATACAATATTTTATAATGCTAATGTGTAGTGGAGATAAGTTAGTGGGGTTTAGATGAGATGGTGAGCCATGTATATAAACTAATTGTTTCCTTTAAA
This sequence comes from Schizonepeta tenuifolia, assembly GCA_029490685.1. NCBI lineage: Eukaryota > Viridiplantae > Streptophyta > Magnoliopsida > Lamiales > Lamiaceae > Schizonepeta > Schizonepeta tenuifolia. The sequence goes on along the minus strand of JANLIY010000031.1, from coordinate 257,750 downwards.
GGAAACAGGCCAAGTATAGTGAGACGTCCCAAATTAGAAAACATGTCGTATTCAGTGGGACGGAGGGAGTAATTAAAAAAATAATAGTTTGATCTCCAAATTCAAATCAATCCCAGTTACTATATATTTTATCATCATTAGATATATATTATAATAGTATATAATTGTATATAATTGTATATATTCTAGATTAGATAATTCATATTATATATATATTTTCACTTTTCCAAACAACACGTTTCAACAAGGAAATGAAGATAATTACAATTATATAAAGAGTATAATACATACATTCCTATTTCGTGAGGTAAAGTAAGTGATGGCTGACAAATATAAAACAATTATGTACGATCTATCCTAGTTCAAACCAATCTTTTACACATTGAAACAAAATTCATAGTAGAAAACTATAACTATAAAAAAAGAAAACGATTCAAGAAGGATTGATTTTCAGATCTTCGCTCCAACACAATTCTTGCGATGTAAGAATAATCCTACAAGCCATGTTTACTATATACTCACTCCGACCCACTGAAATTGTCATGTTACTGTTCGATACAGAGATTAAAAATAAGGGTAAAAAGATAGAAGTGAGTAGGCCGTGTTTTGCCCTCTCTGGTGTCATCTATTGGCTGATAATGGAAAAGGAATCAGCTTTTGTAACTCGAATGACACTGGAAAACTCTCAATCGGGGTTGGCTTCTTGTACTTTTGGAGGATTTTGAACAGTTAAAACTTTCCTTATTTGGAAGATGACAATATGAGCGAGACACCTAAATAAGGAAAGGATGACAATATGAGTGAGTCGGAGGGAGTACTAATATTTATAGTGTAGATTGATTTGTTGAACTAGACATAATATAGTATTAGATTCCTTGTGAGATAAATTTCATCTTTTCAATTCTTTTACAAAAGCTTTACTAATAATATATGATAAGAACTTATTTTTTATGAAGCTCAATCTAAACACACTATTGAACAATTTTTTGAGTTTCGCAAGTAGCAACGATCAATGTCAAGCTCATCTGCAGATAATTTTTGAGCACAAAGAATGATTTATTATGATCTTCCAAGTTTGATTCCACGAGATAAAATGCGTGGTTTATTCCAACTATACTTTTATGAGGGGCAAAGTTTAGGTTGAGAACAGAACGATCCTAATGCAAAATCAAAATATATCAGAAATAGTTGTAAAGTAGTTCATTAAAAGTTCTGAAGTCAATCCATATGCAAAAATCTTTCGAAGATTCAAAGACTATCCTTTAATGGACATTTCTAACAACCTCTCAGGTCATCTGAAATTACAAAATTCGTCGAGATCCATACTACAAATCAGACGAGTATGTGACGAGATTCAACCGATGATGAAATCGTAAGCACTGTAAAATAATTTTAAAATTCTTTTAAATAGTAACATAAGATAAATTATTAATTTATATTGTTATATTTTATACGGTTCTAATATTTATGACCCAGTGAATTTTGCTAAGTTAGCAATGGCACAAAGAGACATGTGCAACGGTTCAAAGGAAGTGACTCTTAAAAATCTTATGCGAATAAGATTGATGCTCCATGGATTGAAGAGACAATCCAACTCAAAACGAAGAGCCGAAAGATTCAATGGAAAATCCTAAAAAGTCATGAGTGGGACAAAAAAAGAAATCAGCTATGGAGTTGGAGCCTACCGAAGGACAAGAGAAGAAAAAAAAGAAGAATCACAAGAAAGAAGATCAACTGTTGTTGGCCAAATTTTTCTCAAAAAGTCGAAGAAAGTAAACACCTACTCCAATCATTAAGATTTAACAAGAAAAAATATTTAAAAAAAAAGAAAAATTAATACCTTAGTTTTTGACTCGTGTTTCTTTTAAGAACAATAATTTTTTTGTTTTGTTTTATATGTAATACTGCTTTCAATTTTATAAATTTATTATATATTATATTAGTAATATACTTAAACACTACTTTGCCTTGTGTGGAAGAAAATGGAAAAATAACTGGTAGCACATCCTATTCTACTAGTATTTAGAAAAGTATGCATGACCTATAAAATATGAAGGATATTATATGCAATTCAATTACAAAATCCGCTTTATTCATTCCATATCATTGCAGCAAACGAGCCTCATATATCTTATTTACTTACGATCACCCTGCAACAAAATGTGTGGCCTTATGAGCAAGTGTATATTTATTTGTGTTGTTATGTATAAGGCATATAATTTAGTATATACAACCAAACATAATATTAAGCTTATTCGGACATCTCAATTATATATATGGAATTTTTATCACATACTATGACTATCAAGCAAAATAAGTCATAATGTATATAAATGACATTGTAGTTGTAATTTATAGTATACCATAAATCATTAAACAGAACTACCAAAAACAGAGATGAGATGCAATCACATCGATCTAACCGGCCATTTAGAGACTGCCTGGGACCAGGAATCCTGTCCAGTAGTAGTCGCATGAGAGAGAGAGAGAGAGAGAGAGAGAGGTACGTGGAGTAGGGGTCCCAAATGAAAATTCTACTGCTATTCAGTTTTTAGGAAGTACTGTAGAAGAATACAAGAGCGGAGAGCATTGTAATGGAAGATGGTCCAAAAAGTAAGAGCATTAGTACTACGCGGGCGGTGACTCTATCTTTCCCTCTCCTACTCCCTCCCTCCCTCTCTCTCTCTCTCTCTCTCTCTCTCTCTCTCTCTGTGTGTGCCAGAATGGGTTTTTCATTACATTGCATGCAAACTCTCGATTTGCCTTTTTGCTACGTGACAGGCTTGCTGTCATCTACGCACTCACTTACACTATCGCATAAAAGTTACCCCCCTCCCTCACCTTCTCTCTCTCTCTCTCTCTCATCCTTTTTGTACGTATGTGCTCGCAGATTCCCCTCTATCGTAATCTGCAGTGAACTCCTACGGACATTGATATTCATTCAGCACCACTATCACCGCCACTTGGAATTTTCTTGCAGATTAACTTTTCCCAGCTTTAAAAAGGTGAACCAACAATAATTCTTTTCTATCCTCGATTCCCTTTTGATGTGGGTTCGATTACTTCACTTCTCTTTCTCCTTTTTTATGCTTTTCGCATACAATTTTCTGGTGATTGGCATGCATGGGTTTAAGTAGTCTTTGTGTGTGTCTGAGTTTATTTGATTGGTGTTGGATTGTTTATGTTCTTTCAATTGCATTTTTCAACTTTTGTTAATTCACTTTCAAGGACTTATTGTAGGAAATTGTACTCATATTTTATTTTGGTTGATTTCTATGGATTCCAACTTCCCTATTTTTCCATAAGCTAGCTGTAACTTTATACACAATTTTAGGTAGGCTCCCCTGTCAAAAATCAAATTAAACCTGTTATTTATGCTCAAAATGGCAAAAGGTACAAGTATACATGAACATGATTCATGCATTAGAAACCATAATGTTCTGAAGTAAATGGTTTTGGATGGTGACGCAGATCTAAATTCATGATTCTGTGAGAAAAATCTATATTGAGACGGGTACATCTTCAGACATTTTCTCCATTTATGGTAGCAACTCTTGTTCCTTTTATCAAGTTATCATGTATAGTATTCTTTAGGAAAAGTCTGAATTATTAGGTAAGATTGGATTTGCCTCATTTGTGTTTCATTCTAATATAGGACATTTGGAAGGCAGGTGCAAGTAATGGGAGCCTCGAATTCCCGATTGGAAGAAGACAAGAGCTTGCAGCTCTGCCGCGCTAGGAAGAAATTTATCAAACAAGCACTTAACGGCAGGTGCTCTCTTGCAGCAGCTCACATTGCTTATATTGAACAACTGAAAATCATAGGAGCTGCTTTAAGGAGATTTGTGGAACCTGATGAATCGTTAGTCTATCCTTCCACAAGTGTCACTCCTGAGCCACTTGCTTTGGTTGACAAGTCTTTCACTCGCTTATCCTCTTCGTCTCAATCACGACATCTAGCTACGACAGCAAATCTGTCGTCATCTCCCTCACCTCGAGTCTCAAGCCAGTACCAGGCTCATCCTATGAAATTTACAGGGACGGTTTCCAGCAAAATTCAAGAAAAGCCTTCTGTCCCTGTTGCCATATCAGTTGCTTCAACAACTCCTTCCCGTTTCACGGAAGAAGCTGAGATTTCGTCTCCGTGGGATTATTTTGGCCTGTTAGACAATGATTACTCTGCACAAGGGAAGAGAATGGTTGATCAGAGTTCAGAGTGCTCTGATGAGATTAGGCAAGAAGAGGGAATTCCTGATTTGGAGGATGTACATGAGAGTTTATCCGATGAAGAATTTGACGAACCACCCCCTTTAGCTTCGCTTGTTAGGAGTTTTAAAAATGTTAACATCACGACAGAGGGTGACAGTGATGATGAGTCACCTATTAGTAGAGAAACAGAAGCCGCCCAACATTCAAGCTCTGACAACGTGAATGAACGAAAAGCCGATGTTGTAAACGGTGATTCACCCATCAAGCGTCCAGAAAGTGTAGTATGGGAGACCAAGTTTGCGAATGGGGGTAAAAATAATGCTCGTGATTCTAACGATGTTGCCAAAACGACAGCAGTTGGACCAAGTGAACTGGAAGACAAGGTAGCGCCTAAGGACTTGTTTTCTAGCATCTATGACATCGAACTGCTTTTTGTTAAAGCATCTGAATCTGGAAAGGAAGTTCCAAGGATGCTTGAAGCAAATAAATTCCATTTTCGTCCAGTTTTGACTGGGAGAGAACGTAACTCCCTCTCTCTCTCTCTCTCTCTATTGCTCTCTAATCTATGCATGCTTTAGTTAGCTTGATATCTTTCTAAAATGAAACTTGAGAATAAAGTTTTTCGTAAAGGGGAAATAATCTGTAATCCTTGAGTTTAAATATCAGGGAAAGTGGGAGCATATGAGTAGGTAGGTCTAACGGCATGCCTTTTCTTTTGAACATATTGTCCCTCTTATCGAAACAGAAAAATGTCTTTGTTTGGCAGGTCGTTTAGCAGCTGCCTCACTGGTAAAATCTTGTTTCTCTTGTGGGGAAGAAGATCCAATTGAGGTTCAACAAGGTAGCAGCAACTCATGATGTTGCTTGCATGACTGCAACTGATTTAATTTGTTGTCCCCGGTTAACTTGCTTCGCCCATAGCTTAATGTTGTAAAGCGCTTTATGAGTAGTGCAATTGCAACTGTGAGTTTCTTGGCCATTGGTTATGTAATTTAATTTGACTTTTATATTTCCAAATTTTCAGAGCCTTCTCAAAGTTCAATGAAGTACTTAACCTGGCACCGAACAATATCATTTCGTTCTCATTCATCTCAGAATCCTCTACTTACCAACTCAAATGATGATCCTAGTAACACTCTATTTGACAACTTTTGCATGGTCTCTGGAAGTCATGCCTCAACCTTAGATAGGCTTTACGCATGGGAGAAGAAGCTCTATGACGAAGTTAAGGTCAGCTCACCGTCTCTTATTAATCTTTACTTGCATGATGGTCAGAAATATTCTTTCCAATTCATTTTGCATGTTCTCTGCCTGCAGGCTAGTGAGGTTCTTCAAACTAGTTTTGAACACAAGTGCAAGCTTCTTCGACAGAAAGAATCACGAGGAGAGAATACTGAAAAGAATCGCGCAGCAGTCAAGGATCTATATTCAAGAATCACCGTGGCTATTCATAGAATCAACTCAATCTCAAAGAATATAGAAGAGATTAGAGATACAGAGCTTCAGCCACAACTCGAGGAGTTAATTGAAGGGTATGTTTTCCAACCAAAACTTACATTTAGTAACTATAAATGCCAAATTTGGTCTTGCACACGCGTGTTAGGGGTCGTTTTTTCTGTGGCCTAATTAATCTTGCTGTCAGCCCGTCGTCTCATTACTCGTTTCTTGTCACCGGTGACAGGTTAAGAAGGATGTGGGAAACAATGGTGGAATGCCACAAGCTACAATTATTCATCATATCGATATCTCATCCCCCGGGAAGCACAAAACTAAAAATGCAATCAGAATCACAAAGACAGATCATTATCCATCTTGGTTACAAACTCGGCTCTTTATCATCCATCTTCACGAAATGGATCAGCGCCCAGAAAATCTACGTTGAAGCCATCGAAAAGTGGCTATTCAAGTGCGTGTCGATAAGACAGAAACCTTCCAAGAGGAACAGAAGGATGAGGCCTCCATCCATGAGACACTGTGGTCCACCTATATACATGATATGCGGTGCCTGGTTGGAGATGATCGACGGCTTGCCTTCAAAAGGGGTCGCCGACTCTATCAAGGAACTGGCTGCAGAAGTTGCTCAGTTTTTGCCCCGTCAGGACAAGAACAAGGTCAATGTTGGTGATGCTGGAACCAACAGAAACGAGCCTACAACCGATATGTTGAGAGACGATGGCGTGCCTCGTCTGGACCGTGTTAAGACGAGCTTGGAAGGTTTTCTTACCAAACTAAACGGCTTTGCAGAATGTTCTCTTAGGATGTTTACTGAACTGCAGAAGAACACTCAAGATGCCAAGAAGAGCTATGAATAGTTCATGTCTCAACGTTCACAGGTTTTGGTCTAAATTCGGCAAATTTATTGTTATAAATCAGCACGTATTATATATGAATATTCGAATAAAGAATCTAGAGTAAAAGAAATTTATTTCGAGGCATCGTACTCGTACATAGGGAGGGGAATGAAATAAAATGGGAAAATTGTGCGTCTCTTCAAATTATTCGGTTTTGGAAATAAAGTGGGCATGATGATGCATTGGGAGGTCTCAATATCATGTATGCAATAATTAATTTGAAATTTTATTTCCTTTCTAAATGTATACAATATTTATTTTAAATTGCAGTTTTGCTTCATAGTGTGACAACAGTTCCTTGCTTTATTAATTAATTATTAGTAGGGTAAAATGGTACGTAGCTGTGCATTTTTGTGCATATGAGTTAAGAAAGCAAGTGTATTGTATAATATACAATAGTAACAAGGTTCTACAAATATAGGTGGTGATGATGTTTAAAGCTAGAAAATAGAAACTTGTACATCATGTGCTAATGATCAGAGACAACTACTTTTGTTTAGTATATATGGGAGTGACTTCACTAGTGGGACCAAAATTGTGAAGCCAAGACTAGAGATTAATCTATTCATGCTACAAATTATCAGAGTGAATCTTCATTCCTTAGTCATGAGGCTCATGATTGTTGATTGGTGGCTTCCGTCGTGCCATTCCTCTATAGTCCTTGCGCATTAGGTTTGCTACCTCATCGGCTGCCTCAAGAAACGCCTTTGATTCATCGTGCTTCTTACTCAAGGAATCGTCGCGTTTAGCCACATCCTTACAAACATATATGTCCTTTGTTAGGTCAGTGGAAAATGTGAAAACAGAATCTTGGATGCATAATCCTCAATTTGTACATAAATTGTGAACAGAATCTTGATTATTTGTATTGATCAGTTTTAATCTTAAATTTACCTGCGCCTGGACTTGATTATTTTCTGTTTGAAGAGAATTATAAAGCTCATCTGGTTTACTTTTCCCTATAATTAAGTAAAGAGTAACAATTGTTTAAGATTTGCTAGCTCAAAATACCAATGAGTATATAAATTAGCAAAGAGTTCTTGAATTATTAGTACCTGGGGGGATGTAAACTGGTTTTCCATCCAATTCTTGCAACATTTTTCTCCCCAAAAGAAACATAGTATTCTGTTCCATTGAAGCTAAATAGTTATTACATGATCAAAATACTATTAAACAAAGTATACAAACCTATAAACAGACTTACACTTTGAAGCAGCACATCTTTCTGTGATTCTGTACCAAGATTTTCTGTAAAAGAAAAAAATCATAGATTTTAAGAAAAAGTAGGAAAAATAAATCTTGAAAATGAAGAAATATATATCAAGAAACTCTACTATTTTTATACCTTGATTAAACTCTGCAGAGGAACACTGGAGAGCAAGCAAAATGATCATCATAACACTCAATACTGATCCTGAGGCACGTCGGGATGCCATTTTTTCAGGTTTTTCTTAAAAATTATAGATATTGTTTAAAGCAACTAGTGAAGAGAGGAGTCCAGAAAACGCAATATGTGGAAGCTTTATAGAGTTCAAACCGCAGTCAAAGTTAAGGTTCCGACAAGTAGCTGGTAATGTTCAAATTTTTTAAGCTAGGTTCTGGCAACAAACAAGGCTTAGGAAAACTCAATAAATAAAATAATGACACAATTGAGGATTTAATATTTAGATTTATTGTACTGAATGAAACCGTATCACAACAGATGCAGTTTTGAATAGTGAGTGTTACTTCAAGTTGCTGCAGTTTTATAAACTAAACTTTCTTGGAAGTCACACATGAATTTCAATGTCAATATTTTTTCTCTATGTAGAGAATAGAGATAATTGTAGTTATTCTTCGCTTATGAGCTGTTACCTCCTTATTATACTGAGAAATCAGAGAAAAAGGTGAAAACAGAAAGATGAGGGTAATTTTTTTTTTATTTTAAAATAACAAAAAACAAAAAACAGCAGTCAGAGATTCGTTTGTTAGTCTTGAATAGTTGAATGATATGTGAGAAGAAAACTAGATTAGAAAATCTTCTCTTTGGATGCCTTATTCTTGATGTCTTAAGTATAAAGTTTGTATAGTATCATTTGTATATATATTTTTTGGGGTGATCACCTGTGCAACCGGGTCAAGTGAAACCGGATCCATGCGACCGGATCCGGGCCGGGTTGACCTGGTCAATTCGGGTTTGACCGGTTGATCGGTCAATTTTTTTTTTTTAATTTCAGTTTTTTTTTTTTCGTCTCCGCCTTCGGCTCCGATTTTACGGCTCCGCCTTCGCTCCGATTACAAATATAAGGATAATCGGCGGGCAACATTTTGGACTTTTTCGGCTCGCTCCTAGGCCTTCGGCTCCCCTCGCTCGAATCTTGACCAAAGAAGAAGCGGCAAACAAAAAAATGAAACGGCAAACAAAAAAAAAATGAAATAAAATCTGAAAAAAAAAAAGAAACCTGGAGATACAGTAAAAATCAGAAAATAAAAAAAAAATTCGGAAAAAAAAAAAAAAAAACCAGCGCGTGGGTGAGGCGCGTGCGGCCCACGCGCCACACGCGCGATCGCATGGTGGCGGCAGGTCGCATGCGAGTTTTTGCGATATTTTTTTAACATTTAGACAGGAATCTTGTACTGAATTTTAAACAACTGATTTAGAATATTTATGCAAGGTTTGGTTATTAATTAATTCTTTTGAGCTACTAGGCTCAAAATCAAGCCCACCTAGCTTTTAGACTGCAGCTTTAATTCTAGTTTTTGAATTTCAGGTAAACGTGCCATTTCTAAACCACGTTAGGATGTTTGACTAAGCTAATTTACTTTTTTTTTTATTCTAATCAACAGCTCAAAAACTTCATAGAAAAACTTCAATTTTTTGTGTGGCATGTTCAATTTAGAAGACATTGACAGGATTTGAAAGCTAAGGTATGTTTCAAGAAAGAAGAATAGAAAGAATAAAATGAATTGCTTGAACATGCATGGTACCGTGTCTCTGAAAGAATGGAGTTTGGGAAAATGAAAGAGAAAGGAGATGAGAGAGAAAAAATTATTTTGTTTGATTACTCATATTTCCGGCAGCCATGGGTACGAGTGTACGATGACGTGCACGTGCACCAAGTGTTACTAAGATCACCCACAATGGTGGGTGCTCATGTAGGGCGCAGCGAGGGTGGAAGCGCGGGTGGAGATTGTTGGCGCCCTAATTAGGATGCAATCGAGGGCTGAGTTGCTCCCTCACCTCCGCCCGCAATAGGTGATGCTATTGTGCGACATGTGGCACATCGATTTTTCTTTTTCAATAATAAAAAATACTCTACCCTAGAGCACAAAAGCTCCACCATTATAAACTATTTGTACCCTAAGGACACAAATCACTTAGGACCCCACCAAATACATAAAAAATACTTCCTTTGTCCCGCGAAAGATGAGCTTCTTTCCTTTTTGGGACGTCCCACGAAAGATGACCTCTTTCCATTTCAGAAAATAATTAATTGCATTCACACTGATTTTACATTTGCAGTTACACTGCTTTTACATTATTTATTATTTATTCATACTACTTTTACATTCTTTATCAATAAAATACTCCACTAAATACACCCACTACTATTTCTTCTTAGTCTCCGTACCGAAAAGAAAAAGGCTCATCTTTCATGGGACGGAGGGAGTACCAAAAAATACTCCACTTTAGAGCACAACATTACATTGTTGTGGATGCTCTAAGTTTATGTATTTTAGATTGAGAGTTCATGGGCAATTGGAAAATTGTATCAAAGTCTATGAAGTTACATGCATTTAACCCGAAATTTTATAATGTCTTATATTTTTTGTTATTTTTTTATTTATTTCTCATCACATTTCTTATTTGAAATGCATTTAGTCTGAAATGGAATGTTTTCCTGGAACGTTGTGAATGTTTTTTTGGAACGAATGAATTTTCCCTACCAACATAAACTATCCTTTCAAAATTAGCAAAAAAATTAATTTGAATTAATATTTTTTAAGATACCATAAGAATTAATTTGAATTAATATTATCTAAGATAGCAGAACAATTGATTTGAATTAAGGTATAGCACTAATCCTACCACAATTTCACACTATAATCACAATTCTTAGAAACAATTGTTGCTTTCTCATTCAACGTGTCCAGAACGACGTCGCAGTCGACCTTGGCGGTAATTTCCCACGTTTTAGCGGATCCTACTTTAAACTTGACGGGCGCTTCTACGTTAATCACTAACGGCACTTTCCTTCTACTCTGCGCATTCCTTAACGTCGTTTTAACGGCACCATCCAGAACGATATCGGATCCCGCCAAGGTCGCCCGCATCACCGTTACGCTATTCTTCGGTTGGTATAAATCGGGCAAAACGCCGTCGACCAGCCCAAAGCCGTCGTATGAAACGCTTACGGCGTTGTCCTTCAAATAGTAGATACCGACCATTCCGTTAGGGTTCTCGGCTCTGATGCTAACGTCAAATACCGGCGAAATCGGCGCCGCCGACGTTAGATTCATTCCTTTAATCGAGACCTTAGTCACTGTGTACGTTGGCGATTTGAATCCGAAGACGAGGTACATCACTCCGGCGGAGACGGCGGCGGCGAGGATCACGAGCAAGAGGAGGGTGATAGCGAAGAAGCAAAACCTGCAGCAGCAGCTCCGGCGGTTTCTACGGTCGCGGAGCCTCTGGTACTTTTTGGCGTTCTCAGGTGGCGGATAGCGGAGGATTTGCTCTCTCGGTATCCGGACGACGTAAGATGCAGGCGGAGGAGCCAGACTTGTTGTCGGCGGCTTCTGATTTTGGCCGGAGTTTGCGGCACCAGATGAAGGGGGAGGCGGAGAGTCTGCGGCGGCGGGCGGATGAAGGTGATCGGCCATTCTGCAGAAACTAGCGGCGGAATTGCGAGGATTAGACAGGAGAAATCGAAAGGGGAGATGAGAATGGTGAATAGAGTAGAAATATATACACAAATTGGCGAGAGAGCGTACAATTTTTTGAAATTTTAGTGCGTGTGTGTGATGAGTTGGCCGCCGCGTGAACACAGTTGTTTGATAAATCTTTCTATTCTTTCATCCTTTTTTTCTGAAAGGATTACTTTTCGATTTTTATAATTGGATTTTGATTTTGCGAGTTAACGGTATTGTAATGGTTGCCATTTCTGCACAAATTAATTATTTTTATTACTATTTTCCTTTTGTTGATTTTGAATATTTCAAAGAAATATTTTATTATGAATTGCACATTGAATGTTTCTTTTCGATTAAGGTAATAATGAAAAACTATGTGCGATTCAGTTCATAAATAGTTGGTTTGGTAATGAACTAGTATCGTACCCTGCATTGTAGGGAGCACTTAAATTTTTTAAATATCTAAAAAATAATATCAACTCATTTAATAATAAGTTAACATTTAAAATAAATATTTAAAAGAAATTAAATTATACTACAAAATAATTTTATTTTAATATAAAACACGTATAATAGAGTATTGCATTCTTCTCGGTCCACAAAAGTAAACAATTAAACAATTATTGGTGTCTTTTTCTCGGGGCTGATTTAAGTAACACTTCAAATCACTCCATTTTTTTTTGGAGATGATTTTCAAATAAATAAACGAATCAATACAATACATGCATAAATTTGATTACACAGATAATATGAAACTTAACTAGAATGAAAGTTAATTAATCGCTTAACATATTTACATGCAAATTAATAGGACACATTCTACTTAATGCAAATTAATTAAATAATTCAATATAATTTAGGCGGGAAAATTTGTCATAACAAGTTTGTTTTATGAGTTAATTTTTGATATAGCCATATTAAACAATGAAACACAAATTTTATTCCACCCTCTTCAAAAACATAAATTTTAGTCATTTTTTTGAATTTGGGACAAAATATCCTTAATGAAAGGCGCGCAGTTCGGGTCAGGGCGCGGGTTGGGTTGAGTTCGGGTACAAGGGGTCAGAGACTTTTGGCACTAATATGGTCACTAGTGCCAAAGTACCAAATTACTTTATTTTTTTTTGTGCTTTCTGTTGGCACTTTTGGCATTAATATGGTCATTAGTGCCAAAATACCAAATTACTTAGTATTTTTTTTGTGCTTTCTGTTGGCACTTTGGGCACTAATATTGTCATTAGTGTTAAAGTACCAAATTACTACTCCCTCCATTCAACAATAAGAGTCCTATTGTGGGCTGGGCACGGAGATTAATAAAGCTGAAAAAGTGACTTTTGCAGGTGTAAAAGTTAAAGAGTAGGGGTATTGTTAATAAAGGTATTTATATTATTAATCCTTGTTTAAGTGGGACATGGTTTTTAAGGAAGAAAGTGGATGACTTCCATTTAATTTATTTTAATGTGACTAACTTATTTTAATTTTGTTGCATTATTTTCTTCTTTATTGTTTACAAGTTTTTTTTCTCTATTGTTTTTTCCCTTATTGTTTAGGCATTTTTCTAGAATACAATACATGTTTTTTTTTTGTGTGTTTTTTTCGAACAGTAGTAAAAGCATAAATAGCATTAATAACCAGTGAAATAATTGCAATGCTAAATAAACATAAAATCTGAAATTCATTAAATAACTTGTGAATCCTGTTACAGAAACAAAAAAAAAAATTGTACAAACTAGGAAATGAAAATACAGAGAATGAGAGGGAAAACTCTACAAGGAGAGAAATGTGAGATTTCCCTTTTAAATTCAAAAAGGGAGGGAAGTTCTTCACTTAACCCAAGAAAGTTCCTATTTAAACCTCAAAATATCATTACAAGCATTCATTACAACTCATTTTCTGTGCAGTAAATACACAAAACAGCAGCAAAATCCTTAAATATGGCAGATGCAAGAGGGAGGCCGAATTTGAGCAGTGAAGAAAAAAATCTCATCGTCCAATGGCTTCTCCAAAACAACCACGACAATGAGCTTCGATATGGCGCCAAAAAAGAAGCATTTATCCTATTCCATATTGATCTAAGAACTATTTATCGCATTTGGAAGACTGTACAGTCACAAAAATCTCAGCACAAAGCTATCCATGTAGTGTTAATGAAGAAATGATGCAAACATATAACAAGACAGAAATTTCTGGATGAAGATAAGGTCAGAAATCTTTCATTTCAAGATAGAACCAGTATAAGAAAGCTTTCATCATCCCTAGGAGTTAGTGTGGGGCTGACCCATAAATGGATTAAGGGCAAACAACTCAAGGCACACACAAGTGCCAACAAACCTTTCCTGACAGAACCAAACAAGATAGCTCGGCTGAAATGGAGCCTAAGCATGTTAAGTTGCATCTCACAGAATGGGAGAATCAAATTTCAGTCAATGTATAATATTATTCATGTGGATGAGAAGTGGTTTAACCTCACAAGAGCATCACAAAGGTATTATATCCTGGCAGATGAAGAAGGCCCTCACAGAACATGCAAATCAAAGACTCACAATGGAAAAATAATGTTCATTTCTGTAGTTGGCAGACCATAGACAGATGTAGATGGAACAATCATATTTGATGGCAAGTTTGGAATATTCCCATTGATATTCACAGAACCAGCACAGAGGAATTCCAAAAATAGAGACAAAGGCACCATGGTCACGAAGGCTATTCTAGCAATTACCAAACCAGTTATAAAGGACTATTTCATTTAGCAAGTAAGGCAACATTGCAGCAAATTATATCAGAATCATTACTGATTCATCATGTAGACTGTTTCTATGTTCTTTTTCATTGCAGGTTGTACCAGCAGTTAAAGCAAAATGGCCACAAGGAATGACTAGAAACATAATCATTCAACAGGACAATGCAAAGACACATTTCAGTAATGATGATCCAGACTGGCAAGCAGCAACAAAGAGTGATGGATTCAACATCAAACTAGTTTGTCAACCACCTAATTCTCCTGACACTAATGTGAATGATTTAGGATTTTTCAGATCCATTCAATCATTGAAGGATGAGAAAAATGCAAGGACAGTGGATGATATAATCAAAAATGTCATTGAAGCTTATGAGGAGTATCCATGCTACAAAATAAATGATGTATTTTTAACTTTGCAATGCTGCCTACAAGAAATCATGAGAGTGAAGAGCTGTAACAATTACAAGATCCCACACATGGGAAAAGAGAAGCTTAGAAGGGTTGGGATACTCCTAGAATGCATTGAGGTGGAAGAACAGCTAGTTCTTGACAGTTTGGAGCATCTAAACATGCAACAGGATCAAGGGAGTGAAGAAGTTGCACATATTAGCTTAGAATCATTGGTTAATGGTATGCAACATGTGAACATCACAGATTAGGGATCAAGAGACTTGTTTTTGCAGCATTTTTACAGGGATAAACATGAAAGATGCATCTTCTTATTTGGAATGTAAATTGGCCTTGTTGGCTGTTTTTGAAATGCATGTAGTCTCAGCTTTTGTTATTAATGAAAATGCTTGCATCATTGGCTCTTTTTAATGCATAAACCTCCAAAACTAAGTTAATTTAACCTAGTGGTGGCCTTGTAACAAGACACTATCAATAAACAGCCAACAAATCACCAATTCAACACACCACAAACAAGGGCATCATCATGTTATTATAATTAGGCAGCAGGAGCAAACCAAGTGCAATATCATGCTCTTTCCAGATGCAACAAGAATGCAAAAATGAAGCCAACCAAGTGCAGTATCATGCTCTTTCCAGAAGCAACAAGAATGCATAAATGAAGCCAACCAAGTACAGTATCATGCTCTTTCTAGAAGCAACAACAATGTAGAAATAAATCACACCAAGTGCAGTATCATGCTCTATCCAGAAGGCAACAAGATTTCAGAGAGTGCAGCATCATACTCTTTCAAAGAGTCAGTAAATTTTTAGAAACGAAAAATCATGCATCGAATTTTCACAGAGTCAGCATCACACCAAGTGCAACATCATATTCTTTAATGGAAGGAAACAGAATAACCTGATCGGGGAGAAGCCGTAATACACTAGGGAAATAGTCCCCAAGTATCTACAGATAGCTTTCTTCGCTCAAATGAGCTGATTTTGGTGGCCGAAGCTCATCATCGACGGTGGATCTCTTGGCAGCAACCCATGCCTCCATTTCTTCCCTTTTAGCTCTTGTTTTGCAATCTCGGACTGGAGAAATAAGTAAGGCTCATCCGGCACTGTCGACGGCGGCATCGAGTCCAAGAAGGTTTCAACCACCACAGTCGACGACAGATCGCCGACTCCACCCAAGTTAACCGGAGATTCAGACGGCGGCATCGACTCAAAGCAAGTGTCAGCCACCATAGTCAATGAGAGATTGCCAACTCCACCCAAGTTAACCGGAGATTCAGACGACGACATGGAGTCAAAGCAAGTGTCAGCCACCACCGTCGACGAGAGATCGGTGAATCCACCGAAGTTCAACGGAGATTCAGACGGCTGCATCGAGTCGAAAATAGTTTCAGGCACCACCGTTGAAGAGAGATCGGCATGCAAATCTGGAAAAGAGAGGTGAGAGGAGTCAAGCAATGGAGAGGAATAAGACCCATTTTCTGTCGAGTCACCACAGAAATTGGGGAAATCAGGAGATGGGCACGGAGATGAGGCAATCATCGCGACTGTGAGAGTGAGAGAGAGAGAGAGAAAGAGTAGATCTAGGGTTTGAGAGAGTGATTTGGGAAAGACAACGAAATATAGGGTTTGGGAGTGAGAATCAGAGAGATAGAAACCGATATAGTAGGTGTGGTTTTTTTTATTTTTGTTTTATTGGATTATTATTAGGGTATAATTAGAGATATAATTAGTGGCTTAATTAATTGAGTTAATTGAAATGGGGTGGGTCAATTAATGGCAAGGGGTAGTAATATTAGGAGAATAAAAAGGGTAGTTGTGTCCAAAAAGTAGAGTAGGACTCTTATTGGCGAATATTTGAAAGCGGGTAAGTAGGACACTTATTCGCGAATGGAGGGAGTATTATTTTTTGTGTGCTTCATGTTGGTACTTTTGGCACTAATATGGTCATTAGTGCCAAAGTACCAAATTTTCACAATCATTACATTTCGTCACAATAATGTCTACTTTTACGGCTCCGCCTTCGGCTCCGAGTTTATGGCTCCGCCATCGCTTCGATTGCTAATATAAGGATAATCGTCGGGAAATAATTTGAATTTCTTCAGCTTGCTTCGAGGCCTTCGGTTCCCCCCACTCGAATATTGACCAAAGAAGCAGCGGCAAACAAAAAAACGAAGAGACAAATAAAAAAAAAGAAGTGAAAAAAATTTTGAAAATAAAAAAAAATCTGGAAAAATAAAGAAAAAACAAAAAAATAATAAAAAAAAGAAAAATTGGAAAATAAAAAAAAAGAAAGAAATTTGGAAAATAAAAAAGAAAACAAAAAAATAAAGAAATCTAAAAAATAAACAAAAAAAAAACAGAAAAAATAGGAAATTAAAAAAAAAGAAAAAAGAGGCAAGTAGTGATGGATCCGGATAAAATAGGGTAAGGGGTAGTTAGGTCTCAAATTCAAAAGAATGACTATAATTTGTGTTTTGAAGAGGGTGACCTAAATATTGGGTTTGTTTGTTCATTGTGGCTATATGACTATATATTCTCTTGTTTTAATACAACTAGCATTCTCTCTCGTGCGATGCACAGACAAATAAATCGTATTTAATATTGTAGGGTTGACGTTACTGAATTGCGAGGAGTTAGTACCAATTTTTGCCGAATTACTCTACATATAGTTCCTCGAAACACATTCTCTAATGAAACAAATACACTCCAAATTGATGTTTTAAAAGATCCAGAACATATACACTTATAATCTCAAATTATAGAGCTATGAAGTTAACCAAAATAAGTAAAGGACAATTAAAACTAATTTATAAATAACAAACAAAACAATACTAATAACTAATTAATTATGTACCGTTCATTTATAAACACACAAATATTTAATTTAATTAGTACTCATTTGTAATATTTCTCATTCTATCGAGCTAATTGTTAAAATAGGACCGTAACTTTCAGTATTTTCAGAAAGATGACTATATGTTACGAAATTTGAATACGAGAACTATGAGCAGGTCTTGCATGCGACCTGTTGCATAGGCCATGCGACCGGGGCGGATCAGGTTGATCCATTGACCCGATCAATCTTTTTTTTAATTTCAGTTTTTTTTTTCGATCTTTTTTTAATTAATTTCAGTTTTTTTTCCCGGCTCCGCCTTCGGCTCCGATTTTGCGGCTCCGCCTTCGCTCATATTACTAGTATAAGGATAATCGGCAGACAAGAACAATTTTGACCAAAGAAGAAGCGACAAACAAAAAAACGAAGAGGCAAACAAAAAAAAAGGTGGAAAAAAATAAGTGGAATTTAAAAAAAAATGAAATTAAAAAAAGGAAAAAAAAACTTTAAAAAAAACTGAAATTAGAAAGCTGAAAGCTAAAAGAAAAAAAAATATCGAAAAGAAATCAAGCGAGTGTAGTACACGCGCCGCGCGTGGGCGGCTGGCGCGTGTATTACACGCGCCACGTGCCCGGTCGCATGGCAAGCGATCGGTCGCATATGAGTATTTGCCGAGAACTATATGTTACAAAATTTGAAAATGAGAACGATAATTTCAATTTTTTGCATTTGCACTCTTATTTGGGCTTTTAGTGACACATAGAGTCTGTTGTTGATGTGGTTGTGCCATATCACATTTTTCGCAAAAAAATTCCCCTTTTATTGTTATTATCGAAAGAAAGAAAGAAACCAATTATTTGCAACATTTTCAGCCTAAAATTAAAATAAGAAAATGATGAGTTTCATTCGGGTGGATGAAAATGACAAGTTTCTTTCATTTTTAAGTCTTTATTTTTATTTTAAACTGCAAATGTGGCAAATAATTCGTTTTGATAATTGGTTTCTTTCTTTCTTTCAAAAAATAACAAATATGCTAAAAAAAATCGATAATAACAGATAAAGGGGAAAACAATATTTGCCAAAAAGGAGACATGACACGATCACGTTAGCAACGGGCTCTAGGTGTCACCAAAAAGCTCAAATAATTGGTTTTGGGCCCGAAATAGGAGTGCAAATGCAAAAAATGAAAGTTATAGTCCTCATTTTCAAATTTCGTAATATATAGTCCTCATTTTCAAATTTCGTAAAATATAATATCTTTCGAAAACACTAAAAATTACAGTCTTGTTTTAACAGTTAAGCTCCATTCTATTTATTAATAACCAATCTAGGAAATTTGTCTATGTATATATTGAAAACATCATTAGTACTTTGCGTAACATGTTTATAAATCTATTTAATACTACTATTTTGATAGTGAATGGTTAGCACTCACAACAGTTACCTCAAAATTAATTTTAACTCTAAATTTAGGTTAAAATAATAAAAAAGTATGCTAAAATGTTCATTCAACATATCTCCTAAATGGATAGGCCCCACAAAAATATTTACACCTTCTTATATTTCTCCTCAAATATATACCTCTTAAATTTTTACTTAACTCACAAATTAAGTTGGGCCCACAATTTTTAGAAAATATTCAATCGAAAATATGATATATGTTGTATGCATTTGTAAATAGGAGATAAAAACAGGATAGGAGATACTTTAAAATCATATTTACGAACAAAATTTTAAGAATTTTACTGGGAATGCTCTTAGAAAGGTAGGCGAACTTGTTAGTTAATCTACTTGCCTATAATCAGCATATTACAAACTCAGATGCAGTTTTATTTTGCTAAAAATGAAAGAAAAGAAAATGGGTAAAAAAAATACTTATAGTTAATTCTCGATCTCTTGTGTTAAAAAAAAGAAAGAAAGGATAAAGAAAGTTATGTTTGATCACGCCTATTAATAGGTTGATATAAGCATACAACTTTTTAACTCATATCATAAAATGTAGTGAGAATTATCAAGAATAGCCACTTTTGACAAATTATTAAGTTATATGGCCATATATTTTAGAGACTTAAGAGACAAAAAAAATCCATGTATATGATTGGACAATCGTGTACAGTTGATGATTGACTTGTGTGGTTATATAATTTCTATCATTACACCTATATAACTTTGAATTTATACTACTAAATGACTATATAATAATCTTTTTCCCTGCATTGAGAATTATCAACCATCATGAGAAAACATATATATTTTGTCGACTACAACATTTATTGGTATAATGAAGCAAAATTAGTATAGTTAGTGGAGCTTAAGTAATAGAATGTTTTACGGAAAGATCTTGAAATTACGAATTCCCATGCAAAATAAGAGACAGCATAAATGACTATAATCTTTTTCCCTTGCATTGAGAATTATCAACCATTATTTGAGAAAACATATATACGTTGTCGTCGTTCACGTTTTTCCATGCAAAATAATTCCCTTAACTAAATTGGAATTGCATTATGGCCGAAATTGAATAACAGATTTTAATATATTGTTTACTGAGTTTAAAAGTTTATCTCTTGATGAACGTGTGCACTATAGCCCAAACTGGACTACCGAGTTTTGGGTAAAATTAATTGAAATGAGATGATGCCTGAAATATCATTTTTTCTTCGATAAAGTTAAATTGATATTTAAATATATTTTCAATGTGTTACCCTTCCGTCCAAGAAAATGATTGTCACTGTTGATACTTAAGTTTGTTCACAAAATGGTTGTCACTTTTGCTACTTCACTCACATTTATTGTGGGACTCTTACCCCACTCACAACATGTCACAGCCCCAAATCCCGAGGGATGGCAGAAGCCGGGGTGCGACTGGGGTTGGATTAAAGAAGCGGGGAAGAAGGGGGCTAATTGACTAAACATACATGAAAAACATCGATAAACCATGAACAAGACTTTAATATAAATAAGAAAGAGTTAATCCCTAAGGATTACTCGACAAAAGTACAAAAATAAACTAAGTTCATATTTACAGACTTCGACTACAAAGTATTGTTCAAAAGTACATCTCAAGAAGAAATTCAAAGTTTGGCAGCGGAAGGGTTCTAACTAAGCATCTATCCTTTAACTCAACATCAACTGTCGCCGCTCACCGTCGCTTCAACCTGCACATTTAGAAAACAATGCAGGGCTAAGAACAAACGTACTTAGTGGGCACGATGCCGAAATCATAATCATAAATATAGATAAATATGACATTTCATAAACGTAGCACATCGGAGTTTTATTGAAAGAATCCGTGTCTACTAAACATTTTCTGACTTTTTCTCATAAATCACTCGCGCGAGCATTTTCTGACTAATGTTACGTTCAATCTTGACCAATTCTAATTCACCGTGGCTGGTACCCCTCAACAGGATATCACATACACCACAGGTTACAAAGTGCACTAACTCTGGAAAGCACTTAGCAGCTAACTCAGACCCGATCGTTAGTTAATCTAGTTAGACTAACTCTAAATTTGGAAAACACGAATGTTGACTCAGATAGGTACAAGAGAACTCACATAAAAACATAAAACAGTTCATGCCATAATATCACTTTTGAAAACACAGATATCAAAGCGATAAAGAAAGATTTTCCGAGCATTGCTCGTTTTATTTTGTATATAAAAGCCCACCTTGATTTACAGAACTTAAAGCAAAAGCTTCCAACTTTGAATCTTCCGTCCTTTCTCTACAGTTGGCTTCCTTCTTCATCGTAAAATAAACATACTTAAAAACGGGTCGTAAAGATAATCGATTAAAGAGAATCGAAGAGGTTTTAGTTGTTTCATTCTTTAGGCATTTGCACGCTTGCTAGATTCGTTTTACTTAAACGGGAAATGAAACTCGTAAGATCTCATACTCGACTCTCGGGTCAGTAGAGAAGGTAGTCGATATCTTAATACGACTTTAAAGATTATAAGAAACTAAGTTGGAAAGAATCAACTTAGACGATTTACGTTTTAGCTCATTGAACGATTTATGAAATTTATCGTTTATTACTTCTTTAATGAAAGGATAAGATATAAGATCTCGACTGATTTTCATAACTCAAGGTCATATATTTGACTCTAGGGTCAGAAGAGAGATATTCGTTAGATAAAAACGGCTTTAAACGATCGAAAGAAACTAAGTTGCGAACTAAACAACTTAGAAAACAAGAAACTGAATTTTCACTGCACAGTCCAGTAACTCTGAAGGCTGTCTAGAACAAAGGATTTGGAAACAGGGGATGAGCCCTGTACCATTAGAAAGCTTAGGAAGTCTAATTTCCGCTCCAATTTACGGATCACAAATCCGATAAACGAGCTGGAAGTTATTACAGTTTCCGGCGAGGGTCGCAAAACTGCCGTGAAAACCCTAATTGCTTGGTAGGTTCGACGTATAACGTCTTAGGTTCGTTCTAAGCTCTCGTATTCAATTTTTTTAGAAACTGGACTCTCAAGGTAGTCATCACGTACTTCCGTACGTGACGAACTCCTTCTTAAAACTCGCTCAAAAGCACGACGTTCTAAACGTCGGATTTCAACTAACAAGTACTAAACCAACAAAAATTTCAAACGCGTTCTAGTTCTCGACTATAACTATAGCCCATATTATATCAACTCGAAAGCTTATGATGTCAACTAGAAAGTTGTTCTAAATTCCATTATAAACAAATATCAAATTAGAATTTCCATCCGACTTCTCGATTATTAGCTACGACTAAAGGTTCGTCTCTTACGCGATTTTTCAAAGTTGTCGGATTTCGTTCAAACTTTACGACGTTAAACTACGTCTAACGTGAATCATTTTCATGCATGCAAACATATCATAACATCATTATAACTCAACTTATAAGGTGATCTTTATCTCTTATGTTTCATTAAACATTTTTAGAAAATTCTCAATTAAATTCTATAATCAACTAACATTATTTGCAACATAATTCAACCAACAATTCATCACTTATATCAAACATGTGGAAACTTCTAATTATCCTATAATTTTCGGTTTTCATACATATGTTAAGGGGGTGATTTTCTTCCCCAATTAACTACATTTATTTACTAATCAACCTCTTTTATTACCAATTAATCAATTGCAAATCAATTATCAATTAACATACAAAAACCCCTAAATTCATAATTCAAACCCTAATTGACTTTCACAAAAACATAGGGCTTTCAATTCTTTTTCATTCTAATCACTATTAAACATCTATTAAACAAGAATCAACCATCAAAAGAAGAAAAATTAAAAATCCTACAACATGCCTAAAAATTTCGGTATTCATACAAGAGATAGGGTTCTTATTTTTGTTCCATTTTAATCCCTAATTAATCTATCTAACACATCTAATTTCATTATTTCAAGATCAAAACATCTATTCCAAAACTCCAAAATTTCGATCAAGAAGAAAAAGAAAAGAAAAGAAATCCAATTGGATAGAATTAAAGAGGAGATCATTACCTTAAGAATTAATGAAGAACTTAAGAGGTTTGAATGGATGGATTGTGACTTGTGTGATTTCTTCTTGTTCTTGGAGCTTGTCTTCAATGGAGGATGGAAGAAAATGAAGTGAAGAAGATGAAGATGGAGAGAGTGGTGCAGCCGAGAGAGAGAGAGAGAGAGAGAGAGAGAGAGAGAGATGAGAAGAATTGGTTTTGTTTAAGTGTTTGAAATGATGAAAGGTTGAAAGTTTGGAAAGTGTAGATTTAGGTGTCATTTAATTAAACATGATCAACATGCATGTTTCCACCTAATTAACTAAAAATAATAAAAAAAACATAAAAATATAGGCTGCCATGCAGAAATTTTAGAGGGTTACAGGTTTTTCCGGCGCGATCCGACGTTACGGAAATCGAACGACGAAAAACGTTGCTCGGCACAAAATCGTCGCGATTTGATTTGACCTTAAATTCTAACGTATGAACTTAATTGGATAATAAATTTACAAAAAATTATTTTGACAAAAACTCGGGACGACACAGTCCGAGTTTCGTCCGGAAATACATAAAAACGAACTTTCTCGGGCGTGTTCGTATCGCAATTTCGTGATTGTAAAAATTAGACGGTTTTCCGTTCTGAGTTTACGAACTAAGAACTTTTCGTACGCGCTAACCCTAAATACAGTAGTCATCTAGCTGACTTCTGTAATTTATTTTCAATAACGGATTCGACCGTTAGCCTTAGAATTCAAAAATTGTAAACTTAGGCGTGCAAAGCCATTTATTTGGTTAACTTTAAAATTTTAAGAACGTAAGAAATTTACGGGGCATTACATCCTACCCCCCTTACGAAAAATTTTGTCCCGAAATTTGCTTACCTTCTGCAAAAAGATGAGGATATCGCTCTTTCATCTTCTCCTCGAGCTCCCACGTGGCTTCTTCTTGCCCGTGATGGTTCCATAGCACTTTAACTATTGGTATCGATTTGGTTCTTAATTCTTGAACTTTTCTATCCAAGATCGATATCGGCTTTTCTTCATAGCTTAGGTCAGATTCAAGAACTACGTCTTGCTGACTAATGACGTGCTTAGGATCATAAACATATTTTCTTAACTGAGAAACGTGAAAAACGTTATGAACGCTTCCTATACTTGGCGGTAAGGCCAATCTATACGCGACTGGTCCTATTCTCTCGAGGATTTCATACGGTCCTATAAACCTGGGTCTTAACTTACCCTTAACTCCGAACCTAAGGATTCCTTTGGTCAGGGATATCTTAAGAAAAACTTTATCTCCTATTTCAAACTCAAGGTTGGTTCGACGATCGTCGTCATACGACTTCTGTTGGCTTTGGGCCTCTTTAATTCTATCTCGAATCTGTCGAACTATCTTGATCATCTCATTGATCGCATCTGGGCCTAGGTTCTTTCTCTCACCTACTTCGTCCCAATAAAGCGGTGATCTACATTTTCTCCCATACAAAGCCTCAAACGGTGCCATTCCTATCGTGGCCTGATAGCTGTTGTTGTAGGCGAATTCGACTAAGTGTAGAATTTCTTCCCAATTCGTGCCTCGGTCCAAAACCACTGTTCTTAACATATCGACCAAAATCTGAATCGTTCTCTCTGACTGTCCATCTGTCTGTGGGTGAAAAGCTGTACTGAAATTAAGCTCTGTTCCCAACTCTTTCTGCATCGTAATCCAAAATCTCGAGGTAAATTTAGCATCTCTGTCTGATATTATGACCTTCGGTATTCCATGCAGACGTACAATCTCTCTGACATACAACTGAGCTAGTCTCTCTGATCCATATGTAGTCTTAATCGGTAAGAAGTGAGCTGACTTCGTAAGTTTATCTATTATTACCCAAATCGCTGTGTTTTCTCTTCTCGACTTAGGCAAGCCTGTGACAAAGTCCATAGCTATGCCTTCCCATTTCCAATCTGGGACATCCAACGGTTGTAGTAATCCATATGGTCGTCGGTGTAAAGCCTTAACTTGTTGACATGCTAGGCATCTTTCTATAAACGAGGCAACATCTCGTTTCATTCCGTTCCACCAAAAGTTTCTCCTCAAATCTTGGTACATTTTTGTACTTCCTGGATGTGCTGTGTAAGGCGTATCGTGAGCCTCACTCAAGATTTCGTTCTTCAATTCGTTGGCGTTGTCGGGAAAACAAATCCTGCCTTCGTAAAGTATTGCATTGTCTGGAGCCTCAGAATATCCTTCTGGCTTATCTGTCCTTATCCTTACTCGTAACTTTTTCATTGACTCGTCCTTTCTCTGAGCACTAACGATCCTTTCTCTCAAATTTGGTGTAGCTTCTAATGTTGCTATTTGACTTGTTATCGTTGCTGGCGTGTCAAGCACTCTGATACCACTCTGTCACAGCCCCAAATCCCGAGGGACGGCAGAAGCCGGGGTGCGACTGGGGTTGGATTAAAGAAGCGGGGAAGAAGGGGGCTAATTGACTAAACATACATGAAAAACATCGATAAACCATGAACAAGACTTTAATATAAATAAGAAAGAGTTAATCCCTAAGGATTACTCGACAAAAGTACAAAAAGAAACTAAGTTCATATTTACAGACTTAGACTACAGAGTATTGTTCAAAAGTACATCTCAAAAAAAAATTCAAAGTTTGGCAGCGGAAGGGTTCTAACTAAGCATCTATCCTTTAACTCAACATCAACCGTCGCCGCTCACCGTCGCTTCAACCTGCACATTTAGAAAATAATGCAGGGCAAAGTACAAACGTACTTAGTGGGCACGATGCCGAAATCATTATTATAAATATAGATAAATATGGCATTTCATAAATGTAGCACATCGGAGTTTTATTGAAAGAATCCGTGTCTACTAAACATTTAGAGCCACACATCCCCTTCAGTCACTTTCCAGCCGAGACGGAGCTTGAGGAGCTTGACTTAGACCCGGAGTTTTTAGCTTTGTTAGAGTTGCCACCAGACGGTGTACTGGAGGAGGAGCCTGAGGCTGAGTTAGAGCAGCCAGAGAAGGACGAGGAGATGGTAGTTCCACATGAGTCACCACCGGTTGAACAGCAGATTGAGGATTTGATCCCAGGCCCGGGTTTTGTAGAGGTTAACGCTGAGACAGCCGCATTGTTGGGGTTGTCTTCACCGTTTGTGCCAGACGTTTGTGTTAGAGTCAGGGGACCTTTGGAGACGAGACTGTACAGAGAGGGACCAGACTACCGAGAGATCGACGCGGAGCTCGCCGCTATGTTAGAGCTGCCTTCTCCACTTACGCCACTCGAGGAGATCTGCGCGAAGTGGAGAGTAGCCCGAGAGCAGATGGAGGCAGGACCGTCCAGGGTCCGTTCTAGGGAGGAGTTCGAGTCGGGTTCAGGTTCAGTTCTTGAGCACCTTCTTCCTCTAAAGAAGCGTGCGAGAAGGATCAGTGAGGACGACTTGGTCTCCGACTTGGAGGAGACTGTTTCTGAGGCACCCTCACCCACCCTACTTACACTTGACGACGGTTCTACTCTGAGGGTGGACGAGGCACTCGAGCTAGTTTTTGGTTCGGAGTCCGAGGAGGAGGATCCGGAGGAGGACCCGGAGGAGGACCCAGGGGAGGGTTGTTAGGATTTTGCAGACTTCGGGGTAGTTTTTGGATTCTTCTGCAGTTTAGTTAGGCAGTGCTTTATAGATATGGGTAAATATCAGTAGTAGTGATAGCTTTTTGTCCTGTATAGAGTCGGATCAGTAACTAGTTAGTTTTGTAGTACTCTAGCGAATACAAAATTTTATGAATCGTTTCCGTTCTAGTACTCTAGTAGATATGGAGTGCAGCTTGTTAGTGCACCCAGTAAATAGTAGGCAGTCAACCTAGTTTAGACTAATAGTAGTCTAACCCCTTTTATATAAGTCCTCGTTAGAGGCAAAAGTAATATTCTTTTGGATGTATATATATATATGACCCGTAAAGAGGGTTTTTAATCAAGTAAAATCTCTTATGAATCGAGTAATTAAAATCAGAATGTTAAATGAACTCGTGTAATGAGGAAATGAGTTTAACTCGAAAGTTAAAAGATTAATGAAATAATATCAAAGCTATGTTCGATATGTTGTTCCATGAATTTGATTAAGTTGAAAACAAGCTAGTAAGTGCTAAGTGTAATTAACAAAAGGAAACTAATGAGAATTTTCAATTCTTCTCTAGACTAAAGAAAATGCCGCCGAGAAATGTTAACAACAGGAGAGGTCGAAGACCTGGAAGGCCGAGAGGACGTGGTGGACGTCAGCCAGAAAATAACCAAGAACAGGAATATGAGCGGAATATCACTCCATCCCCATCTCCACCCCCGTCACCATCACCACCACCTCCACCACCGCCCCGTAGAGATATTGAGGATATTTTCTTCAAAAGGAACCCTCCAATGTTTAATGGAACTGGAAGCCCTAGCGATGCTGAGCTATGGGTGAGGTAGACCGAGAAAATTTTCAAACTCCTCAAATGCACTGATGAGGAGAAAATGCTGTGTGTCGCATTCCAACTGACGGGATCGGCGATTACTGGTGGGAAGCAAGACAGAAGGTGATACCTGCTGAGCATCTGGCTCATTTTTCGTGGGAAGAGTTTAAGGAGATTTTCTTTGACAAGTACGTTCCCAAAACGTATAGGACACAGAAAGAGGCCGAATTTTATAATTTGAAGCAGGGAAAGCTAACTGTGACGGAATATGACGTCAAGTTCTGCGAGTTGATGAGGTATGCGCCGACATTGGTCGACACTGAGGAGAAGCTATCAAAGAAATTTCAGGGAGGTTTACGTCATGAATTGGGAATCGCTTTGGCTAGTCATGGAGGACTAGGTTATTCAAACATACTAGGAAGAGCACTGGAAATGGAGGCCGTCGTGCCTGATGAGAAAAAGATTGTACCAACTGCGTCAGCACCAGCGCAGAGTCAGAATCGAGGCTACTACAACAACAACAGTAGCAACTACCAAGGGAAGAGAAAATAGAACGGAGGAGGTAGCGGAGGATACAATCAGGGCTACAACAATCAGGGAGGACAGAAAAGGGGCTATCAGCAGCCTGCCAACAACAACAACAATAGCAAGAGGCCG
Organism: Schizonepeta tenuifolia; assembly: GCA_029490685.1. Taxonomy (NCBI): domain Eukaryota; kingdom Viridiplantae; phylum Streptophyta; class Magnoliopsida; order Lamiales; family Lamiaceae; genus Schizonepeta; species Schizonepeta tenuifolia. The sequence goes on along the minus strand of JANLIY010000031.1, from coordinate 229,752 downwards.
TGGTAGGGAAACAACCAATCGGGGTTGTTCATTCAAGGGAACAGGCAGAACTCGCCATGGAAGGGCAATAATCAGCTGAACCAGCCACAAGGGCAACAGAGGAATTTTAACCAGGGAGCGAATAACTCAGGAAGGGTTACCATCCCTGTCTGCCCAAAGTGCAATCGAGCCCATCCTGGAGTCTGCCAAATAGGTACCCCCAACTGTTTCAACTGTGGACAGAAGGGGCACATGAAAAAGGACTGCCCTAAACCGCTTCAAGCAGTACCCCTCTGAGCCATCCAAGCACAGCCGCAGCAGCCGCCTATGAACCAGCAACAGTTTCAGCAACATGCACAGCAGCAACAGAATGCGAGGGCATGTGCTATCAAACAAAGCGGTCAGCGCAAAGGAAAAGGCAATCTAGCAGGTATGAGAAAACTCCATAACATCCCTATTAAGATACTGTTTGATACCGGCGCATCGCATTCTTTCATTGCTGGCTCATGTGCCTATAACTTAGACATCAGACCTGTAAGAGTTGCACAATCTATGAGAGTAGCCACACCTTCAGGAGAGATCACTACTTCCACGCATGTTTGCTCTAACCTAGAACTAGAAATCGGAACTCATAAGGTTATAGCGAACAACCTAAATGTTATGATAATGTGGGACGTAGATATAATCCTAGGAATGGATTGGTTGTCAGAAAATTACGCCACGAGTCTCTGCAACGAGAGAAAAATTTCTTTTCAGCCGCCGGGTAAAGAACCAACCGAATTCCACGGAATTTCAATGGGTAGAGGTGTACCAATCATATCGGCCCTTCAAGCCACGAAACTCATGAAAAAGAAAGGTACCACAGCCTATCTTGTGTACCTAGTTGGAGAACCAGGAGCCGAGAAGACCATTCAGGACGTAAAAGTCGTGAACGAATACGAAGATGTTTTTCCAGAAGTGCTACCGAGATTGCCACCAGATCGTCATGTGGACTTCACGATCGATTTAGAACCAGGAGCAGCTCCTAAGTCTAAAGCCCCTTACAGAATGGCACCGAAGGAACTGGAAGAGCTCAAAATCCAATTACAGGAATTACTAGACCTTGGTTTTATCAGGCCAAGCGTTTCACCTTGGGGAGCACCCGTGCTTTTCGTTATAAAAAAGGACGGATCGATGAGAATGTGCATCGATTACCGAGAACTGAACAAGATCACTCTCAAGAACAAATATCCTTTGCCAAGGATCGAGGATCTGTTCGATCAGCTTAAAGGTGCAGGAGTCTTCTCCAAGATAGATTTGAGGTCAGGGTATCATCAGCTCAAGATCAAACCTGAGGATGTACCGAAGACCGCTTTTAGAACTCGATATGGCCATTACGAATTTTTAGTGATGCCATTTGGTTTGACCAACGCTCCAGCCGTATTCATGGACCTTATGAACAGAGTCTTCCACCCCTACTTGGACAAATTTGTTCTAGTATTCATCGACGACATCCTCATTTATTCTAAGAATGAGACGGAGCACGAGGAACATCTACGGATAGTGTTGGAAACACTAAGAGCTGAGAAACTCTACGCCAAATTCAGTAAATGCGAATTTTGGCTGAAGGAAGTAATGTTCCTTGGACACATAGTATCGACAGAAGGAATCAATGTGGATCCAGCCAAAGTAGAAGCAGTGCACAACTGGAAGACAACAACAAGTCAGAATGAGATCAGAAGTTTCTTGGGATTAGCTGGTTATTACAGAAGGTTTATCGAGGGATTTTCTACGATCGCTTGCCCGATGACGCAGCTACTCAGGAAGGATACCAAGTTTAAGTGGACGGATGAGTGCGAGAAGAGTTTCCAAACTCTTAAGGAAAAGTGAACTACAGCGCCAGTACTAGCACTTCCAGACACGAATAAAGAATATGTGGTTTATACTGACGCATCGAAAAATGGATTAGGTTGTGTCTTGATGCAAGACGGACGAGTGATAGCTTATGTTTCACGACAACTTCGACCCCACGAAGTTGAGTACCCAACCCATGATTTAGAACTTGCAGCCGTAGTACATGAGCTAAAGATTTGGAGACACCATCTCTATGGTGTAAGAGTTGAGATATTCACCGATCACAAGGGCCTGAAGTACTTTTTCGAGCAAAAAGAACTGAACATGAGACAAAGACGATGGCTCGAATTAGTCAAAGATTATGATTGTGGAATTAACTACCATCCAGGAAAGGCTAATGTGGTAGCAGACGCATTGAGTCGCAAGGCTCCAACGAAGTTAGGATGTCTTTTCGTAGAAGAAGAAACTTTAATACGAGAATTCGAGAAGATGGATATCAGAGTGCTTGACACGCCATCAACGATAACAAGTCAAATAGCAGCATTAGAAGCTACACCAAATTTGAGAGAAAGGATCGTTAGTGCTCAGAGAAAGGACGAGTCAATGGAAAAGTTACGAGTAAGGATAAGGACATATAAGCCAGAAGGATATTCTGAGGCTCCAGACAATGCAATACTTTACGAAGGCAGGATTTGTATTCTCGACAACGACAACGAATTGAAGAACGAAATCTTGAGTGAGGCTCACGATACGCCTTACACAGCACATCCAGGAAGTACAAAAATGTACCAAGATTTGAGGAGAAACTTTTGGTGGAATGGAATGAAACGAGATGTTGCCTCGTTTATAGAAAGATGCCTAGCATGTCAACAAGTTAAGGCTTTACACCGACGACCATATGGATTACTACAACCGTTGGATGTCCCAGATTGGAAATGGGAAGGCATAGCTATGGACTTTGTCACAAGCTTGCCTAAGTCGAGAAGAGGAAACACAGCGATTTGGGTAATAATAGATAGACTTACGAAGTCAGCTCACTATGATTTTCTTCACGAGGTGTGAATTCGAGAATTTTCTTCATTGGTCAACTGAACAGATCTTTTCACGCTAGTGCATTCTTGCTCGCATTTTTGTTGTCCTGTTTTTGTTTGTGCAGATGGACGTCAAGGACAAGATCACAGTCATGTTCTCTGTTGTCAACTATACATCATGGAGAACTCGAATGAAGAAGATCCTTTTGTCCAAGCATCATAGGATGCAACAAGTTCTCACATCTGGACCAATCGTCATACGAGACAGAATACTTCGCACTCCCACAAATCCCAACGATGGAGATGCAGTGGTGGAGTATGTGGAGAAACAGCCAGAGGACTACACTCCGGAGGAGGCCAAGGTGAGCCAGCTGGATATCTGGGCTCAGAGCACAATAATGTCCACGGTTGGACAAGATTATCTGCCCTGGATAGAGGAGTGTGAGACCGCAAAAGAGATGTGGGACATCCTGGCCTCGCTAAGTGAAGGAAGCGACGAGACAAAGGAAAACAAGTTCTCGCATGCATGTCAAGATTTTGACAATTTCAGTCTGCGACCTGATGAGACTATAGATCAGCTAGAGCTCCGGTTTATGGACATCATCAGAAGAATCCAATCCATCCGGAAAGGAAAATACACTCTAAGAGAAATAAACCTCAAAGTGTTACAAGCTCTACCGGCTGAGTGGGATACTTTCACAAATATCCACGAGAGCCGAGCTGACCTTGGTGAAATGGGAACTGAAAGATTGTTCTCAATCTTGAAAGGGAATGAGTATAAGGTCAACAGAAGGAGGTCGCAGCCCTCAAGTCGGACAAATAGAATTGAGGATGTCGGCTCAGCATCAAAGTCAGTTGCCCTCCGAGCTGACTACTCAAAGTCGAGATCGTCAAGGCCAACCAGGTCGGCTGACACGACTGCAAAGGAGCCGAGCAGAGAAGAACTGCAACAGAACATTGCAGCGTTGTCAAAGAAGTTAGCCGATATGGATACTCGGTTCGGCAAATATAAACGTTTCTATAAATCAAACCGAACTCGAGACAGTTCGAAGCCAGTCACCAATGGTTGCTTCGAATGCGGCAAGGAAGGACACTTCAAAGCCGATTGCCCAGACCTCTCAAAGAAGGAAAGAGAAGCACTGAGGGCGAAGCAAACTGCAAAGAATAAGGCCATGGTAGCTGAAGAGGCAGCTGACGATATGGACATCTTCACAGACACTGAAGATGAGGATGACCTGACCTCTACCAACAAAGTCATCAGTCCGGATCAATACCTCATGGCACTTGGAACCAACCAAGATGATATTGAGGTACAATCTAATTCTGCTCGCTTAAATTCTTCCAATACTTCTAACATGCAGGAATCTATGAACGATGAGTTGGAACCCTCCTGGAATGATTTTCAAGAACTCAGTGAGGAACTGCATCAGCAGTCGGTTGAGTTTAAGAGACTTCAAGCCCAGTTCGCCAAGCTTGAAGATTCCTTAACCGAAAAGGACGATCTGATCAAGAGACAAGCTGAAGAAATTGACCAGCTGAAAAGTCAACTGAGTACAGCCAACCAAACTGAGGCTTCAACCGATGAACAGTTGAAGGAACAGATCAAGGCACAGAACGAACAGTTGAACAAGCAAGAGGCTCAGATCGACCAGCTGATGAAGACATCAGATGCCCAGAAAGAGCATATAGCCGGTCTTCTCAAGGATCTTCAAACTGAGAAGGACAACCTGACAAAGCTATATCAGTCATCCAAGATCATCGACAATCTCATCAAATACAGACGGCAAACGGATGATGTGTCTGTACTCGGATACGACGTGGCAAAGGACACTGGAATTCCACCAGCTACCTTCACCAGGGCTGAGGAAGTCACGGTTGCCAAACCTAACACAGTTGAGTATGCAACTGAACAAACACCCTCACAACCGATAAAGGTAACTACGGCTGAGAAAGGCAAAGGAGCTACAGATGGAGCACCAACGAAACAGTCCCTGGAGTCTACAACCGAGGGGGAATGTTCCAAGACTCAACGGAGGAACCGGAGACGTCGGAGTCGCAATCAAGCTCAAAATCGACAACATATCCAAGCTCAGAACCGACGTGATAACCGACCAACAAACCAACCACAGCAGAGATGGAACCAACAGAACCGACCGAGCTTCAACCGACATAATCAACAACGGTTCCATCACCACAACAATCAGAGGTTCCAACAGAGTCAACCTATGTGGAACAGTTACGACAGCTATGGTTACTCATGCCACAACATGAATCAACGTCCGGGCATGAACATCTATCGTCAACAGCCAACGCAATGGAATCAGAATCAGCCAAGAAGATTCCACAATGGCATCCGACCTCACAGACAAACTCAACAGGATAAGAATCGCCATCAAAACAGGGGGAAAGCCTCACCTCCTAAAGCCCAACATGGGAGAAATCCAACTCCTCCCAAGAAACAGAGCATCATTTCAAACAACAAGCCTAAGGATAACCGGGGTGTTGTTATAATTGATGAAAATGGGCAGATCATTTGGAATGACAAGGCTATTCGAGTGTACAGAGAAAAGCGACGCACGGTTCCAGCGGGAACTGGTTCTAACCCTGCAGGACCCAACTGAAATTGGGGACCTAAGCGAGTTTCTCCTTGCAGGTACAGGAGAAACGGCTGAGGAAGAAGAAGGCGTCTACAACAATGTGGGTGATGGATAGTGGATGCTCGAAACACATGACAAATCTGAAGGATTTGCTTGGAAGTTTCGTGGAGAAAGAAGGTCCATCAGTTACTTTTGGTGATAACTCAAAAGGTTATACCAGAGGTTACGGTACCCTTGAAACCAATCATGTTTCAATTTCTAATGTCTCTTTTGTTGATGGATTGAAGCATAACCTGCTCTCCATCAGCCAATTCTGTGATAATGGGTTCTCTGTCAAGTTTGATGCACACGGTTGCAGAGTTAAAGATGTCGGATCAAAGCAGGTGATATTGTTGGGAAATCGATCTCCAACAGGGAATGTATACTATGCTGACTGGAACAGCAGCCTCCCTGACACTTGCCTGTTGTCAAAGAGCAGTTCGGATGTGAGCTGGCTGTGGCACAAAAGGCTCAACCATCTAAACTTCAAGACGATGAACCGACTTGCCAGACAAGAACATGCAAGAGGCATACCTAACCGAGTGTTTTCAACAACACACATCTGCAGTGCATGCCAGCTGGGAAAGCTCGCTAGAACCTCCTTCCGGTTGAAGTCAACTCCTTCAACTGACCGAGTGTTACAGCTGATCCACATGGATCTCTTCGGGCCAGTTACACCAAAAAGAATTAATGGAAACGAATATACATTGGTTGTAACTGATGACTACTCAAGATATACGTGGACCATCTTCATGCGCCACAAAAGTGAGACTCGAGATGAGCTGCCCAAGCTGATGGATCGGATATCGAACCAACAAGAGATGAAGATCATATCTATCAGATCAGATCGTGGAACGGAGTTTCTAAATGAAACCATCAGTGAGTATTGCGAAAAGAATGGCATAACCCATCAGACATCAGCCGCGCGTACTCCACAACAGAATGACGTAGCTGAGCGAAGAAATAGAACTCTGAAGGATGCAGCCACATCCATGTTAGCGAGCTCAGCATTGCCTAAGAGATTTTGGGCTGAAGCGATCAACACAACATGCTACACACAGAATCGATCTCTTCTCACCAAGCGGTTGGGAAAGACGCCCTACGAGCTGTGGAGACACAGAAAGCCAGATATTTCTTATTTTCGTGTTTTTGGATCTAAGTGTTATATTCACAACAATGGGAAGACTCAGTTGAAAACTTTTGATGCCAAAGCTTCGAAGGGCATATTTCTTGGATATGCAGCTCGGATCAAGGCATATAGAGTTTTCAACAACAGCTCTCGTGTTGTGGAAATAACACCTCATGTTAGTTTTGATGAATCTACCTTCGAGTGCAGGGAACAGGTAAAGGAACAACACGCGGATCCAGCTGTTCTACCAGTTCTCACCAGATCGCAAGCTCTTTGGGAAAAGAACCGAGCTGAACCACTGGTATGGGCAACTGAGGATGAGGACCCATACTCCTCTGAAGATGAATGCAAAGACCTCAGCTCGTCCCTAGGGGAACTTCAGCTGATGTCCCTCCAACTGCATCAGCATCCGATGCCCAACCGAACTCAGTTCAATCTATTGTAAATGTTGAGGATCCAGACTCAACAGCTGATCAATCACCAGCTCTGAAGACTCCAACTCAGATGTCTGAACAGCCACTGTTGGAAGAAGAAGGAAGACACAACCGAAGATGGTATGAAGTTCATTCCACCAACGACATCATCGGAGATCCAACCGAGGGTGTGCGCACACGGAGCAGAGTTGCAAATCCAGAATTAACCGAGGAAGAATCCAACACTTATGCCCAATATGCTGAGGAATTGGCAGTTCTAGAAGAGTTCGAGCAAGCTGGAGATGTTGCCATGATTTCTTGCTATGTAGCTGATGTTCCAGAACCGAAGAATGTTGGGGAAGCTCTCAATTGTGTCCACTAGACAACAGCCATGCAAGAATAATTGAATGAGTTTCTACGCAACTGTGTATGGGAGTTGGTAGAAAGACCAAATGGTGTCAAGGTGATTGGACTAAAGTGGATTTTCAAAAACAAGAGAGACGCCATTGGATTCATTGTGAGGAATAAAGCAAGGTTGGTAGCTCAAGGATACTGCCAACAAGAAGGAATTGACTTTGAAGATTCCTTTGCACCAGTTGCAAGGCTGGAAGCCATCCGGATCTTTCTAGCTTATGCCGCACATCACAAGTTCAAAGTATATCAGATGGATGTGAAGTATGCATTCCTCAATGGAGATATAAAAGAAGATGTATATGTTGAACAGCCTCCTGGTTTTGAGACTGGAGATGGAAGAGTGTACAAGCTGAAGAAAGCTATCTATGGTCTAAAGTAAGCACCAAGAGCATGGTATGACACTCTTTGTGGATTTCTTCTAGACTCGGGGTTCAAACGAGGTTCAGTTGATAAAACTCTGTTCACCATCAAAGTTGGAGAAGATATACTTGTCGTGCAAATTTATGTCGATGATATCATTTTCGGGTCCAAGTCGGAGGAGTTGTGCAAGAAATTCTCCGATCTTATGAAGGAAAAGTTCGAGATATCAATGATGGGCGAGATGAACTATTTCCTTGGATTACAAGTGAAGCAGTCACCTGAAGGGATTTTCATCAACCAGTCCAAATATACAAGGGAGCTCATCACCAAGTTCGGATTGCAGACAAGTAAGACAACCAAGATCCCTATGAACACGAACTGGAAGATCGAACCAGGAGCTGAGGGAAAGCTCATTGATGCCAGCCAGTATAGAGGGATCATCGGTTCGCTGCTCTACCTAACTGCCAGCCGACCAGACATTTCATACGCAGTTGGAGTGTGTGCTCGTTTTCAAGTCCAACCAAGAGAAGCACACATGTTGGCAGCAAAGAACATCATTAAGTATCTGAAGGGAACTGTCAATGTTGGATTGTGGTACCCAACTGATGACAATATCCAGCTGACTGGATACTCAGATGCCGACCTAGCAGGAGATCGGTTGGACAGAAAGTCTACTTCTGGACACTGTCAGTTCATGGAAAGCAAGCTGGTTTCATGGTTCTCCAAGAAACAAGCGTGTGTTGCTACTTCGACAACCGAGTCAGAGTACATGGCTGCCGGAAGCTGTTGCATGCAAGTATTGTGGCTGAAGCAGCAGCTGAGAGATTATGAAGTCTCAACTGGACAGGTTCCCATACATTGTGATAGCTCGAGTGCCATAGCTATCTCTCTAAACCCTGTTCATCACTCTCGGACTAAGCATATCGATATTCGTCATCACTTCATCCGAGATCATATTGAGAAGAAGGATGTGTCCATGGAGAAGATCCCAACTGAGATTCAGAGAGCTGACATCCTTACCAAACCTCTTCCTGAAGCCCGGTTCAAGATGCTGTGTGATATTCTAGGACTTTTGGATTCGAGCTAAAAACTAATCCGAGCTAAAGAGTCATCCGAGCTGATAAGGATTCATCCGAGATGACGAATCGGATATCGACTTAAGGGGAAAGCTCAAATGAAGGGGGAAGCTCAGCTGAAAGGGGAATATCAGATACTGATTGCCAACTGAAGACGTCAAACGTCAGCTGAACAGACGAACTCGAGTCAGCTGATGGTATGCGGCAACTGAGGAACTCGACTAATGAACACAGCTGATTCAGACATCAGCTGGCAGGTATCATTTATGACTGAAGGTGTTATATTCTTAAATGAGAATGTTTGAAATAAATTCAAACATTCCTGTGCTAGTCAGTTATATTAAAATAGCCATCATGTCGCATTAAATGTAAAGTACGGCTGAGCATCCATAGCCTACTTTATAGTGCGACTGGGCTGACATAAAACTGTACACCTTCTCACGCGCTGGTTGGAACTCGGATCAAAACGTCGAGTCAAAGATAGTCAACAGTCCCGTAATCCCAGCCGTTGATGGATTCGCGCCATTTAACCCCAGCCGTTGATCTCATCCAAGTCAAAGACCTATATAAGGCGAAAAATCAGGAAGATATCTCCTACTTTTCTCATTCGTGCTTATCAATCATTCTATTCATCGTCTTCCAGTTTTTCTGCCTAACCCTTTTCTGCAAATAGATTTCTTCCTCCCCTATATATTTTACCTTTGCAGTGATTTGATGGCACCCAAAAGCAAAAGAATGGCATCATCCGGACCTTCCCTCGTGCCTACAACGTATGAAGAGTCGTTCGATATGTTAGTATCGAAGATTCACTTCGAGCAGATCCTCTCCGACGAGGATCTAGAGTCGCCGGTCCTAGCCCCTCTCGCCAACACTCTCCGTGAGAACGAACTTCTGGAATGGGCCAAGCTCTGTCCCTCTCACTTGCTCAGGCGTCAAGTCGGAGAATTCTACGTCAATCTTCTTCGCCCCCTTGACGGTTCAGAGGGAGTTTCTACGACGGTGTCCTGCCGACAAAGGGATGTTCCGGCAAGGACAATACGTCGTGTCTCCTTCTCCATTGACGTGTCCGATGTCCTCCGATACATCATACCAATCAACCACACCGCCACCGAGTTCCTGGAGAATATTACCGACGAACAGGCGGATGAATTTCTACAGGATGCTCTGATCGAGCCAGAGCGGTTGAGGAGCAACATGCAAAGGACTAAGCTGAAGCCTGAACACCGCCTGCTGTTCGACGCCGTGTCGAAGGTCGTGTTCGGATACAGTGGCGCGTTCGGCGACATCAGCCAACCCAAGTTGAAACAGCTGTTGGCCCTGGAGCACCAACACCAAATCAACTGGTTCCAATATTTTCTGAACCAGTTGATGATGGAGAAGTCGAAGATCTCTGAGACTACGACTGAGTCTGGAGAGAAGCTGCTGAGTGTGAAGGGCACGCTCAACTCGGATGCAAAATCTCTGCCCTCATCCTCCTCGCAACAAAGGACCGCAACATGATCTGGGCTGACTGCGAGGAGACGCCGCTGAAGAAGCTGTTACTGTTCCCGACGGCCAAGAAAGCACAGGAGGTGCTGAGGAGTGTCTACACTCCCAAGGACAAGAAGGAGTCGGGAAGGCCAGCTGAGTCAACAGCTGAGGGAGAACAAGCTGCTGCTCGCCCCACAAAATCCAAAGCCTCACGTCGCCGAGCTGACGTTGAGACGGAGTTGACTGATGAACCTGCCCAGAAAAAGTTAAGGGTAAGGTTCAAGAAGACAATCAAGAAGGCAGCTGAGGTGCCAGCTGATGAGCCAGTTGAGGTTCCAGCTGAGGAGCCAGCTGAGGAACAAGCTCCAGACGAGGAGGGAGCGCAGGTCGAGTCCACACCTGCTGAGGAGCGTTCCGAATCCAGCCGCTCAGCTGAGGCCGCATCATTCGAGATCGCACCTCGAGGCCCCGGAGCTGATGAGGCTGAGGGCATGGAGACGTCGGATGCATCCTCCTCATCTGAGGACCTCGAAGATGCTACCACCTCCCCCACAGCTGGAGCAAATGCTGTACCGCCCCCAGAGCCTCTTGCTCTCTCTACCCAAACCGAGCCAGAAATTCCGAGCTCTCAGCTCGATGCCAACATCGTGACCTCTCCTTCGGCCGATGTTGAGAAAACCATTCCACCCTCTTCCCCAACTGAATCCCAAATTTCGAGCTCTCAGCTCGATGCCGATGTTGTGACCGACTCTTTGGCCAACATCGATGAACCTCTTGAACCCGAACTATACAATCTCACCCCCTCCCCGATCAACGAAGCGGAGGACCTGCAGGCTGTTGCTGACGAGCACGAAGGCAGGGTGGCCTACTGCTTTCAAAAGCTGTTGGGTCTATTCCCTGCGGCTCGCGACATGCCCATCTTCGCCACACTGGGAACCGAGCTACTGTACCAGTTGCACCTGATCTTTAGCCAGTGGTATGTCAAGGAAGACACGATCAGGGTACTGAGCTGGGACAGGCTGAAATCTGATGAGTCCCGCATCCGAGCCTACTTCAACTATTCCAACTTGGAGGTGGCGTACAACAACCGGATCGCGTTGCTCACTAGACGGTTGGACCAGAGTCTGGCTGAAGGGAAGGACACAAGGGAGGCAGCTGAAAAGAAGTGTGTCGACTTCCTTGATAGCATGTTGGTGAAATCAGCCGACTTCCTTGAAGATGTCGATGCAGCAGCCACCGCCGCAAAAGAAGAGGAGGAGAACCTGAAGCTGTACCTGGCAAACCGTCAAGCCATGGTCACAGCTGAGCCTCTAGCTCAGTCTGCTCAAGCCTCTCCAGTTGCTCAGCTCGCTCCTTCAACAGAACAAATCTGCGAGCTAATGGCTGAGAGGGTAAACCAGTTGAGGACCGAGCTGCTCACCAACCTCCAGCACCAACACGATGACCAGCTGAGGGAGTTGGCAGCTCAAGAAGTGAAGTATCAACAACTGATGGAGGAGAATGCCGAGCTGAAGATGAAGATGAATGATCTCTCCTCCTCCACCAGTCAGGACGTGTCGGAACTGAAATCCACTCTGTTGGGCTTGAAGTCGGAAGTGAATGTCTTCAAGTCCTTGGCTGACTCAAATCTGGCCAAGTCCCAACAGACGCAGGATGCTGAATAGGAGTCCCGGTTCGAGTCGCGTTGGGCTGAGTTCGTTGCATTTCAGACAGAGGTCAACGACAACCTCTCTGTCTTGAAGAAGGCAGAACAAGAGCGCCAGGACTCCGAACTGGCGAAGAAGATCGAACTGGAGTGTGCGGTCGATGAACTCTTCAACCGTGTTCAATCCACCGAGGCCAAACTCAACTCTATGGACGGTTCAGTAGCAAGCCTTGTTGCTGATGCCAAAAAGGGGGAAGAGAAGGAAAAGGAGGGTGAAGCACAGGAAGAAGAAGAGACCCAAGAAGAAGGAGTGCCAGCTGCTCAACCATCCAAATCTCAGCTGAGGAGAAGGAAGTCTGTTGCTGCCAAGATAACCGAAGTCGGTGGAGCCGAAATGTCTAAGGACTTGGAACAGGCAAAGAAGATTGGAGTTTCCTACAGCTCCATAGCCGAGATCGCAGCCGAGCTGGATTCTGAACTCGACGGGATAACAACCGAAGAGTGCATTGCAGCGGCCAAGGCTATGGATGTAGAGGAGAAGGACTACATGAACCCGAGCTGGATCAGAAAGTTTGCCGCCAGCCAGGCGAGGAGGGTGAACCAGTTCGAGGTTTAGCTGAAGAAGGTTTCTCCGAACCTGGACCGCAACGTTGCCTCCCGCAGCCGACGCCGCATCAACAGAATCCAATCAAAGGCGGAAGCTCGGTTGAAGCAACAAAGGTTGCCTCTAAAGTCCAAGGTTGAGAGTCGGTTCAGGCATACTGACAAGTGGATGCCGACCGAGTGGAATGAGGATTGGGAAATGTTCAAGCAGGAGTTCGTGAACGACTTCTATTACAGGAAGGTTTACGCAACTGACGACCCAAGGAGAGCGTTCAAAGAGGCGCTGACTGAGTTGCACTCAGGTGACCCGGGCATGTTCAGTCAATTCAGGAGGGCCATGATTGACGCCAACCTGGACTTGAACAATGTTCCAGTTCCCAAGAGGGTTACTTATCGGCCACCTCTTCTCTCGGATTCCAGCAACCCGAACCGTCAGAAGATTGCATCTGAGGCAAGGCAGGTCTGCAAGGAGCATGGAGTGGACATCTCTAAGGAGTCACCTGCTAAGAGGGAAATTTTTGTAAGGATTTTTGGCAAGTATGGGCTACAATACTAGCTCAGTTAGTTTTCTAGCAACTGTTGTAATTTTTTGATTTTTGAGTCTATCTTTTGTAACAATCAGTTGTAATGAAAACTATTCAGTTATAAGATTCACCTTGATGAACAATCCCTCATTGTCCAAGCTCTGAATCACAAAGTCTTTTAAATACCATGTTATAACTGTGCTAACCCTTTGATGTTTTATCTTATAGACTGTCTAGAATTTCAGCTGAGATTTTAGATAAGTTAGTGAGGTTTAGATCAGTAGTGGTTTCAAGTTGTAAGTGGTTTTGGCATCATCAAAAAGGGGGAAATTGTTGGGAAATTTATTAGTATAAGTTTTGATGAATTCCAAAACCGGCTGACCCCAACCGAATAGATGTTGCCAGTACCTAATGTTAGAATTTAGGCTCGTTGTTTGAGCAAAGTTAAGATTTTATCTTTACAGGTCTCCAGCTGAAGATGGCAACAAGGCGTCACTCAGACAGAACATCAGTTGTGAAGAAAGACAACTGAGAGTTCATTTGTTCAGATATAAACAAGGGGAAGTCTTCAGAACATCAGTTGAAGGAAACCAACTGAGCGTTCATCAGATGAGAAACAGTTGAAAGGAAGAGAACATCAGATGAAAAAGAAATCATCTGAGGGTTCAAACCCAACTGAGTAAAGAAGTGGAAGACAACTGAGGGTTCAGTTTCAGAACCTCAGTTATAGAATCTGAACAAGGAGTTCAACTGTTTTGAAGTTCAAAGTCAGCTGAGAACTCGACAGATCGGAACATCAGCTGAAGATCACTCAGATGAAGGTCAAGACTTTCAACCGACAAACCGAAGTTGACTGTCAAAGATTTGAATTTCAAAAGGAAGTCACATGAGGGTTTGACCGTTCAGTCATTACCCCATCTGGCCCAACACAAGGCTGTCTCAGATGGAAAGCAGAAGAGCACAGATGCCATATCGGGAAAGTCTGCAGAGATGAGAGATAAGCCATCGCTTTCAACCGATCAGAGATCAACTGCTCCTCCAACGGCTAGTTGATTCTCTCCGCCTATAAATAGAGGCATCCTCTCATTCGAGAGACAGACATGCAGATAGACACATAGACGACGAAATATTCAAGAGCTTTCTCGAGAGAAATCAAAGCAAATCTGCAACATCATCTAAGAGCATCAGCAGCTGAGAGTTCCAATTTGAGAGAACATTAGTAGCTGAGGGTTCCTAGAATTCGAAACTGTTTTTGATCTTAGGTTGAGTGTTTATTCGTTCAAGCCTTAGATCCAGCTCTCATTTTTGATCGAGCTGTAGTTGGAAATCCTACCCTTTCTCACACCCTAAAAAGTGTGCTAGGACCTTACTCTTCCTGTAATTGAGTAGTCAGGTCGTCAAGTACCCGCAAACTTGACTTAGGCTGTTTAGTGCCCGGAAACTAAACTGTAACGGTTGCTCAGCCCGCGTAAGCTGAGTGGTTCTGTCCAGAAGAACTTGGACTGAGGTGTGTGGACTCACATCTCCCCGTGGACGTAGGAGTTCTCTCCGAACCACGTAAATCTTGTGTGTCGTGTTTTCTTTTGTGTTCAGTCTTTATTATCATATCTTAACTGACAAACTAACCGCATACAATCTGCATACTTTCACAACAACAGTTTTGGTTTTGACCAACCGTGCATAAAAGCGTGAGTTTGATTTTACGAGTTTATTTTCCACCACATTCCGCACAGCACCAATCTTCCAGCTGAGGTTGCTTACTCAGCTGTGAGATCCCAACTGAGTCCTCTCACTCAGTTGAAGTTGATTTCAAGTGTTAAGTTTTTCGAAAGTTGAAAAATCCTAACTGGTGTATCCCCCCCCCATACACCAGTAACTCGTATCGGGACCATCAAGTATCATTCGAAGATGCATTACCAACAGTCACAAAAACAACCCTCGTAATTCCCCACTCACGTAAAATACCATCAATTTCCCTACCCAATATCATCACCCTTATGAGACTCTCAATAGTGCAAAAACTTATGATTTCTTTTGTCAACTCCACACCTCGTCAATTCAATGGGCAGTGATACACATATAATTAATTCTTTGCAAAGATATCCAAGTCTCTGTAGTAATAAAGACACTTTGACCAGATTTTTTGAAAAAAATCAATCAAAGATTGCCTTTCATTCTGAAACAACTTAAAAACACCACGTGAAATAGTCCATCGAGAGAGAATAGTGAACTTAGCTTGTAATAGAGCAACAAATTTCTTAAACCCTTTACTCTCTACAATTTTAAAAGGTAGTTCATCCTTGATTATCATTTCAACAAGTTTAGTCCTACAAAGTTGTTGATCAAATCTCCAACTAGTAAAACTACCTACTACAACAGACTCATCACCCCGTTCCTGAACATGTATTGGTTTTAAAGACAATTGTGATTGCTTTAAATCCGAAACATTAGCTCTATCAGGATGGTGTTTACATTTCATTATATGAATATTAAGTGAGGTCGTACCATTAATACCAGAGTCAACATAGTAGGAATTAGGACAATACTTGCATTGTGCCTTTTGCCTCCCATCTTCATCTTTAAACTTTGTGTAATGAGCCCATGCATTCGATATATTCCGTCCCCTCTTTTTTCTCTTTGAAGTTGATGTGGTCCGAGTGAACTCTTTCGGAGGGGACGGTGGCATTTCCTTTTTTGAGTGGTCGGAATGGTATCAGTTGTTGCCGAGGGTTGTGGGATTTCCGTTTGAGTAGTCGGAACGGAATCAATTGTATTCGTAGAGGGCTGTAAAATTTCTCTTTCTTTTCGATTTTCAGCCATTAATGTTGTTGTAAATGAACAAAATATAAAACTATTAACTAAAAAACAGAGATAATAAAGATGATAAAAAACTCAGAATTGTATTTGCTGTCTGCATAAATCAAAGATAATAAAAAATTTAACTTATGAAAAAAAATTACTATCATCTTCGAAGTAAGTTGACTGCACAACACAAACGTGAGTTTTTTTCCTACCAAGTACCAACCTTCTTTTCTTTTAATTAGAGTGTCATTTTCCAACTTTTTAATTTTTATAGGAAAAAAACGAAATATTCGACAGAAAAACACACGCACAGTGCGGTGGTTTTGATTTTGGGTGTGAAGTATCTGTTGTTGCATTTCTTCATAATCATAATTCATATGAGTGTCTATATTAAAGCTAGCAGGTTTTGATTTAATGAGACTGAGAGAGGAATGAGATTTGCATACATTAGACAAGAGAAGAGGACGAGCCGCCGGGGAGAATGGTAGCCGCGCTGTCGAAGAGGACGAGCCGTCGAGGAGTCAGAGATTGAGAGATTGAGATTGAGTCTGAAATTGAAAGATTAAGAGGCGCACACCGAATGAATTTTAAGAGAAAGAGCTTTAGGGTTTTAAATTTTTAACTTGTAAATTATAATTTATATATAATATATCATGTATTTGGTCGGTTCGAAGCCCAACCGAATAAATTTTTGCAAAACCAAACCAAGAATCGATAACCGATTTTCACCATTTCAAAAACCGAACCAACATCGATTTTGTCAGTTCGATCGGCGGTACCGTGCTCACCCCTAAAATTTAGAGTTAAAATTAATTTTGAGTTATCTCGGGAATGCTCCTAATTTGATACTTTATGAGTTCTTTTCAGCTTTTTATCCATTTTTAAAATGGGTAATTTTAAATATAGCCCCCGAATCTTTCACTATAACCCCCCAATTAAAATATTAATAAATTTAATTATAAAAGTACTATTATACCCTTATAGCCCCCAACTTATAATTTTAATTAAGATTTGAAGAAATATTTTATTCTATAACCCTCAAATAAATTCTTACTAAAAAATTAAAAGATATATTTGTAGCCCCATTTTATTTTTACATTATTTATGTTTATAAACCCTAAAACTATAATCATTAATGTAGCCCCCTTGAAAAAGAAAAACAACGTGGAAGCATATAGCCCCCATTCTGTGGTTGGAGGGTATAGTTTATATGGCTTATTGCCTTATTGGGCCTGTAACTGGACGACTTCAAATATAAATATAAAATTTATCCACCACAGATATCAAATTGTAATTTTTATTCTTCGTTTTTTCGTTTTGAAAAAAATCAAATTGTACTTTCTATTCTTCTTTTTTTTTCTTTGAAAACATGGTTGAGTTCCTTCGGCCCGGTGTTTCCTGGAGGGCTCCCCTATTTTGATTCCACCACCAAGGAGCTAAACCAGTAGCTAGACTCCAAGCCGGTGTTGCGAGATCAGCATCGTTCTCCTCTCTGTTTAGGAGACTGAGTGGAATCCGGGTATTGCGGTTTTCTTTGACAGTTAGAATACTTGGAATAGTTTCCCCAAAATTTTGCGCAAACCTCTATGAGATGAAAAGTCTTTTTTGTGCAATTCCAAATGTAAAGTAAGCCTCCTTATCTTAGTGGTGAAACTGAATATTTGAAATTCAACAGACCGAGGTTTATCAATAGATAGATTTTCAGGTCTAAACTCATAGGACACATCCCGTACATAAGAGTAGCGGTAGATCCATCGGTCATTGGATTAGTAAATCGTCATGACCTCCGGATCATTTTTTGCTGGATTATTCATTAGTCCTAGCTCTCTCCTTTGAGAGATCATTTACAGTTGTAATCCCAAATATAACAAATTCCGAATATGGAATATAACTTGAATATGGCTGCATTCCTCTTAACAACGGATGAAGCAACTCTTCTATAAATGGATGAAGCGACCTTTCTTTAATATAAGAATTCGGAATATAAGAATTCCCAATAAGGGATGTAAATCAACTCCTTGGATAAAGCAATTCTTCCCTTGCGTTCTCGTTAGAGGACCTCCAATGCGGATCAGGCCTTTGGCGATTCCGTGAAGCCCGGCAACGGCAGGTATGGAAACTTCGTACTGATTGAGAAAGAAGAAGCAGAAATAGGCGCTTTAAAGACAAGAACTATGATTTTGTATTTGCCTTTAGTGGGGCACCATAACTAACGTTCTGGCCCTTCAACGGGTTCTTAGACCTATACGATCTAAACGATTGGAGAATGACATTCTAGTGGCGGTTTAGCCGAAAAGCGGGAGAATTGCATATTGTAATTTCTATTCTTCCTTTTTTTTTCTTTTCGAAAACATCAAATAGTAATTCCGATTCTTCTGTTTTTCTTTTTGAAAAAATCAAATTGTAATTTCTTTTTTCTTTTTCTTTTTGAGGAAATCAAATTGTAATTTTTCTAAACATCAAAAGGGAATATTTGCCTTACAAATCGCAATCTTCTGGTCATTTTGTAGTTATAAATAACTTTTTTGAAGGATTAATTTGGTATAACTTCATAAATAATTTTAGAATTCTATTTTCATAAATTATGATATTTGTGACTAAATACACAAAATGTTTCACAATGTCTTCCAAGACAGCATAGCAACCAAATTGAATCTGACATGCGGTTCTGGAAAAAGTAACATATCGAATCTCGATTTTTCTGCTGAAAAAAAAGAATCTCGATTTGGCCACATCAGTTTCGTTTTTGCCGGTATATCATCTTAATAAGAGGGAAAATTTGAAATCACATTTTTCTAAAGTGAAAAGATGAATTATATCAGTTTGAAAAAAAAATTATATTGTAATAGCTTTTTTTGTTTTTTTTGACTTTTATATCTATATTAGAAGGATAACTTTAATTTGAATCATACACAAAACTTAATTTCATGTATGAATTTCCGACGGTAAAATTTTCCGATGCTAACAGTGGCGCGGTGGTGCGATCGCCGCGAAAAATTTCTGGCTAAAATTTGAATTATACACGAAACCTAACTTCATGTATGCATCATACACGAAAATTTTCGCCGCCAAAAATTTCAAATTTGAATCATACATGAAGATTAGTTTTCGTGTATGATGCATACATGAATGTTAGTATTTGTGTATGATGCATACATAAAAATCAGGCTTCGTGTATGGTGCATACATGAATGTTAGTTTTCGTGTATGATGCATACATGAAGTTAGGTTTCATGTATGATTCAAATTTTCGCCGGAAATTTTTGCTGAAATTTTTCGTGTATGATGCATACATGAATGCTAGTCTTCGTGTATAATGCATTTATGATGCATGCATGAAATTAGGCTTCGTGTATGATTCAAATTTTTGCCGGAATTTTTGGTTGGAAAATTTTCGTGTATGATGCATACATGAATGTTAGTCCTCGTGTATAATGCATATATGATGCATGCATGAAGTTAGGCTTCGCATATGATTCAAATGAAAGTTAACCTTCTTGTATACTCATTAAGGATATATTAAACTTTTAACAAATTAATTAAAAAGCTATTTTGACTTTAATTGTGTAGGTGACATTTTAATATTTTTGTTTATAAAAATGGCTATTTTACAAGATTTCCTCTTATGAAAAACCTTTAATTAATAGCTTGTGTTGCATCAATTTCAAAATTTATGTGGAAAAAATCACAATACTAAAATTGTTTATGAATTTACATCAAATTAAACTTTTTTCCGAATGATCGAAAAGATATACTACTATCAAATACTAAGAAAATAACAGCTAGCGAGCTACGACCTCCACGAGTTTCAACTTCCAAACACAACCTTTTTCCAAGGATTTTAGTTTGCTTTAAAATTAGTAGATTAAACCAGTCACCCAAATTACATAAATTTAACGAATTTTCAGTAACTAAATTAAATTAAATCCCCACTTGCGTGTCGGTCGCATTCTATAGTAAACAGTAGAAATTATTACTTGCTTGTTTCAGCAACGCAACGGCAATATTAAATGGAGCACATGCAACTAATTCTTCAAAATCCCACACATGTCCAAATGTTGTGACTAAACAAAAAAATTAGTAGCAAAATATATTTTATTTTTTTAGATAATAAATTAAGGTCAGAAGATATATAAATATGGCTGGTCTTATATACTGATATTTGTCAGTTGCATGTGCTAGTGCTACAAATTTAAGTCCACCCTCTCATTACTAACCCAATTGCATTAACTCCTAATTTATTTTCTTAATTAACCCAACTCTAAACCCAAAATAAACAACTCAACCCAAATTTATTTTGTAAAATCCAATTCATCTCTCTATCTCTCATTTCTGAAACCCTAATGCTCTCTCTCATTTCTCAATCGTCGCGATCCATCTCTCTCTCATTTATGTTCCGCCGCGATCCATCTTTCTCTCTCTCTCTCTCTCATTTATCTTCCGCCGCTATCCATCTCTCTCTCTCTCAATTCCTAGTCTGCAAAATCCTAATCTGATTTCTCCACCGATCTGAAGAATTATGTATCGGAGGAATGATGTATCGGAGGAATTATGGATTCCACCGGGGTGGGTTCCAACCCCCGACTATCTCCGCAGCGATACTCCTGATTTTATGGAGGATTTGTAGATTCCATCGGGGTGGGAAACATCCCCGATTCCTAAAGATCTGACGAAGAATTTCGATGAAATCGTGCCGGAGACTGAATTCACTCTGCATTTATCTTTCTTTACCATATCTAATCTATTCATGTTTTTTTATTAGAACTTGAATGAAATCAGTGAACATTATTTGCTCAGTTTAATTTTGCAGTTTGTATGTTCCATAAATAATTGCTCGATAATTTTGCAGCAAATAAACCAATCAACAAACAGTAAAAAAATCATCTTCATGCCTTAGAAATAATCATCAAACTGGGAACAGGAATCAAACAGTAAAAAAAAAAAGGCAATAAGGCAGATTCATGCCTTAGAAAAAAAACAAGGCAACGAAAAAAAAAATAAACAAAGCAAAGCAGTTTAATGCCTTAGAAAAAAAAGGAAAGAAATTCAACAATTAAGAAACTTAATTACATTGATTAACAATACCCTCAAGGTCATTTTTCTTCCACCTACTACCACTTTATCAGCTTTCTTAAATTACGTGCCAACATTCAAACAGTTTTTCTTCCACCTAGTACCACTTTATCAATTTTCTTAAATTCCGTGTCGGCACTCAAACAGGACGTCTTAATTTGGACGGAAGGAGTATCTTTTAATTAATCTTATGATTTTTTATTTCCGGCAACTGATGGATGACTCAACATGACATATATAAATCATCAATAAAACAAACCTCATTGTCAAACTTGCCGTTATCTAAGTGGCATGAGTCTCAGTATTTTGCGTCAGAACTCAATTGTCCGAAATTGAATCGTAGGGTAAATCTGCAAAAAGAATTATACTATAAAATACTGATGCTCCGCAGAAACACATTAATCATCCGCTCTGATGCAACATTTCATGATCAGTAAAGTAAAACTAATGTATAAACAAATTAAGAGGTGAGACAATATATACATATATAATTGTGGTTTAAATAAACGACAGACACATTACACTTTTAAATTAATTCGTAACATAATGTTTAGAGTGTAGATACATGCATATATATACAGAAGCCAAGATCGAGTGAAGGTAGATGCATGCATGCACGCGTACATGTGCATGTGCTACAAAAACAGCATATATTTTCTTTTGCCATAAATGTACATATATATGTAACGTTATACTCCTTTGCCATTAATAAAATAAATTAAAGAAAAATAAATGAAAATAAGCGTTTCATTCTCCTTTGCCATAAATGTACATATGTAACGTATTTCTCCAATTTAATTATGGCAAGTAAACTAAAAGTCTACCCTTACTATAACCTTGAAATATAATAATTGTTTGTTTGTTTTAAGGGACGGGGTTTACCCAGTGTGCACCGAAAATAGCGACTACAGATTCCCACGATATCAAAAAATAAAAAATAAAAATTGAAATAGTAGGTGATTGATTTGAAGTTGAACCCTTCTTGCTTAATTATTCGGCCGGGATTGAATCCATATGCAACCAACGCTTTACAGTTGGACTCCAACCATTTAATTTTATTTAAATTATTAAGTAAAATAAGCATATCAATAATTATTATTATTATTATTATTAATTTTGTTGTTCTTCAACACACGACCCCCCCCCCCCCCTGCCGCAATCGTGCATTAATATTCTAAATACACGAAAGTGTCATAGGTGTTCGGTTGATGGGACTAGACATGAATAGATGGGATTTAGAATATCTGTATCCCTTGGAGACCATTAATGGTTTCTAAGGGGTGCTCTAGCACTAAAGAACCTTTAGAGACCTCTACCTCTGTATCCCAACGGTTTCTAAAGGTACTTTAGCACAATATTAAACAATTCTCTATTTCCATTTATTAAATTAATTCATATTTTTGTAAATAAATTTAAACACACTAATTAATAAATAATACGAATTTTCCATTAATATTTTAAAAATAGAAATTTACATGCCGCACACAATAAAAAAAAACACTACATAATTAAAAAAAATTACATAAACTAAAAATTACGAAAAAAACTACGTCGATCTCCGCCGTTGCTTCACCTCCTCCACCATCATCTTGTGAACATGGAGCTGCTCCGGCGTCATAAATCTTGTATCCCTGGAGATAACTTCCAAGTCCGTGGCATATTGTCTCTGCCGAACAACATCTTGTCTCGCCCGAGCATTTTCCAGTTTCGCTTGAGCTGATTCCCGCAACGCCAACGCGATCTCATGCTTGGCCTCGGTGAACTGGGTAATTCGGGAGGTATATCGATCCATGACGGATTCGAACTGGGACGACCCTTCGACCGGCTTCTTTCCTTTGGACCTTGTCTTGGCCCTTGCCGCATCTCAACCCTCCGGCCGGAGAGGCGCGCTTTCTCCTTCGGTAGACTGGGCTTCTTCCGCGGAGGGCTGGGACGCAGAAGATGTATAGTTGCCCTCCGCCGTAGTCTTCGTCCTCTTCATGGAGGGTACGTCTGGAAAATTGGCGAGGATGAACTTGGGATTGTCTTTGAGAATGTCCCAAGCTATGAAATAGTGGAAAGAAGGGCTTTGGGTATTTTGCTTGTAGATGGCTTGAGCCTCGGATATCACCATCCCGTCATCGGCACCGTTTTGCCGGCGAGCTTGGGCTTTCTGGAAAGCGATAATCCAGGCTTTAACGGCGGTCTGGATGCGGCCGAAGAAGCTCTTCACCATCTTCTTGTTGAGATCCAAGTTGAACTTTGTCGTTGAAACGTTTTTGGATAGCGCCCCAATATCTCTCGCCGGACTGGTCGCAACCGACGACGGAGTTGCATGTCTCCTCCACCCAAATCTGTGTCAAGTAGGTGGCTTATTCGTCGGTGTAGTTGTGCCGCTTGACGCCCTTGATGGGTACCTCATTATTTTCCTCGGCAGCGGCGGCGGAGGTGGCGATGGCTTTGCCTTTGCCCTTCTTTTTTCTTCCTCCGGCAGCGGGCTGAGACGGCGCCAGTGCCAAAATGAGGCGATCCTCGGTGTTTGTCGCCTGACTGTCGGTGTCGGGGGAGAACGATGGGAACGATTCGGCGGAGGCCGGAGTGTTGAGGTTGATTTGATCAAGCCCCGCCCCCGTGAAACCATACATGTCGGGAAACCATGCCGACGAAAATGGGTTGTTGGGATCTATAATTTTTTTTGGATGAATTTGTTGGAGAAATGAAGGAGATGAAAATAATTTGAGGGATGAAATGGATGAGAGGTGTGAAAATGAGGGAGATGAAAATGGGTATTTATAGGAAAATTAAATGAAATAAAAAAAAATCTATCCCTACCGTTGGCTGTCATTTTCATGTCGTTGCATTCGTTGGCGCGTGGCCAACACGCGCTCGCATTTTTTTTTTTTGCTCCCGCACGTGTATTGCACGCGCTGCTCGAGCCATGCTCGAGCACTCGAGCCCTGCTCGAGCTGCCCCGCTCTGCCACGCTGTTGCCTCGAGCCCTCCCGTGCTCGAGCACCCGTCGAGCACACCCCATCGAGCAGCGATGCGGATAGCCTTAGTCTCATGGTATGTTGTTTGGTTGGTAAGATTCGGTCCGTTACTTAATTTTGATATAGTGTCACGTACAATTATTTTTGTAGTATGTATGAGTCTTGGCTTCTACCTTATGATAAAAACAATCTTGAATCATCTTGGAGCAAATCAATCTTATACTCCCTCCGTCGATTAAATGGTTGCCATTTTTGCTACTTAAGTTTGTTCACGAAATGGTTGCCACTTTTGCTACTCCACTCATATTTATTGTGGGATTCTTACTCACTACTACCTACCATTTTCTTAAAACTCGTGTTGTTCACAATGTAATAACCATTTCGTAGACGGATGGAGTATTATCTAGCGCCAATTTATCTTGATAATGTGAAAAATAAGTACACTACATGAATACATGACGTAATGTGAAAAATAAGTACAGTACATGAATACGTGGCGTCACAATTTTGTATTCGTGCATAAGACTACCTGCAGTGGTAGTGTCTCTAAGGGAAGTCTCTTTGAATTTTTTGGAGATAGAAACAGTGAGTTGCAGTAGGACTGTGTCTTTATCTAATTTTTGAATATGTAATTTACATTAATAATAATAAGAAGAAAATTCAAAAATTTCAATACTTTAAAAATTACATTATTAGACATAAAAAATACATTACTTGAAATAAAAACAAATTACATTAGAAAAGAGCGGAAAGAAAAATTAAAGAAGAAAAAAAAATTGAAACAAAAAATTGAAAAGAAAACAAAAATGAAACAAAAAACTGAACCAAAAAAAAAAGAAAAAAAAGAAGTGAAGAACCATTGCCTGCTGCCAACTCCATTTCCTCCACCGCGCCCACCGCCATGACCACCTCCTAAATCACCACCATGTCGTGAACCATCACCTAAACCTCCTACTCTGCCTCCACCTGCTCCTCCATCTTCACCGCCGTCAATGCCTCCACCACCAATACACCCACCAGCACCAAATCCACCACCATGGTCGGATGCTCCCCCTACACCATCACCTCCACCTCCGCCTCCACCACCTCCTCCTCCTCCTCTCCTCCGCCAACTCCACCCGCTCCGTTCAATTTTTTTTATTTTAATTTTCGCGTCGAGCGCGTGTCCCGCACGCGCTGGATCGAGACAGTCTCGACGCAGTAGGACCGTCTCGAGCTTTAGACTCCTACAACACGGTGTCTCGTCGATGGCGGTATTTTGAGACCGCCGACGAGACCACCGCCGTGAGCAGTCTAAGACTACCTCCAGTGGTAGTGTCTCTAAGTGTATTAAGGAAGTAAAAAGGTCAACAACATACGATGACACGAATACAAGAGCTCACATATCATTAACATCCTCTATTTAATTTATTGATTTTTTGCGACGGTGTATCTGTAGCTTCCTTTACTACCATGTTTGTTTGCTTAGAGCACCCACAACGGGGTACGAGCGGCAGCGTCGATCGCGGTGTTGAGCGCCGCTCGACCCCGCCTCACTCGACCCAGGCAGGAACGAGGCCGCTGTGGGTGCTTCGACCTTGGCGAGAATGAGGGGGGTGTCGAAGGCTGTGTCGATTTATCGACACCGCCTTCGACTTCGACGATGCAGCAACATGGGGGACACGTGGCGTGTCCCCATTGGTCCGTTCAAATTCTTTTTCTGATTAAAAAAAAAGGCAGCAATGGCTATATTAACGTATACTTCAACGGCTACAACCAAAAAATTCATTATATATACCCCTTCATTCAATTCATACACCACACCAAATTCCATTCTTCATCCATTCATTCTCCACACAAAATTTCAATCTTGAAATCTTATTTCATGCAAAAAAAATGAGTGACGAGCAGTTCAATTAGTAGTACCAGCAGTATTGCGCTTCAAACCCACCGAACCAATCTCTTAATCCGACGAATCCAACTCCCAATCCGGCGAATTCAAACTCCCAATTCCCCCCTTCTCCCAGTTTCGGCCAATACTCGGCCCCTGCCGGATTTGCACCTTTTGTGCAGTCGCCGAGTTTCTCCCAATTCCCCTTATCGACTGGATTCTCGCAGTCTCCGGGGTACTCCCAATTCCCTCTGTCTTACAGCTACTTACAGTCGTCGGGGTTCTCTCATTCCCCCCCCCCCCCCCGACATCGGGCTTCTCCTAATTCACCAAGCCGTCATCGGCTACTGCTCGATTCAGACGTTTCAACCTCAACGACGACAACGACGATATTGGGGAGGAGGAAGAAGAAGAGGTGTACGAAGATTCCCAACAAGAGGAATCGGAGGAACGCGAGCCAAGACCACCGCCCCGCCGCAAGGGGAAAGCTCCCGCAACCTCAAGCACGGCCACTTCTCCGGCCAAGGGGAAGGGAAGGGCACGCCGCAGCGGCAAAAAGCCCAAAGACTCAAGCACTTCATCGAAGCCACTGTGAGGTCCTAACTACACACCCACTGATATTGAATTCCTCGCACGGTGCTACATTGATCTCGGGCTGGACGCGGTAACCAGCAACTACCAAACCTAGGCCAAGTTTTGGGAGAAAATATGTAACTGCTTCAACCAGTTCATAGCTCCCGCCGCGCCAAGAGAAAAGGATGCGACGAAGAGCGCATGGGGCCGTGCCAAGAAACAAATCCAGAATTTCGCGGCCATCAACATCAAAGAAGAAGACGAGCTCGGAAGCGGACGGAACGACCTCGATTTGTACACAAATGCCCAAGATAGTTACCACGCCCAGTACCGGAAAGAGTTCCAGTATAGGGCTGCATGGAAACTCTTGAAGCATATCTCTAGTTTTTCCAACCTAAAGACGCCAATAGTTCCAAAGCGGACGCGGATAAATGAAGCCGACGAGTATACTTCGTCTGCTAGCGGCACCGCATCCACCACATCCGCGAGCGATGCAAACACGATGCAGGTTCGTCCCGAAGGAGTGAAAGCTGTGAAGAAGTGGAGGAAGGGCAAAGCAGCGGCAAAGGAGACGGCGAGAAGAGAGTTGACATCCATAGCCGAGAACTTCGCAGCGGAGACGCAGTCAGCGAGGGAGAGGTGGGTGTACGGTATCTATATTACAGATACGTCGAATTTTACTCCTGTTTAAAAGGAGGCGCACGAAAGAGTCGTCCACAAACTTGCAAAAGAATTTCAGTGGGAATAGTTGTCCTAATTTTTTTTCTTAATTATTGTAATTATATTTTTTTAATTATTATATTTTTATTTTATTAATTAGGGCACGTTTTAGTTTTTTTAAATTCAACAAAATTGTCATTTATTAATTTTTGAATTTAATTAAGTATTTTTTTTATAATATTTATTACAAATAAAAAAATAATAACATAATAAAATCTATTCATTCATTGCCAATGATTATAGACCAAGATCTTACTCAACCCCACCAATGTAGAAAATAGATCCAAAATTTTACTCAAGACCACTAATCATTGAAATTATGCTTCTCAACGATTAACCATTGAAATCATGCTTCTCAACGATTAACCTAGATATTACTTGACCCTTGTTGTGAATGCTCTCATGAGTGAAGACTTTTATATTAAAGGAAAAGAGGTTAAGAAAATAGCAACATTATCACCTTTCTTGGATTCAACATGCATCTCTCTCTCTCTCAGTCAACAAAATACAGCAACCCTTCTCCTCAGACTCGACAATTAAACACCATAACAAACATAAGGTTGTACAAATCAACCAAATAATAATAGAAACAAAACAAGAAAAATAAAACTACACCATCAATCAAAATATATAGAACTATATATTATGTGTGTGTATATATCTACATAACCCTATCTATAGTAGTAAATGTCTGCAGGATTTAAACCTCCTCACTTGCTTATTACAACATTAAAGATTATTCTTCTCAGTTCTCCCAAATCCATCATCAGTTAGAACCAGTTTGAAACATCTTGCTTCGGCAAGTTGTCGTTACCCCTCGGAACTCCAATATACCCCTCGCTGAAGTCCATCGACGACATGTCGAATGGCGAGCTAAACATCATTGGGAAGTTATCAGTTGCGGTCGAGTTGAAGGACAAGTCCATGACCTTGTTGTGCTCGAGTGCGTCACTGCCTGCATTATTAACGTTACTCTCATAAAACGACATAAGGTCGTGGATCATCCTATGCCCATCTTCCGGAACTCCAAGTCCCGACAGATCAAATGACTCCGCCTTCGCCTGAGGAAAAACAACTGTCTTAACTTCATTCATAGGGTTATGGAAGCTCGATACTCCATATTCGCAAGACTGCTTAAAAGGGCACGAACGTTGATGGTCATCTCTAGATGTTCTGTCACGAAAGCCATAGTGAAGTTCACTATGCGAGCATTGATGAGATTCACATGTGTATTGATCCATCGCTGCATTCAGCTCGTTGCCCAATTTTCGCTTCCTACAGAAGTCTAAGTTGATGATGGCTTCATCCTTGATGGGGTGAGAATTAGACTGAGACTGTAGCTGATCTTGGAACAGAGCAACCGGATTAGGCTTCTGTTCTTGCACATCAAAGTTAGACGACTCCCCATCACCCCCTTCGACATCATACTCGTTGCTGCTATCGTTCATGGCAAATGATCGGGTGCAAGAGGACAAGGGTGGGCAGCGATCAGGGTAGAGTTCTCGAGCAACGGCTTCCTCTTGGTTGATAATGGCCAGCCAAGTTGCACTCTCCTTGGCTGTCATCTTGTCCTGCAGGCACTTCGACTGCCTTACAAGCTTCCGAATCTTAGAAATGTCGGGAGACATATGCTTGATAACCGCGGTTAGGACACCAACCTTATACGCCTTCTTCAAATCATGAGGCTTCTTGTAAGGGGGAGGGCCTTGGCCTTGGCCTTGATCCCTCTGCAGCCCCAACTGATGCCACCACCCCTCCTTCCCAGTCGGCCACCATGGAGGCGAGACGCCCTTCTCTAAGGGAAACCGTCTTTGAGGAGGATCACAGTGCTGCATCAAAGCCGATAACAGAGAGCCTAAGGTTGTGTCTTGAAGCTCCTGCAATGTGTGTGGAGTAGGACCGATAGGGGTAGAGCCCTCGTTCTTTCCCACAATCCCGTTATCCGTTTGGTACTTGGCTATTGCAGCTGGCCCGTTTCGATCAAATCTGACCTTCTCCTTCCACCACTCCCTCAGATTATCTGATGCCCCACTCACGGGCTTGCCTTTCTCCGGAATAATGCCATAAACAAAGCCTTGAGCTTTGCATACCTCCATCATTTTCAACATATACTTCAAGATCCCATCTTGAGCCCTCGACATCTTCTTCCTCCTCGCCTGCTCTTGCGAATGCCGTTGCTGTTTCACACAATCCACACCTTCTTTCCCCTTATTCATATCTTTTAGTCTTTTCAGTTTCATCTTGTCCCTCCACATCCTCTTCTCGAGTTCATCCACATCGATCTCTTCATCAGTGTAATCATCATCCTCAACCACTGACTCCATCTCCGCCCCCGCCTCAGCCTCAGCAGGCGGCAGAGCACACATATCTGCTCCCCTTACAGGAAGGGGTGGAAAGAAATCAATGTTGCCACCAAACCCCATGTCATCAAACATCATCATCTTTTCAGGCCTAACAAAACCACAACTCAGAGACTGCAGATTATCAACTTCAACCCTCAAAAGTTCTGATTATGACCGTGAAGATGGAATCAGTAAAAGATGTTTCTACCTGCAATCAAGAAAATTACAGATAAGGATGCAATATTAATGCAGAGACAGAGAAAAATAAATACAAACTATATTTACACATGGATAAACAAAGAGCAGAGATAAGTAGATTACATTCTTTTGCAGAAATCTATACATTATCACTAAAGCAATATAACGGACATCACATGATATGAACTTTAAGCGAAAAGGTAAAAAACAAGAAAAGTAAGCTTTTAGTTGAGGTCTTTAAATTCTATCATCTAAAAGCAAAATCTCAGATCTAATAGATTGCACGAAAATAAACACAGTAATTGCATGAGAAATTCATAATAATTATGAATAAAATGAAATCAACGCATCTAAGAGCTATATTTGGTCAAAAAAACTCATGCTACATCCAAGAATCATCTGAAATTTTAAATTAACAATCATAGAAATTGCCAAATCAACTTCTTCAAAACTGGTATAGAGGAAAAGTCGCTTTGTAGTGATCGGATCCACATGATGTTGATAAAAACAGTTGAGGTAAAACAAGAAGCCTAAAATTTAAAAAATTGATGAAGGCAGGAACTTTGCACCAGATGAAATTTTATAATTGAAAATTAGCTGAACACCAAACTCAAGAAGGAAAAACTCATAACGTAACCCCTTAAAACCCCTTAATCCACACCTTGTAAAAAATAGAAAGGAGGAATACTAAACAACAAATCGATCAAAGACTTAAACTTTAACCCAAAAGGAAGGAAAAACTGTGAAAAGAAAGTGAGAAGTGAACCAAAAATCAATCAGCGAACGAAGTAGCATAGACGTAGATGTTAACTCTTTTCTTTGTTATACCTTGTGAATTTTTGTTCAAACACTCTCGCTCAGGTGCAGAAAACTATTGACCCTATATAGAAAAAGTAACAGAATGGGGGAGAGAAAGAGGAGACTTCGTAGTTTGTAGTAGTACTATTTTATTTAGTGATTTTTTTATTTTATTTAGAATTATTGGAGTGATGTTTCGTTTCATTTCATTTATGGGGGAGGTTAAAACTCAAAAAAGTATCGTCGTTTCGAAAATCAGAGAGCCGTGTGAACATAGTATTTAATTACAGCGTGTGCATGTGCGCGTATCTTATCATATGTTTGTGTGAAAATACTAAAGAGAGCAGCGGACAAAAATGGTAGTAAGATTTTCTTTTCATTTTTCTACTCTCTTTACTTTTACCACCAGTCTACATTTTCTTTTTTCTTTTAAATTAAAGGAGTCAAGATAAATTTTTGAGATCAACTAAGATGTGTAGATTGAATTTTGTTTGTTTCAATAAATACAGCCAAGTCATTATTATTATTCAGAAAATCCACAACCGCTTGGCTTCATTCAGTATTTATAATTTTTTTATAATTTGTTATATTGACTACGAAAACTATAAATTGTCAGATTCATGATAAAGAATGGTGATTCTATTTTATCGTACGTTCATGGAGTGATATACAACTTTTATGTATTTAGCAATTTAAATTTAATTTTTGAAATGTGCAAGAAACACATCTTAAAATGAGACACGATTTGCAATTGGTTGAGTTTTTGTTATTTTAATTAATTAATATAGTTTCAATTAATCATCATCATCATCATAGTATATATAATAACGAAGTTTGTGTTCACACTACGTGACATGTCCACAGCTCTCCATTTCTATTTAGCTTAATTCTCATATTTTTTGTATTATTAATTCATATATCATATATATAAATAAAGATATATAATATACTAAAATAAATACCATGCACATATATATCATCTCAATTTTTTAGTAATATATAGATTATCTCAATTATATATACATATCACACTATTTACATCGTCTCAAACTCTCAATGTCATATTATATACTAATAAATATTCTAATTCTAATTCCAATATAATTTAATGCATATTTATCTCTTACGTAGCAGGACTCTCTGATGATATATTTTGTATTGCAACTTCTGCAACTAACATGTTTAGTTCTATTTAGTGATTTAGTTTAATTATTTATATTTAAATATTTTTTTTGTAATTTATAAGTAATATATTAATTTGGCATATGAAAATTTTTATATGGAAACATTATTTTTTTGTCCCACATCAGTTTATAATCATATTCCACCTGTTGTAAAACCTATATAGATATAATGTGTCTTTTCATGCAATAATTACTTTGTGCCGATAAATTAGTTTAATTTGGCTAATTAACTATTTAGCCAAATCAAAATAGTTATATTTTTTAATGAAAATTAGGCTAATATTAATTTGATCAATAATTTAAAAATTTTAAATAAATCACAGGCTGAAAAATTCATATAAAAAGATAAAATGTAATAGATTTTTTTTATATCAAAATAGTGTTGGCCAAAATAAATAGTTTAATCAATTTCATTTGACCAAGTTAATAAAAAAAATTCTACGAACTTCAATTTAATAGGCACAACTTTAATTAAGGGTAAAAATTTATTCAACTTCAAACTGATGTGAAATAAATTTTTTTCTTCATTTTAATATTAAGGGAGAAAAGAAATATATTTTTAATTTAATTTGATCATTTAAATAATGAATGGTTACGTGAAATTTTCTCTATTTCAAATTCAAATCCTTCAAAAATAAAATATACAAGAATTTCGCATTATTTTTTCGGAGGACTCTAAAGTTGAAGAATCTAAATCTATCAAGCATGGGGATGCTCAAAAATACGCCAGACAAACATCCTCTAAGGCATTTTTCAATCAAGCAAATTTTGATTTAATTTTTAAAAAAAAACTGTCAAAAGTCAATCAAAATACGTTCACGGTTGTAAAAACACATTCCGCCCTATTTAAAATGGGGAAAAAATTCCTTTTTCTATCGCACAACACACAAATAGTAAAAAAAGTCCTTCTACAAACGGCGACATAACTGCTACGTCGCCGTTCTTGATATATCGTATCTTCATTTTTAGAAAATTGGCGTATTTACGTTCCCGTATTTAATATATACATATTTCGTATTCGTCTCCGTACTTCTTAAGTATATATACATTGAGAAATTGAGACTGGCGTAGATAGTGTGATATGTATATATAACTGAGATGATCTATATCTTATTAAAAAAATTGAGATGATATATATATAGAGAGTGATGATATTCGGACATACTGTGACTCGCCACACGCGTAAAAAAAAAAGTTAACTGTAAAAATGGAAATAATCACATTTCCTCCTAGGGTTTATGCTTTCCAATTAGGGTATATTTCCATTTTTAAAACCTATATTACTATTTTTAGCGCATGTAGCTGGTCACAGTGTGTCCGAATATCATTACTCATATGGTATTTATAAAATATGTTATATTATATATATTTTTTATATATGATATATGAATTAATTATGGAAAAAAATGAGAATTGAGATAAATAAAAATAGAGGACCGTAACAAGGGAAAAAAATTATTCAACTTCAAAATGATTGAAATAAACATTTTTCTTCATTTTAATATTAAGGGAGGGAAAAACTTCTTTTTTTAATTTAATTTGATCATTTAAATAATGAATGTTTACGTTAAATTTTCTCTATTTTTAATTCAAATCTTTCGAAAATAAATAAGAATTTCGCATTATTTTCTAGATGACTGTAAAGCTGAAGAACAAAATAGAACGAATCATATATTCCATTATTATTTGTTACATTTTTCCTACATGTTGAATCCGTAAAGCATTAAACATGGATGTAAATTTCTAGAAGTGTGATGATCCCATTTTTACCATTTGTACAAGGTCTATGATTGTAATTTGTAAGGGTGTGTTCATTTAGAGTGAAAAAAAGTAAAAATGAGGTGCAGTAGAATCTCTCTAAAGGACTCTATTTAGGAATAAACTTCTATTTTGTCATAAAATTTCATAATTCCAACTTATGAATAACTTCTTATTTATTACCTCCATTTAAAGATAACCTTTTATTTAAGCATAATTTTTCGCAGCCCCAAAGATATTCCTTTACAGAGATTTTACTATATAATACTATTTTATCATTTTATATTTTATTTGATTTCATTTTAAGAAAAATTCGATCAGGAGATGTAAAATTTCAGACAATACCTTTTTCCTTGCCCAAGATATAAATTTATATCTAAGAAATGGAGGTTTAATATTAGTTACTTATTTTACCTCTAATGTATTTTGGACATTCTTCCTTTATCTATCATTTTCCTTCCAAGTGAACATCATATAAAATTGTGGTCCGCCCTTGAGGATAGAGATTGATATATTATCATTCATATCAGACAAGATATAAAACATGTGGTAGCCAAAATTAGATATAAATTTATACATCATTATATTATCCCTCTTTTAGAAGTATAAATTTATACTCTAAATGAACGCACCATAATAGTAACGTAGTATACATTTATTATGAGTATGATGTTTTATCTATTTGAATTTTTCTTCCACCAAAATGAGTAAAAAACTTAATATTAATATTGATGTTTGATTCGATGAGTACATGTAGGTTTTAATCGGATTTGAAATGAGTATGGGTTACTAAATTCTTATTCGGCTTAGAAAATATTAATTGTGTGGTACCCAACTTATCGTCATTCCTAATCGAGCCCGATAAGTAGAGATGTCAATTTAACAGAAACTGAAGGGTCTGTGTGAATAGACCGAGAAAAAAGGGGGTTATGACCGAGAATTTTTAGCAGAAAAAAAGTCAATTGACCGAATGAGTTCGTAATTAGCAGATATTACACAATGAATTTTTGACGGGTATAGATGTTAAATTCTATTTCTTTAATCGGATTTAATACATGTACGAGTATATAAGTTTTAAACCGGATTGAAAATATTTAAGAAGCGGGTAGTCATTGCTCATTCATAAGAACATAATGACTCAGATAGATAGAGATGTTATCCGAAATTGATGGATTGGCCAAAATAGACCGAGAAAATGGAAGGATTAAGATTAAATTTTTATTAACTCGATTGTCCTAAACTAAACATAGGGGAAAAGAGAACCAACTAATATAACTTATATTTGATTATTTAGATATTTTATAAATTTAATCGCGTGTTTTACCATACGGGTTGAAAGCAAAAATATTTGGTAAAATTCTTCATTTCTCCTAATGAAATGGAGCAAAATCATAACTTTCAAGTAAAGTATAACATAATTTTAATACATATAACAAAATTTAATATTAACTACCATCGATATTCAACGGATTACTGACTAGTTATTCATATAATAAGAAGATGAGGTGCACACATACACATATCTATATAAAAAATTAAAAAGGGTAGACATGTAGATGCGGGGCCTCATAATTTTTATTTAAAAGGACGTTCTTCTTGCGCTTTGAAAATATATAGTACAACCGACCTCACATTATTTTTTTTGTCTTAAAATAATTGCAAAACTTTGCGCGTGGCTTTGGTGCGCCAACGGCCAACATATCATTTAGGCATCGAAAATTTATTCACTTGCTATACTTGAAACTTTGAGGAATAATCATAATTTATATATATCTTGCAAGTTACATACTAGTTTGAAACTTACCTGAAAGTCGAGTCATAAAGTTTAAGTATCCCATAAATATGGGTAAAAATTATTAAGCTCCTTTAGATAGTATAAATTATTACGATAATAAAAGATAAATATGCACTTTTAACTTGTTTTTACTTATTGTTTATGCTTAATTTTGTTTGACATAGATTTTTCATGAATTCATTACATTTAGGTTGTGTTTGCTTTTTACACCTCAATTTAGAGTTAAATGGAGGGATAAACTAAAATAATTCCTCTTTTCTAAATTTTTCATTTTCACCATCACAGGTTAGAATATATACTCCAATTTAGAGCGAATAAATGGTGGAAGAGACTTAAAATAGAAGGGATTGATTTAAAAGTGGAAGAATTTAAAAAAGAAAGGATGATATAAAGGTGAGATTTTTGTTTACTTCTCAATTTACCTCTAATTGAAGGTATAGAAGCAAACACACCTTAATTAAGATTCACAAATTCCAAAATGATGATTTCATATTTATCAAAATTAAAATAAATCAACCTATAG
Source organism: Schizonepeta tenuifolia (assembly GCA_029490685.1). Taxonomy (NCBI): domain Eukaryota; kingdom Viridiplantae; phylum Streptophyta; class Magnoliopsida; order Lamiales; family Lamiaceae; genus Schizonepeta; species Schizonepeta tenuifolia. Next base: position 194,034 of record JANLIY010000031.1, on the reverse strand, counting down.
TTAGATATAGAAAGATGATGTGCTATACAACTTATGTGAGCACCACCCTTGACCATCCACGTTAGTATTACTAGTGGGAGATTAACGCACGTATAACTTTTCATTTATCTGATTAATTTATTATAAATAAAATATATTAATGATATTCTTTTACAGATGAGCCGAACCTTATTAAATCTTTATGTGTCTGTGAAAAAACTACATAAATGAAATGGGTGTCCTTAGAATAAGAAAAAGTATATATTGTATAAATTTTCAATTACAATGTAGTTAAGTTGTTACCATCTTATATATCATCTAAACCTTAAAGATAATTATCATTCCCTCCATCCTATCAGGTTTGTCTGGTTTCTTTTGACCACGGAAATTAAGGAGAAAATAATTAAGGGTACGAGGTGTGTTTAGCAAAGTTATTAAAGTGAAATAACGTGAGTAGAGAGAAGGTGAATAGTGAAATAAAGTAAGTACAAATAGTGAAATGAAGTCAGTAGAGAGGGAATGACATGGAAAATGAGGTGAAGAATAAGATGAAAGATGTAAAGTAGACTTCATTAATTATTTCTTTAATTGGGTCACAATCTACTTTTAATTATTTCCAAAAAAGGAAACAAAATAAGATTAATGAGACAACCTCAAAAAAAAATACAAGACAAGAGTAACGGAACAGAGAGGGAGTATAAGAACTTTAATCACTCAGACTTGAAAGAATAATGAAATTATGTTTTTGTTTTTAATTCACTTATTAGTAAGTAATGTTAAAACCAAAAGTAATACATTTGTCTAATGAATGATCTAATATATTAATTACAAATGATCTGAATATCATATATGGTTAAAATTTATGAATGCATTAATTAATATATTAGTACGCAGTGGTTGCTATTATATATAGTGATAGTTGATATAGCTTAAAAGTCTCAAATTTTTCTATTATGCATAATCATGCATTTAATATAGGAATGAAATATTGAAGAATATGTAACATTTATCTATATTTTACATGACTTATGAAATTGGAACCATCGTCCACTATTATCTCCCTTTCATGACTACCACCACCACCGACTACTATAACCAACCGCATGCCCTCCTCTCTCTCCTCATTTTCTATTTTTTATTTGTATAAATCTGTTTTATACAATAGAACTTGAATAAATTAGTTAAGCTTGAGCTAAATACTATTGATTGGCTTAATTCGACTCAAGTAAATATTATCAACAAATAAGAACTATATTGAATAATTACTTGTATAAATAAATTAAAGAAAAAAATAAATTAAAAATATATACTAAAATTTTGTGAAGAGAGGTTGTAATGGTAAAGAAAAAAAATGAAATATAAAGTATAAATTTAATAATAAAGACGACACACTACTTGTTAGAGATAATAAGTAGTAGTAGTATTAAAATTAAATAATTTAACAAAAACATAAACTTTTACCAAAATTATTATACAACCTACATTAATATTCTAATAAATCTTAGCCTAATTTTCAAACTACACTTTCTCTTAACTTTCGATTTATTGTACGGGTACAAATATATTATTGTTTAATTCATTTTGTTGACTTATAGTAGGAGTAGGATTATTATTAATTTATTAGTTTAAAATAATCATAATAATAGGGGTATATTAGGTAAATTAAAATTTGTTAGAGCCCGTTTTTTATAATAGGTATAGATTTTATTTTATTTTTTATATCACATTGTATTGCAGTACCCACCCATTGATATATTTCAATTTCAGTCCAATTAATCCTAAAGTTAATATGGAAGTACATAGTATGATAGAAAATACTCCCTCCGTCCACAAAAGATGAGCCATTTCTTTTCGGCACAGAGACTAATAAGAAATGAATTAAGGATAGTGACTGTATTTAGTAGAGTATTTTATTGATAGAGGGCAGGGTGATTACTGTAGCTACTAATTCAATAAACAATTGAAAAAAAATTAAAAACTGGTGTGAATGCACACAAATTCTGGCGCCATGTACAGAAAAAATAAACAAGTGAATCTTCATTTAAATTACCCACCAAAAACAAACATGTACACAAATTCAACCGCCATGTACAGAAATTGTGGCACAAAAAGCATGAAATGGAATTTTAGCCCAAATTTGAGCTGCTTCTATAAATACACTTCATCTACCACTTTTAGAGCAAATATGCAGCATTACTAAAAACATCAAAATGAAGAAGGAACTAAGTACAACAAACATAAACAATGTTGTTCATTTTCTTCTCGAGAACAACAAGGATGGAAAGGCAACACATGGGAAGATAAACGAAGCCAGCATCAAATTTCAGATCTCAATAAGCAATGTCAAAAGGTACTGGGCTGCTGCAAAGAAACAACAAGAAAATGGTGAGAGTTTGAATTCAGTTAGTGAGAAAAAACATTATGTCGGATGAAGGAAAGTTGCAGTAGATATGGAGAAGATTCAAAGCATTCCATTCGCAAAAAGAGCAACAATAAGAGCATTGGCAGGTGGTATTGATGTGCAAAAGAGTATAGTGCATAGGTGGATTTCTGCAGGGCTGATCAAACCTCACACATCGGCCATAAAACCAGAGCTTAAAGCACTAAATAAGCTGCAGAGGATCAGGTTTACTCTAGAGGCATTAGAGCCATGCATAGGGGTGTAAACGAGCCGAGTCGAGCCGAGTATTGACATGCTCAAGCTCGAACTCGGTCCATAAGTATGAAGCTCGAGCTCGACTCGATCGAGCTTGATATTTTTGAGCTCGAGCTCGACTCGACAACAAACTCGGTAAGCTCGAGCTCGACCCGGTTGGACTCGACTGTTGAATCTTGATCGAGCTTGAGCTCGAACTCGTGCTCATTTAAGCTCGTTGTCTTACATGCGCTTCAGCAAATTCATTAATTAAAGCTTGTCTTCTAAGGATTCATCAAATTAAGATCTCAAAGTGCAGCAAGAAGGGGTAGAAACAAAATGAATTCGAGCATAACAGATTTTGAACAACAGAAAATAAAAGTCACTTAACTAATCTTTATAATCAAAAGCTGCACATTTTCATAAATGTGATGCAAAATCGAGCATAAAACTAAGCAAACTAAACGCACAAATAAAAATTCAATATTTCCAAAATTTTGTCAAATTTAAGCCCAAAACAAAAAAGAGTTGTTGCAATTTACTAGAATAAACCCTAATTCTATCACCAATTTCCTTTCCCACAACACCGGCAAGCAGCGGCGTCGGCGTAGAGTTCAGGTAGTGGCGCAGACGGGCGACGGAATACAGCGAACGAGGCTAAGGGAGAAATCCAGCTTCTGCTTGGCTAGGGCAGTAGTCCCAGTCCACTCACGGTCAAGCCGGAATCGACGCCGACGAGGTTGGCATCAGCGGCTCCAGCAAGGTTGGATAAGATTTTCACTTTTGAATTTTGGGGGAGAGAAGATGAGAGCGAAATTACAGAGACTAGAGACAGCGGCTGACCTAATTCCATATCTCTCTTTTATACCATGGGCTAAATATGTAATTAAGCAAAAATCTAAGGATAAAATTGTAAAATTATTACTAGGCTCGATTAGGCTCGCGAGCCTATCGAGTCGAGTATCATGAAACTCGAACTCGAGCTCGATATCAACTCGAGTAGCTCGAGCTCGAGCTCGACTCGACTAATACCGAGTCGATTACGAGTATTTTTCGAGTCGATCCCGAGTAGCTTGCGAGCTAGCTCGCTCACTTACACCCCTAGCCATGCAGAGGTGAAGAATTTTTTTGAAGTTCAAAACCATGTATAACACTGTGCATTGATGAGAAATGGTTCCAAATAACAAAAACAACACACAAGTATTATCTAACATCAGGAGAGACAGAACCTCATACGACTTGCAAGTAAAAAAAAATCATTAAGAAGATGATGTTCATGGCAGCAGTATGTAGGCCTATATTTAATGCAAATGGGAGTGTGCTGTTTGATGGGAACATAAGCATCTTTCCATTCACAGAATTGATTCCAGCAAAAAGAAGGTAAAAAAATAGAGAAGTAGGTACAATGGAAATGCATCCAATTAACAGCATAACTACAACAGTAATAAAAAAAATGTTTCTCGAGCAGGTATGAATACAATCAGTTCACATTTAATGTACAAATTAATTCACAATCATGCACAATAATTTGAATTTATAACTAAAGCAATTAACTGCACTGCAATCACTGCAAATGCATTCAATATATGCATTTATTGAGCATGTATGAATGCAATCAGTTCACATTTAATTTACAAAACAGTTCACAATCATGCATAATAATCTGAATTTATAACTAAAGCAATTAACTGCACTATAATCACTGCAAATGCATTCAATATGTGCATTTATTGAGCAGATTGTGCCGGCAATAAAAGAAAAATGGCCAGAAGGGGTCAGCGAGACTATTTACATCTAGCAAGACAATGCTAAGCCTCGTATAAAAGATGATGACCCTTAATTCAGAGTCATTGCTTCAGCATATGGATTTGACATAATGATAGTAAATCAACCACCAAATAGTCCAGATATGAACATTAATTATTTGAGTTGGTTCAGAGCAATTCAAGCCATACAACATGAAACAGTTTGCAATTCCACAAGTGATTTGGTGAAAGCAGTGATTGATTCATTTGAAAAGCAGGAACCAGCAAAGTTCAACAAGGTTTTTCTCACATTGCAGTCATGCATGATTGAAGTGATGAAGGTGAAGGGTGGAAACTGCTACAAAATTCCTCATTCAAAGAAAGACCATCTAGATAAACTAGGGCTCCTACCAATGACATTTGAAGCACCAAAAGATCTAGTTCAAGAATATGTGGACTTCCTTATTGAACATGCAGGAATGGATGGCCTTGAAGAACTCATTGAGCAATTAGGCCTTAATAAAGATAATGCATAGGAAGGGGCAGTGTTTTTTTTCTATTATTAAGGGCAGTACAGGGGCTTCAAACATATGTATGTATTTTGATTTTTAATTTTTGCCTTAAAAACATGTATGCAAGTGTCATTGAACATGTTTTTGGTGTAAAAAACACAGTATTTTGTATGCAAGTGATCTAATGAAGTTGAAAGCTCTTAGTTTTATGGCTTACATCTCATACAAAGAGAGTAATCATAGATGCATTAATCTATAAGCAACAACACAAAGAATAGTTTATATCATTTCAGTTGCATACCAGAAAGACCATCACTGCAGTGTACTCCTAACACATTACACAAACATTACCACCTACCAGTTTCAAAAGAGCCTAAATATAGCAGAAATTCAACAGAGCCCAAATATACCAGAAATTCAATAGAGCCTGAATTCATCACATAGCGTCATAGCCCAAATTCATCACAGAAACTCAACAGAGCCCGAATTCATTACATAGCCAAATTCATCACAGAAATTCAACAGAGCCCAAGTATATTCACATAGCCCAAATTCTTCACAGAAATTCAGAAACTTAGAAACTCAGAAATTAGAACTGAGCCGAAATTCAACAGAAATTAACCCAGAGCAGCCACAAAAATTGCTCTGAACACAGAAAGCCGCCACAGAACTGAGCCGAAATTCAACATGAATTTAAACACAGTAATTCACCCACAGAACGAAGTCCATAGAAATTCATCACCAAAAACACATAGTGAGCCAATGATAGATCTCACACGAAACAAGCACGGAAGTAAAACTTCCATCATCGAGGATGGAGTCGCGGAAGCCACATCCTTCCCTTCTTTCGCCGCCGGAACCCTAACGCTGAGAGGATTAGCGCGACGGTTTCTTTTCATCACGGCGTAGAGGAGGCGGCGAATGACCGGTCTTCTCTCCTCCGGTTTCCTCGCTCTGTACCGGTCATCTACCTTCATCGCTCCGTCCAGTCGTCGGCGGCGTCTAGCTGATCTTCGGTGTCGGGAACATCCTTCCCGCTCAAATCTACACTTTCTTCGGGCTCTTCACGTTCAAGGGACAGTGGAGAAGAGGGTGGAGTTTCTGGAACAACCGTATCACTGAGGGATTGAAAATCCTCCCAATTAATTTAGGGAGGGGAATCGACATAGGGATTACTCATCACAACGGGTTGAGAGAGGGTGTTTGATCGGCGGCACCACCAAAAGAAAGGGGTGTGATGAGGGAGACCAGTACAGAGAGATACAAAGAAGAAGAGAGAGAGAAAAATGAGGGAGGACGGCGGGTTGATAAGAGAGAGTGATCATAGGCTTAAGTAGTGGGTAGGGTTTAGGGTTAATTAGGTAGATAGAGTGGGCTTTATTTAATGGACTAGTGTTAATTAGTTTGGGTAATTATTTCCTAAAATAGAAATGGGTCATCTTTTGTGGAACATTTCAAAAAGAAAAGAGGATCATCTTTTGCGGGATAGAGAAAGTAGATAACAGAGACTATTTTAAATGAACCGAACTCTAACTAAAAGAAGAAAGATAGGAGAGAAACAAATATTTCATTTATTAATGCCCATCACGTACATCATGTTCCCTACTGCCTCAACGGCTTGATTCTGCAAAATACGGAAAACCTAACAAACACGGTGGGGACCAAGGGATGCTAGACGCCAAGACTCGATAACTAGTGCATGACAAATCCTTGATAACGGGCTGATATCTTCCTTGTGCGATTGGACTTTGTTGTTGCTATTGGGCCACTCGCAACTTGGGCCTCCACCTCTAAAGCTACTTGGGCTTCCTCTGGTGTTGCTGCTTCTTCTTGATATGGGCCGGGTGTATCATAGTATCTTTTTGTGTTTTCCAAATTGAAAATTGAGTATTTTCCATCATTGCGACCATAAATTTGGATTTTGCAGTTTCAGAGCGCGCTCCCTCCCTCCCTCTCTCTCTCTCTCTCTCTCTCTCTCTCTCTCATACTGGTCTCTCGTCTGTTCTAATTTCTTTAGTCCAGTGGGGCTACACACTGGAGAATACTTGTAAGATCACTGTATCCTGAGCGGGTAAGTTAAAAAGAGAAGTTATCGAAAACAAATGAAGCTTACAAAATGATAGCAGGTTTATGAACAAAATTATGTTGATTGGTGACAACGAATGCGACATAGCAGCACAGTATGAGGCAGATATCTCCCGCTTTCTTCTCAGACAACTCATGCCTCTTTCTCTCCACCACCCCACGTCTCAAACCTCTTGTTTCCGTCAAATTTCGCATCAGGTTTTGAGCTTCGCCACCTTCATTATATGGCGCAACTAGTGCTTCTATCCATATTTTGAGAAACCCATTTTTAGTTTTTGACAATAGGAGCTTTAGGGTTTATTAATTTGCTTCTGGATGGCTTGTTCTCAGACATTCCATCGTGACTTGAATATATTTGCAGGTGTTTGTGTTATTGTTTCTGTGAAATTATATTGCTGTTATTGCACGTTGTGGCTGATCTACAGTTTCAATTTTGAACAGTATTGTGCTATTAGTTTAGTGTTTTGTTTTGGGCGGCCATTTTTATCGTTTGATGATATGATATGCAGCCTGTCTAGTTAGTTATTTATAGATGAAGTGGATGAAGTTATATCCCTTTTATGTTTTTAGTCTTGTAGACAAAAAAGGTTTCAGATTGAAATTGAATAAATGCAATTCCAAATATTAACGTGGGAGTTTTCGTCTGGTCCTTTCTTTAAGTGATTGAAGAACTCTAATTAAGTTATTGAGGCCTGTATTAAGTGGAATGCTTGAAATGTTACTGTTATATCTTTAAGTGTGACAAATTCAACCGATTAATAAAATAAGGAAGGATTTCTTTGATGCCTCCTTTAAGATTCTTTATTTGGACTGTTTGTGATCTTTTATAAAATTATACACATTTGTTATTTCAATGTCAGCCATTTGATTACGTTTGTGCTTTACTGGGTGTACCAGGTCAATGTCATCACATATTGTAGGGTATCCCCGTGTGGGTCCAAAGAGAGAACTTAAGTTTGCGCTGGAATCCTTCTGGGACGGAATGAGCAGTGCCGAAGAACTGCGAAATGTTGCAGCTAATCTCCGCGTCTCAATTTGGAAGCAGATGGCAGATGCTGGAATCAAGTATATTCCTAGCAACACGTTCTCATTTTATGACCAGGTGTTGGATACCACTTCAATGCTGGGGGCAGTTCCCTCAAGATACGGTTGGAGGGGGGGTGAGATAGGATTTGATGTTTATTTCTCAATGGCTAGGGGTAATGCATCTGTTCCTGCAATGGAAATGACAAAGTGGTTTGATACCAACTAGTAAGTAATGTCTTATTGTTTTATTTTCCTCGGTTGCATGATTTTCATTTATATTGAGTACATTACTTTGATAACAGTATATTCTTTGTGTTGAAGCAGCCACTATATTGTCCCGGAATTGGGGCCGGATGTTGAATTTTCTTATGGTTCTCACAAGGCAGTGCAAGAATATAAGGAGGCTAAAGCTGTAAGTTCAACCACCATATTGGTGTATGTATGTACATGTTCACTTTATCCATCAGATGTTCCCTTGTATTTCTTTTTATTAAATATTCATTTATTTATTTATATTGTTTGATTTAAAGCTAGTTTTCGCTACTGAAACATTTCCATATCAGGGGGATAACATGAAGTTGATTGATACTGTTAATTTGCTATACTGAATTGAGTAAAGATATGAATCTTTCTCTAGTAGATTGTTCACGCCCAATTCAAAGCAATTGCAGTAGTGGTTTCACTTGGAAGATGCGAATTGACTATTCACGTGATCTACGTGCTCCAAAATTTGTAGTGAAATAGGATCAGCCTTTCTTAGCAAGGTCTAGGGAGTTCCTAGCTACTTTTATATCCTATTTTCCAGTTTGTTTCTGTCATGACTCTTCAAGAAAAATAAGGTTAAAAAAGATTGCTGTTTGAGCATCTAATATCTTTAGGAACTTAAACTTCACTTTGATTGATGCCTCTGGTTTAATTTTCTCGTGTTGTTGATGCAGTCTCTATCATTGATGATTTTATAGGTACTCTAAAATGGTTATACCCGTCTCTGTTAAAAGAAATTTTTTCTTTGTTGATATCTTTCCATCATTGCAGCTCGGTGTTGACACAGTTCCTGTCCTCGTTGGTCCTGTTTCTTATTTATTACTATCAAAACTGGCTAAGGGAGTTAAGAAGTCATTTTCTCTTCTTTCCCTTATAGATAAGATTATTCCTGTCTACAAGTAAGACCGTCACATTTGCTTCTGATTTTCCATTTAGTTTACATTTCATGTTGTAATGAACTGATTCCTTACTTTACTATGAAGAAAAGTTGTGGCTGAACTAAAGGCAGCTGGTGCTAGCTGGATTCAGTTTGATGAGCCTACCCTTGTCATGGATCTTGATTCTCACCAATTGGATGCATTTACTCATGCTTATAAAGAATTGGAATCTTCAGTTTCCGGCCTGAATGTTCTTATTGAGACATATTTTGCTGACCTTACTGCTGAGGCATATAGTACTGTTACTGCTTTGAGTGGTGTCTCAGCTATTGGGTTCGATTTGGTACGTGGACCAGAGACACTTGACCTGATAAAAAATGGATTTCCTTGTGGAAAATTTCTTTTTGCTGGAGTTGTTGATGGAAGAAATATTTGGGCTAATGATCTTAAAGCATCTCTAAGTACCTTGCAGGCTCTGCATGGCGTGGTAGAGAAAGGTGATTTCCTAAAACCCATCTACGCTGTAGATAATATGCTACATTGCGAAATAAGACTAAGATCATCTGTAGGCTCTCTGAAGTGTTTAAGATGTGAAGCAGCAAATCTTAATAGTTTAATCATTATACTTCTTTACAAGTATTATTATTACTTTTGGATCTGGATATTATCTATGAAAGATGATGTACAACTATTTTTAGAAAAATGGATTTCGGTTGGCTTAGTTTAATATTACTTCTTTAAATAAGTTTATTTGGGTTAGTCTTAGTCTACTTCTATTTTAGTCCCTTGCCTGGCTGCGCAAGAGGTTTGGCTTCTTTAGAGAGTCATTAACTTTGGGTGATCAGCTTCTATGTGAAAAAATGATAGGTTAATCTACCACGTACTTCAGAGGATGGATAACTTGGGACCGCGCAATTATTTTCAAAGTTTGTGATAACTTGCATTATATGTATCCAACCAGATGGGTGTGATGGGAGAAATCACCCATGTAATCCTTCAATACCCAATCCTATGTATTGTATTGAACTCGAGAATAATAACATATCGATATAAAATTCTAGAGATTCTAGGATAAACTGCTATAGATGATCTGACAATCATTTTTTATTTATTTATTGAGAAGGCAACCATATGAAATCTTGTGACGAGTGGTTATGTGCTCTTAGCTACTTATTAATCTTTTTATAATGTAATTTTAGATTCCAGAAACCTACATTCTGGTCACATCTGATAAAATCTTTATCTTCCATTATCCAGACAAGCTTGTGGTATCCACATCATGTTCTCTGCTTCATTCTGCAGTTGATTTGGTAAATGAAAATAAGATGGATGAAGAGCATAAGTCATGGCTTGCATTTTCTGCACAGAAGTTACTTGAAGTCAGCACATTAGCAAAGGCACTATCTGGACTGAAGGATGAGGTACTCCATTATTCAATTTCTTCTTGTTAGGCACTGTTGAAGTTCCCCCATTTGTGTCCCACATCAACTTGATAAAGGTCGGAGCTCTACATATGAGTTGGATGACCCTCTCCATTATAAGGCCTTTTAAGGGGGTGAATAACCCAATTCTGATAGGCGCACATTTACATTTTATTTGCATGCATTATTGGATTCTCAATTGTCAAAATGAACAGAATGAGCTACGAAAGATCGGTTTACTACTGTTTTCCAACTTTCAGAAAGAAGATATCTAACTGTTCTCCAGCTACTTAAATTTTTATTTTATTTTGCATAATCAAGTGGCACAATCTTTCTCATTAGTTTCTGTATATTGAAGTTCCAGGTTATCTGGTATATATTTTCATTTTCTGGATTAACATAACACAGTGGCCTTCATACTCTGCATCTAAAATTTGACCAAAGAGTTTCCTGTCTTAATCCTATGATTCGGGTCTTTATGAGCTCTTTGTTTATTGAGATTCAAGAAGTTTGCATCCTCCAAAAGTTCCATCTAACATCCTTTAATAATGTAATAAAATAATGTCCTCTTGACATGTCCCAATGCATGTTTAAATTAAGCTCCAAATCTCTTCAAGTGATTGTGGTGAAAGTGTTTTTTTCACCTCAAGATGGCTTCGCGTCTTCAGTAGATGTGTGTTGAGGCATTTTTACCCCAAAATCAGTTGCTTCCTTTCAATGCTAGCTTTCTTTTCAGGTATTCTTCTCTACTAATGCAGCAGCTCTTGCTTCAAGAAGGTCATCCCCGAGGGTGACTAATGAGGCTGTTCAGAAGGCTGTAAGGGTCCTTTATGCTACTATACTCTTTCTCTTCTTGCTCTTCTCGTATGTTCATTTTTCGCCTTAAATATGATTTCGATTTATGCTTCTGTATTCAGACTGCTGCCTTGAAGGAGTCAGACCACCAGAGAGCTACAATTGTCACTGCCAGGTTGAAAGCTCAGCAGGAAAAGCTAAACCTTCCCATCCTTCCAACTACTACTATTGGATCTTTCCCTCAAACTGTTGGGCTTAGGAAAGTTCGTAGTGAGTATAAGGCTGGCAAGCAAGTGTAGTTCCAATATTACTTGAATTACACCAGCTTTGATGCTTTCATTTTCTATGATGACATGATGTTGAGACTTCTGCTATTATTCTTTCAGGATATCGGAGGAAGAATACGTCCAAGCCATTAAGGAGGAAATAGCAGAAGTTGTAAAAATTCAAGAAGAGCTCGACATTGATGTTCTTGTTCATGGGGAACCAGAGGTGAGCTTATATGCTATGACTGTGCAAAATAGTTCTAATCCTAGAAAAATATTCATGTAAATGAAAGAAAAATAAATACCTGCTTGACACATTGGAAAACTGTAGAGAAACGACATGGTGGAGTACTTTGGCGAGCAGCTTTCTGGTTTTGCCTTCACAGAAAATGGTTGGGTTCAATCATATGGATCTCGGTGTGTGAAACCACCTATTATATATGGTGACGTCAGTCGCCCTAAACCAATGACAGTCTTCTGGTCTACATTGGCTCAAAGCATGACTAAGTGCCCGATGAAGGGGATGCTTACTGGCCCTGTTACGATACTCAACTGGGCTTTCGTGAGAAATGACCAGCCCAGGTATGTAAAAAAATCCCATCCGACTGCTCTGACATCTTGAAAAATGCTGCAGTTAGTCTAATTTCATCCTTTTCACCTTAGACACGAGACCTGCTTTCAGATTGCTCTAGCCATGAAGAATGAAGTCGAAGATCTTGAGAAAGCTGGAATAAAAGTCATTCAAATCGACGAGGCTGCTCTGAGAGAGGGTCTGCCTCTCAGAAAATCCGAGCAGGCAAATTACTTGGAGTGGGCGGTACGCTGTTTCAGGATAACCAATTCTGCAGTTCAAGACACTACCCAGGTTTGCCTCGGTTCAACTAGCTGTAGGTTTTCTTCCATAAAGAGAGAGCTGCAAATCAATATAAATGCTGTTTCTGATGCTATACAGTATGTGGATAACTAACTATCAACACCAATACAGATTCACACGCATATGTGTTACTCAAACTTTAACGAGATCATCCATGCAATCATAGAGATGGATGCGGATGTTGTGACAATTGAGAACTCGAGGTCCGAACAGAAACTTCTGTCAGTTTTCAGTGAGGGAGTGAAGTATGAAGCTGGCATCGGGCCAGGGGTGTATGATATTCATTCACCCAGGATCCCATCAACTGAGGAAATTGGTGAGCGTATAAAGACGATGCTGGGAGTTCTTGACAGCAAAATCGTGTGGATCAATCCCGACTGTGGGCTGAAAACGCGCAAGTATAGTGAAATGAAGCCAGCACTCAGGAATATGGTTGCTGCAGCAAAGCTCGCTCGCATGCAGTTGGCTGCTGCAAACTAACTTGTGCATGCAAGGTGTGATTTACTACTACTATATAGAGAGAGTTCTGGCTAGTTAAGTCACTTCATTTTTTTTAGTTTCCATTTCTGATGTCGTTTTAATCGTTTTTAATCAAAAAAGAAAATTACTAAAAAAGAAGAAAGGTTTACAGTTCTGTTTTGCCTTTGCATGTTTCAGTTGACGGCATCTCGATTCTCGAATGGCACTTGATAACCCATGTTTCACTTTCTCGTGTCAATTTTTTTTTTCCCCCTTCAGTTTATGGTGTTTTAGTTTAATATAGTAGCTATTGATTAGAATTAATTATACCCAGATAGGGCATATAATTATTTTTAGCTTGTAATTTTGATTTTTGTAGTTTATGATGATTATTCCAAAGTTAAGGTTAATGATTCTTTTAAGCTTCAACTTTTCGTAATAAATTTTAATTTTGGGGCACGAGTGAAGCGAGGCATTGAAAATATTCCATACTATATTGTATATTTGTTTTCACAACAATTGATTTCAGAAACAATATAGACAGTGTATAATGAAGAGTAAATGAGTTAGTTATTAAGACTTCTAATTGTGACATTATCATAATAAGTTTAATAATTTGATATAAAGAATAGGAGAATGTGCAAAAGTTGCTTTGTACTTCTGACTTATTTTAACTTTCGGTTAAATGATTTTGCACTATCCCCTTCTTAAGAAAGTAAGAGGAAATATAAACCAGCGAGCCAGTGAAAAACCAAGTACAAGTCGCAAAACCAAAAGAAATTGAAAGTACAGGGACAAAAGCCAAAACATTAATTAGGAGCAAAAACAACAAAATAAAAAATTATTGAGACGACATAAAGGGTGGAAATATAATAAAACGAAGTGTAGGTAGCAAGGTGAAACATACAAAAAAATTCATCCTGCTGCTGTTGCTGATACTCGAAACACGACAGAGAAGAGAAGATATGTGTGTTTGAGTGTTTGACTACAAAACTCAAGAACCTTCCATTTGTTGTCCCGTACTAAAGTACAACACACAGCAAACATGTAGTAATAAGAAACCAACCTCCATAATGCAGCCTCTCTCTCTCTCTCCTCTCTCCTCACTCCTCACTCCTCCTGCACTCTCTCAATTTCAGACAAAGATGTTCAAGTCGAAGCTGCAAGAACTTTGCCAGCAACAGAAACGGGCACTGCCGAAATACACATTCATCAAAGATGGCGATGATCACTGCCCGCAGTTCAAGGCCTCCGTCGTGGTTGGTGGCGTCACCTTCCACGCTCCCTCCGCCGCTAACTCCTCCAAACAAGCCCTTAATCAAGTTGCTCAGCTCGCCTTTCTCCATTTCATTTCTGGTCACAATTTCTTCTTTTTCCTTTCTCTTTATTTTATGTTTCCTCACCTATACATGCATGCTTTTTTTGAGTTTATTATAGAAATTATATACTGCTGTGTGTTTCTATTCTGTTTTTGATATGATTATGATTATCTCTGCAGTAAATGTATATCCTAGTTTTGATATTTTTTTATCTTCATATTTCAAGAAAATCATGTTTATATGATGCATAGTGTATGCAATTTTCTCATATTTTGAATGATTCCAGAGGCCTCAGATCAAAAGGATGAAAACTCTGAAAAAGCAAGCAGTAAGAATGTAGTACAGAGTAAGAAATCTTCTTCATCTTCTATTTCTTATACACACACAATACATTTGAAATATGGCTAAATTTTCATTTTTGTCCCACTTCATATGCATTTCAGACAAAGAAGAACTGAAGTACAAGTCGAAGCTGCAAGAACTGTGTCAGAAACAGAGATGGGCTTTGCCCATATACACATGCATCAGAGATGGTGCAGATCATTGCCCTCAGTTTAAGGCCTCTGTCGTGGTCTGTGGGGTCGCCTTCGACTCTCCGGCTCCCTGCAACTCCTCCAAACTAGCCTTTAATGAAGTTGCTCAGCTTGCCTTTCTCCACTTCACCTCCAGTACGCTTTTCTCTCTCCTCTCCTTAATTCTGATTAGTGTCTGTGTTTCTGAGAGAGCGCACTTTCATACAAAAATGCATTATGCATGTGTGCTCTGATTGTTCCATTCTACTGCATTTATTTAGTTCATTTTCTAGTTTTAAATATCTAATTTCTTTCAATCCTTCTAGAATTGTTTTTATGTTCAAGAAACTCATACTGATGTTTTGAGGAGATTTATGAGATTTATATCATCACTTTGCAATTTCGTATCCGTTTGTTTTCCTCAGATCAAAGAAGTGAAAATGCTGACAAGAAAAATCTTGGTAAAGAAGATGACAACTCCAAATCCACAGAGGATAAGTCTATCAATAACTGTAAGGATCTTGCTTTTATATATATTAACTTTCATATGTTGAAATTGAAATTTGGAGCACCTTCCTTGATTTTGTTGAATCAACGAAAAGGCATTATAGTTTTGTTCCCTTTCTTTTTTTTCCTTCCTTTTTTTTTGTGTTTTACCATAAAGATGTACCGACTGCTGCTGCATGAGAATTTAGAGTAACTTAATTTTACTACATTTTGTGCTTATGTTTTGAATAAACATCAAATATGTCCCACAATCTGGTTTTGTGCTTATGTTTTGAATAACAATTGTATTAACCAATATTCAATAAAAATGTCTATACCAATATGAAGCATGTAGATTTCTAATTTGCATCTATCTGCCTCGTGTCACTCACTGTGGCAGATTTGGAAGAAGGAATGAAGAACAAACTTAGGAAGTATGCTCAAAGGAAGAATCTTCGCCAGCCAGCATATTGTACTGAGAAAGAGGGGGATTGCTTCAAGGCCAAAGTATGTGTTGGTGAAGATTGGTTCACGAGTAACGAACTCTGTGCTACTGCAGAGGAAGCAGAGAAGTCTGCAGCAGCTACTGCTTTGTTAGCCTTGCTAACTGATGCATTTCATGAGGTAATTAAACTAGTCCCCCCAAAAAAAAGAAAAAATAGAATAATTGATATAAATGATAGCATCATCTTGTTACTCATTGTGATCCTTTTTAAGGAAAATGATCCGCGGTCCTACAAGACCCTCTTGCACAAGTTGGCAAGCGACGAAGGATTCTTCCCTCCCGTGTACAAAACAATGAGGTCTGTGGAGTCTGATTCCCAGTCATTCTCCACCACAGTGGAGGTTGAAGGAGAGGTTTTTCAAGGAGCTGCTGCTAACTCTGAGACACTAGCAGAGCTCAATGCTGCCAAGGCTGCATACACCACCTTCATTGAGCGTAACCCATCCTCTCTTCAACATTCTTCTTTTTCATTGCAAACGAAACGATAATTAATTTCTTGATGTCACTTTCTTGGATAAATATATTCCTACAGGTAAGTTGTTTGAGCCCCGTTATGGCGTATTCAAACTTGCACGTCGTTTTGACTTATGTGGCATTTCTGATACTACTCAAGAAAATCCGACATATGGATCTCCATCACCCCTCATTTCAGACACCATTGGTAATAAATTGGTCCAATTCTTAGTTAATGTTGATGTTATGTTTTAGTAGTTCGATTAAATAAATTTATATGATTTTACAAAGTCTAATAGTATGAGACAATAAATTCATCTCTGTCAGATGAAAATCAAGAAACGGTTTACCACAGTAACTGCATGAGTGAGGTGATGTCACGTGCAGAAATGAAGAGTTACCTGCTATGCAACAGAGTTAAAGTTTTCACGCGCATGCCAAACATGGCCTTGCCTAAGGGTACAGTTGTGCTACCCATTTGTGGAGATAAGTGGGCCGTGGTTACCTTGGAATTCCTGAACGAAAAGGCAGTCGTCTGATGTTTATATATATTTCACGAGGTGTAGCATCTACGATATTCACTACTTGACTAAAAACTTTGTTTGATTTAATTTCCAAGATTATACATGCAATGAAATAAATTGGTGTAACAGACTAATTAACGGACCTCTTGCTAGCTTTGGCTATTTAAAGATGAGTAATTTCTATCATAGATGCATGCTGCACTAGTTTCTATGCGTAGTCCTCGGCTTCAGTATCTTATGCTATGTTTGATATATTTCATTTTACATTTTCTCAAAGCTAAATGTGAAACTTGTCAAGACCTATATAAATTAACAGACAAATAAATGTAAAATATCTGACAAGTGACAACTAAGGGAGCAAACTTGGAACAATTAACCTTGGCTCTAACGGCTCTGAAATCGAAGTGAGGCCGAATACATTGGGGGTGCGAGTTGTGTGTACCGTAATAGCCAAAGCCATGCATGATTGGGGTGGATCATGCCAAGTACAAAGAGTTCTATAGTTTTTAAGCGGTTAACATGCGGGATGGAACGTCGATACCCAACAACTGGTTGATCTAATGTGCATACATGATCTTGTTGGAATAATGTCTCCCTATAGCGATAGGCGCGATATCATCACAAATAAATGGGAGAATTTGAAGAAAGCGTGTAAAAATCTCGATACGAATCTTAGGTCATTCTGGGGGCATGGTCTTGTGTGCAAACGTTTGCATTGCAAACAAGATTTGTAGCCGTTGGATGAGAAAGTGGCCATTTGATCAAGTGAAATTGCTTTTCTCAAAGTTGAATTGAGGTTTCCAAAGCACATGTCTTATCAATTTAATTTTTGTAGACTTTTTCCACTTTTTGGCAGACGTTTGTACTATAAAATTAAACACACTTGCACACACAATTATTCACATGGTATTAGTTTGAGTGTATGGTTTGTATTATTATTGCTGCACACAATTGCACACACAATTGCACACACGCTGTTTGTACTATTATTGCTGCACATAATTACACACACAATTATTCACATGGTATTATTTTGAGTATATGGTTTGTATTATTATTGCACACACAATTGCACACACGCTGTTTATACTATTATTGTTGCACATAATTGCACACACAATTGCACACATGTTGTTTGTACTATTATTGCTGCAATTCGAGTATATTATGATGAAGTAGCATGTAATTGTTTTGTAATAATTTTGAAAATACACTCAATTATTCACATGGTATTATTTCAAGTATATGCTATGTACTATTATTGCTGCACACAATTGCACACACGCTGTTTGTACTATTATTGCTGCACACAATTGCCACACAATTGCACACACGCTATTATTGTTGCAATTCGAGCATATTATGATGAAGTAACATGTAATTGTTTTGTAAAGATTTTTAAAATACACCCAATTATTCACATGGTATTATTTCGAGTATATAGTTATACTATTATTGCTGGACACAATTGAACACACAATTGCACACACGTTGTTTGTACTATTATTGTTGCACACAATTGCACACACGCTGTCTGTACTATTATTGTTGCACACAATTGCACACACAATTGCACACACGCTATTATTGCTGCAATTCGAGTATATTATGATGAAGTAGCATGTAATTGTTTTGTAATAATTTTGAAAATACACTCAATTATTCACATGGTATTATTTCAAGTATATGCTATGTACTATTATTGCTGCACACAATTGCACACACGCTGTTTGTACTATTATTGCTGCACACAATTGCCACACAATTGCACACACGCTATTATTGCTGCAATTCGAGCATATTATGATGAAGTAACATGTAATTGTTTTGTAAATTTTTTTAAAATACACTCAATTATTCACATGGTATTATTTCGAGTATATGGTTGTACTATTATTGCTGGACACAATTGACCACACAATTGCACACACGTTGTTTGTACTATTATTGTTGCACACAATTGCACACACAATTACACACACGCTGTCTGTACTATTATTGTTGCACACAATTGCACACACAATTGCACACACGCTATTATTGCTGCAATTCGAGTATATTATGATGAAGTAGCATGTAATTGTTTTGTAATAATTTTGAAAATACACGCGATGCTAATTAACACACACAATTATTACTGCAAATGCTATGGATTTTTGCACATTTACAATTATTTTAATAATTAGTCAGAAACTATTGTGTACTCTATTTACTAAAAATATATTGTTATAATTAAACTTAAAATATGAAAAAGTAAGATGTAATTGTGTTGTAATATTAGGGAAATAAACTCTTATATAAATTGTGTTCTAAATTTTTTGAAAATACACCCATTTTAATTTAATTAACACACATAATTATTGCTGCAAATGCTATGTGTTTTTGCACACTCACCATTTATAATATTCCAATAACTTATAAAAAAACAGAGTTATTTTAATAATTACTGAGAAACTATTTTGTTATAATTAAATTAAAAGTAGTAATAATTATGAAAATACACCCATTTTAATTTTTAATTAGCTGGCTTTCCCCTCTCCTCTCCCTCGGCGTCAAATCGGAGCTCCAACGCTCAAACTTCAGTGGTTTAATGACTACTAATATTTAATGTAAACAATTTCATTTCACTAAATTGTTGTCCGAAGACCTTGCCTTGCCCCTCTCCTCTCTCTAGTCTCGGTAAATTCTCTGCCGCCGGAGCTTCTTTCGATTTTCTTTTTCACCAATTCGAAGCATGAAGGACGCATCTGTCAAAAGAAAACGAGGCAGAGGCAAAAATAGCAGACAAGGTTTGCAATGCAATAAGACTACAATGTATATGATCTGGTGGTTGGAGGGAGGAGGGGGGTGGGTATTAAGATTAGGATTAGGCCATTAGGGGTTAATGGTGGTGGGGGGAGGGGTTTATATATGTTGGTTTAACACTCTCTAATCCGCCCTTTACCCTAATAAACTAATGTTTGTTTCTTTTATCCTCTAGTTGGTCCCTCCTATTTTTCTCTCAAACACTACTAATTTTTGTAGCTGTGTTGTTGTGCAATAGCTTTTGGGTGGAATTTTTTTGGGAAATTCTGTACAGAAGCTAAGTTAAATCGAAGAAGGGTTTTTTGGAAAATGCACAACACCCCACTGTAATTTCTGGAAATTTCTTTTTGTCCAGTCTGTGAATTTCTTATTAGCTTAGGTTTAATTGGTTGTGCAGAGTTTATTGCATGCTCGGTTTGATGATTCTTAATTGTTTCCTGCACATTTGACTATTGCACAGTTGACAAACGAATGTGCAGTGTTGAGTAACTGTGCAGTACTCTACTGGTACTTTGTGGTTGAATTAGTGAAAATCACCTTAACAAATATCCATGACAACCATTGTGATATGATTGTATTTACTGATAGGCATGAGGTAAAAATTTTTAAAAATTGTCAGTGTAATTTGGTTAAGATTAGGAATTGTTTAATAACGGATATATGTTTGTTTAATCCTTCTCCGATCCGCACGTAATCTTCCCCAATAAATTATTATTTGTTACTTTTTTTCTCTGGTCCCTTCCTATTTTTGTTTTAGAGAAACAACTAATTGTTGTAGTTGTGTTGTTATGCTTTAACTTTTTCAAGTATCACGTACATTTTTTGGTGCAATTGTTTAGGGAATTTCTGTAAAGATAAGTTTTATTTAAATATGAAGAAGGATTTTTTGGAAAAGGCAAAACAACCATTTTTGGCAACAATTTTTTCTTCTGAATTTCTTATTAGCTACTTAGGTTTAATTGGTTGTGCACAGTTGAGTAGCATGCACGGTTGATCATTCCTAATTGTGCCCTACATATTTGACTATTGAACAGTTGACTTGAGAATGTTCAGTGTTGAGTAGCTGTGCACTACTCAATTGGTATTGTGTGGTTGAAATACCTTAACTAATATCCAAGTTTACCAATTCTGATTTGATTATATTAAGTGATTGGCATCAGGTAAAATTATTTAAATTTTTTCAGTGTAATTAGATGTTTGTGTGTTTGTTAGTTTTGTTAGCAACTTAGATTTTAATTGGTTGTGCAAAGTTCATTGCATGCACGGTTGATCATTCTTAATTGTGTCCTGCACATTTCACTATTGCACAACTGACTTCAGAATGTGCAGTGTTCAGTAGCTGTGCAATACTCTACTGTTATTCTAGGGTTGTAATGTGTGAAAAACACCTTAACTAATATCCAGGTCAACCAATTGAGATTTAATAATTATCAAGTGATTGGAATCAGGTAAAATTATTTAAAACATTTCACTGTAATTTGTTGTTTGTATGTTTGTTATTGTTGTTAGCTACTTAGGTTTAATTGAGCAGCCATAGTTCATTACATGCACGGTTGATCATTCGTAATTTTGTCTTTCACATTTGACTATTGCACACTTGAGTTCAGAATGTGCAGTGCAGTAGCTGTGCGCACTACTTTCATTTGTAATTGATTTCATTATAATTGAGTAATGTGTTTGTTTGTCATTGTTAGGTGGCAGAGTGCTTAACAGGTGTTGGACTACACGTGTTATAAGTTTGTTGAAAGAGTCGTTAGATGGAGAAACAAAAGTTAAATTTGGCCAAACACAGTTTGGTGCTTACCTGAACTTTTTGCAGACACATTTGTATCTCAAGGATCTTTCCACTACTTGTTGCTGAATTTTCTAGATGAAAATTCTATTGGAGACAGATGTTTAAGATTCACACTCAATGGCAAAAGTATTACTTTCGGCCCCGAGGATTTTCATGTAATCACGGGGCTAAAGTTTGGAGAACGGGCATCCGCTCCCACATCCTCCCGAATATATGATCAAGTATTCAAAAGCAAGACTTCATTGTGTCTCAATGATATCGAGAAGGCTTTCAAAAGGCATGTCCGTCTGGCTGGGGATGATGCTGAAAATCTGGATACTGTTTTAAAGCTAGCAATGATGCTGTTTGTTTACGGTTGCCTGATTGGGGAGGGCTTCACAAAGCATTCTTTGGATTTGTCATATATTCACCTCTTTGATGATATTAATACTGTCAATGCATATCCTTGGGGGCTAGCTGCATATGAGTATTTCTTGCAGAGATACTTTGACTCACGAGCTATTTTGGACAGAGAGATAGTTGATAATAAGCCCAACCGGTGCACTAATCTTTATGGATTCACGACTGCCTTACAAGTTTGGGCGTTTGAGGTATTTCCTGATTTCGGGAGCTCATGTGGCGAATACCAAATTGATGCCGATACTATTATGCCAAGAATATGCCGGTGGGAGTGTAAGGAATTGAGAAAGTATATTGATATGGTTACACTATTTCAAGATCAAGAAATCACAATGGTAAAGACCAGTACATAAAATTTAATTTTTGGTTTTTGCATTATAAATTACTTCATTTTTTTTTTGTTAAATTTTGATGGGAGTTTTAATATGCATTGTCTTTTTTGTATCAGATACCCATGCACCTGAACTTTGATGAGGATGAAAAGACCCAGGTTTTCAATGCACGGCACACTTACAGCATAATCTGTAATTCTGTTTTCCAGCCTGTCGGTAATCGGCCGCAAGTGCGGAGAAAACTACAATTTCCGGTCGTCGGCGATATTGAAAAATCAAACAAAATTGCAAGCGGTATCCAAACCATGGTCGCATCAACTTCCAAGAAAATGGCCAATCCTGGATTTCAAACACCTTATAATGGTCACGAAAGTATGAAGCAGGATATTCCATCAAAGGTATATTTAAAGCCTATATTGTATATACATATTAATATGCCTTTCATTATCATAATATTAATAACATGTGAAAATGTAAATTGTTATTTGTTTGGGCTAAATATATCATGATTTTCCTTTTATAAATATCATGACAATGTTCTTTTTCAGGAATCAACTAGCCTTAAAATTCCAGAGTTGAAGGAAGATAAGGTATTGTCCGTGATCTTTCAAATGTTTGACCGAGTTGAGAAAATGGTGAGTGAAGTTATATAATCATTAAAATTTGTCGCTCCAGTACTTTTAATATCAGTCTACGCTAAATACTCTCTATTATATTCTATGTTGTTTAATAATTTGTAGTTCCGGCATGCAGTTGCTTAATTGCTTAATAATTTGTTGTTTGAATATAGCAAAGTTTCAGCTTTGACAACTCAACTCTATATACTCTCATTAGCTGCATCATATTAAACTTCTCAAGTACAACAGCCTGTAAACTAGGATCTATTTATGGTTTCATCAGCAAGGTTGATTTTTATTGGTTGAAGGTCATATTTCCTGGGAAATTCTGTAAAAAGAAGTTTTAGTTAAGTCGAACAAGGGTTTTTTGGAATGATGCACATGCACACCCTACTGTAATTTTTGGCAAGAATTTATTGTTCATACTGGGAATTTCTTATTAGCTACTTATGTTTAATTGGTTGTGCACAGTTGATTGCATGCACGGTTGATAATTCTTAATTGTGTCCTGCACATTTAAAAATGGCACAGTTGACTTCAGAATGTGCAGTGTTGAGTAGCTGTGTATTACTCTACTGTTATTGTGTGGTTCAAATACCTTAACTAATGTCCAAGTCAACCAATTCTGATTTGATTGTATGAAGTGATTGGCATCAGGTAAAATTATTAAAAACCTTTCACTGTAATTTGTTGTTTATGTGTTTGTTATTGTTGTTAGCTACTTAGGTTTAATTGGACACAGTTGATTGCATGCACGGTTGGTCATTCTTAATTGTGTCCTGCACATCTGTCTATTGCACAGTTGCTTGCTCGAGTGGACGACGCTTTGTTACAAGTCGCCAATACCACAAATCATAAGATTGACGATCTTTCGAACACGGTCCGTGAAGTTGTCAAGGTTGTTATATATATTTTATACCCTTCACCATTTATACTATTTCATTTTGTCCATCCATTTAATTTAACAAACCATAGGCAGAAAGTATATATTTCAAATATTTAGTTACTTTAACCTAGCAACTGATTGTAGCAACTTCATGTAGCCAACTTGAAAGTGAAATTCAAATTGCGTACCATACAAATCATACTGATATCTTGCTACTTAGATGAACTTCTTTTCTTTGATTCTTATGCTTTTATGCTGCTCAACAATGTCTCAAAAAACTAGATAAAATTGGTATAGTATACCAAAATTGATTATAATTTTGTACGCTAATTGCACATTTGATACAATTTTTTATGCAAGTATTTTGATTATTGTAACTTATAACCCCCTAATTTGTAATCTTTTGCGTCCGCCAGGTAGTCTTCGCTGGTGCATCAAGTCATACACGAAAGGGCAAAAATGTCGTGGATTCAGCAAAAAAATCTAAATATGGACATGAAAGCGTTGCAGCCGAATATGGTGAACCCTTCATTCAGTGGCCGCACCCTGTGGAGTAGTCATTCAGTATCACGGTTGATGATATTTAATTGTGTTATGCACATTTGACTATTGCACAGTTGACTTCAGAATCTGCAGTGTTCAGTAGCTGTGCAATACTCTACTGTTATGTGGTTGAAATGAGTAAAAAATAACTTAACTAATATAGTAGTCAACCAATTGAGATTTAATTGTGTTAAGTGATTGGCATCAGGTAAAATTATTTAAAACTTTTCACTGTAATTTGTTGTTTGTGTGTTTGTTATTGTTGTTAGCTACTTTGGTTTTTCTTGATGGATGGATGTTGTCGCAGAACAATTTCATTTTAAAGAATAAGTTATTTATTTGCAAGCAAGTAACTTGTGATAATTTTGCAAGGTGGTACTCCTTAACTTGTGAGAAATCATTTTCTTGTAGCACGGTGTTGGTTTTTCTTAGTTAAATTGCATTTGTATGCAATGTAGATACAAGGAAGTCACAAACTGGATATGTATTTACATTGTTTGGAGCTGCTGTTAGTTGGAAGTCCATGTTGTAATCTGTGGTGGCACTCTCAACCACAGAAGCTGAGTACATGGCTGTGACTGACGTTGTTGAAGAAGGGATTTGGCATCGAGGGATGCTTGAAGAGCTTGATTTTTCACAGAAGTCAGTCACCATTTGCTAGGAGTGAGAAACAAAGTGCAATACACTTGGTTAAACATGAAGTGTTTCATGAGAGGAGTAAGCACATAGATGGGCGGCTAGACTTTGTGAGAGACATCATTGATAAGTGTGTTGTGAAGGTGGTGAAGGTTGCTAGTTGCTACTGAGGAGATTGCAGCTGACATGTTAACCAAGGCTTTGTCTGTGTCTAAGTTCAGACATTGTCTTGAGTTTCTTGGATTAAACTCTCATCAGTGAGAGTGTTTGGAGGGATGGAGAAGTTCTTACTTTGAAGTCAAGGTGGAGAACTGTTGTGCAAGGTTTTGACTACAAAGTAACAATCAAGGTGGAGAGATCTCTACCCTCCTATCTTCTACGGCTTGGATCATTCCTTGAGAGGCAGTTGCTACTAGTAGTGGTGATGCTGTTATTACTTCTTGTAATCGTAGTATATCAGTCAAAGTGACATACAAGAGAGAAAGAGAGAGAGAGAGAGAAGTGAAAAAGTAGAAGCTTTGTAGTAGCTTGAAATCTGCTGTCTTCCTTCCTCCAATTCTCACCGTTGTATCTGGTTCTCTTCTTGGGTGATTAGTAAATATTTCCAGTGTTCCTCCCGTGGATGTAGATCTTACGATCGAACCACGTAAATTCTTGTGTCATCTTCTTCACTATTCGATTTCTGCATGATTAGGTTTTATTGTTCTATTGATTATGATTCTGAGTTTGAGAGTTTGAGCGTGGTGAATCCTTGTTCAAATCCTAACAATTGTATTTAGTGATAGGCATCAGGTAAATATATTTAATTAAGAAAGATAATTTTATTGAAGTCTAAAGATGCTATGAGTATAGTTGCTGATGACTTTTCAACTCATCATTGTCATAAACTCATTGTTAAATAACATATCATAATAAAGCAGTCCATAAAATGAGATTGTTCTTAATTTTTATGCAAGTCATGATAATGATTACTTCACGTTTAACGCTTCAAAATCTGTTATGCACCTAACAGTGCGAGGACCAGTGCAGCTATGTAGTAGATTAAAAATGAAAGGATAAAAAACTATACACAATAATATTTAAATCTCGTGCACCCAGCGGTGCTGCGATGAACTAGCCATGAAACCCTTCCAAGTAGTCTTAGCTTTTCATCGGGATAATGATTGCGACCGCTCTAATTTTTTTTATTATTTTATTTTAGAAAGATTCAGAAATAAATTGGTGAATTATGCATAATTATTAAGTAAATGTCTTATGTCTTCCGTGTAACCAACTGTGTATCCAGCGGTGCAGTTATGGGAAGTATGATTATGATATAGAAGCTTCTAATTTGTGCGGTAATTTCAGTTTATGTTTTATAACTATATTTTACATATCGTATATCAATTGGTAGATCAATTCATGCTCTTTAATTCGATATGATCCTTGCATAAATATTTTATACTAAATTTGGATATATAGTAGATTAAAAATGAAAGGATAAAAACTATACACAATAATATTTAAATTCCGTGCACCCAGCCGTGCTGCGATGAACTAGCCATGAAACCCTTCCAAGTAGTCGTAGCTTTTCAACGGGATAATGATTGCGACCGCTCTAATTTTTTTTATTATTTTATTTTAGAAAGATTCAGAAATAAATTGGTGAATTATGCATAATTATTAAGTAAATGTCTTATGCCTTCCGTGTAACCAATTGTGTATCCAGCGGTGCAGCTATGGGAAGTATGATTATGATATAGAAGCTTCTAATTTGTGCGGTAATTTCAGTTTATGTTTTATAACTATATTTTACATATCGTATATCAATTGGTAGATCAATTCATGCTCTTTAATTCGATATGATCCTTGCATAAATATTTTATACTAAATTTGGATATATAGTAGATTAAAAATGAAAGGATAAAAAACTATACACAATAATATTTAAATCCCGTGCACTCAGCCGTGCTGCGATGAACTAGCCATGAAACCCTTCCAAGTAGTCGTAGCTTTTCAACGGGATAATGATTGCGACTGCACTAATTTTTTTATTATTTTATTTTACAAAGATTCATAAATAAATTGGTGGATTATGCATAATTATTAAGTAAACGTCTTATGTCTGTCGTGTAACCAACTGTGTATCCAGCGGTGCAGCTATGAGAAGTATGATTATGATATATAAGCTTATCATTTGTGCGGTAATTTCAGTTTAATATATAACTTAATTGTTTTATAACTATATTTTACATATCTCATATCAATTTGTAGATCTTTTCATGCTCTTACATAAATATTTTACACAAAATTTGGATATATATTAGATTAAAAAAGAAAGGATAAAACACTATACAAAATAATATTTAAATCCTCTTCTTGAACCACAAGCTTCTACTTTGAGAAAAACAATTGAGAGGCCGTTTGACCAATTACACGTGTACGTTCAAGATTAAAACGTTTGCATTACAAACGTTTGCAGGCAAGAAATTACCCATTCTGGGTGTTGGGAATTTGAGAAAATAAAACACAAAAGGAAGCATCTTTTTAGTTCGTCTTAAGGTTTCTAAAATATCCCAACATTTAACAAGAAGTTTTTTGTACCCAACGTTTGTAAAAAATCTCAAAAATATCTGAAGTCTAATTTTCGGAATCGGAAAAGTGATTCGAGAGTAAGGTGGTGGTTGGTACACTGGAATGGAATGAGAATGGAACCGTCACTCCTGGCTTTTGGCCTTTTATTAGTTAGTCCCGGTAAAGCCCCCAGGCGGCGTATTTTTTTGAAACGAGGTCCTCGGTAACGCGACATAAAACAAAGACTCCTTAATTCTTATTAAGAATTCATTCCATTCTTTTATTTTATTTTACAGAATAAATCAAAACTCAAACTGAACTAAATGAAGCAAAGTTTGCTGAAGTAGTCTACTTGTACTATTACTATACATAAGAACTAGTGTGTAGCCCGTCGAAATTCGACGGGAATTACACTTAATCATATGCTTTACAAATATATAAATTGAAAAAATAATTCAATATTTTATTTTAAAGTAATTTGGAGAAATCATTAAAATATATTATTACATGAATGCTAATTCCGTTGCAAATAAGTGTTACATGAAAAATCATCTTGTGTATTGACGTTAATCAACATACGTTGTAATTTATAAAATTAATTTTTAAAAAATAATTCAATACTTTTATTTCAATGTGATATAATTTAACAAATCACTGTAAAAGGTATCATCTTGTTGGGACAATAAGTTTTATATGAATGATCGTCTCGATAAAAATAAGTGTTGAATGAAGGATTAACTCGTATAGAAATTATAGACGCGAATTACCTTACATTTTTATTTATAAATATATTTTTAAAAACTAATTCAAATTAATTTTATTTTAATATGATATAATTTGATTGTTGGGAAATTTATTAGTATGAGTTTTGATGAATTCCAAAACCGACTGACCCCAACCGAGTAGATGTTGCCAGAACCTAATGTTAGAAATTAGGCTCGCTGTTTAAGCAAAGTTGAGATTTTATCTTTACAGGTCTCCAGCTAAAGATGGCAACAAGGCATCACTCAGACAGAACATCAGTTATGATGAAGGACAACTGAGAGTTCATATGTTCAGATGGAATGAGGGGGAAGTCTTCAGAACATCAGTTGTGAAGGAAACCAACTGAGCGTTCATCACATGAGAAGCAGTAGAGAGGAAGAGAACATCAGAAGAAAAGGAAGTCATCTGAGAGTTCGAACCCAACTGACTAAATACAAGATGGACAACTGAGCGTTCTAGTTGGAACATCAGTTGTAAACTCAATCAGTTAATATCAACGAGATGAAGTTCAAAGTCAGCTGAGAGTTCAACGGTTCAGACAGAACATCAGCTGAAGACCACTCAGATGAAGATCGAGACTTTCAACCGACGAACCGAGGTTGACTGTCAGAAAGGTTAAGATTTGAATTTCAAAAGGAAGTCACATGAGGGTTTGACCGTTCGGTCATTACCCCATCTGGCCCAACACAAGGCTGTCTCAGATGGAAAGCAGAAGAGCACAGATGCCATATCGGGAAAGTCTGCAGAGATGAGAGACAAGCCGTCGCTATCAAAGAACAGAGATCAACAGCTCCTCCAACGGCTAGTTGATTCTCTCCGCCTATAAATAGAGGCTTTCATTCATTGGAGATTAAGAATGAGGAAGACACACAAGGGGAAGACACACGAGACGAGACAGAGCGAAAGAAAGAACTATATTCCTTACTCGAGCTGAATTAGATTTAGCCTCTAAGAACATCACTTGTTGAGAGTTCTAGAGCATTAGATTGTGTCTGAGTGTCTTTAGATCGAACCTTGAGAACATCACTTTGTGAGAGTTCATAGAGTGTTAGATCCCAGCTCACTTCTTGTTCGAGCTGTTAGTTGGAACCTTATCTTTTATACCTGAAAAGGCTTTAGGACCCTACTCTTCCTGTAATTGAGTAGTTAGGTTGTCAAGTACCTGCAAACTTGACATAGGTTGTTAAGTACCCGTAAACTTAACTGTAAAGGTTGATAAGTACCCGTAAACTTATTGCAACGGTTGCACAGCCCGGGTAAGCTGTGTGGTTTGTCCAGAAGAACTTGGACAGAGTTGTGTGGACTAGCAACTCCCCGTGGACGTAGGAGGATTATCTCCGAACCACGTTAAATCTTGTGTGTCTGTGTTTATTTTATTCAGTTATTTATTGCATTATTAACTGACCAATCTAACCGGCATACAAATCTGCATCTTTGCATATTCAACTGTTTTGGTTGTTGACCAACCCTGCACTAAAAGCGTGAGTTGATTTTAACGAGTTTATTTTTCCACCACATTCCGCACAGCCGCACTCTTCCAGCTGAGGTTACTTACTCAGCTGTGAGATTCCAACTAAGTCCGTTCTACTCGGTTGAAGTAACTTTTAAGGGTTAAGTTTTTAAAATCCTAACTGGTGTATTCTCCCCCCCCATACACCAGTAACTCGCTTCGGGACCATAAAAAATAAATGTACATGAATGATCTTCTTGTCACAAATAAGTGTTATACAATGTAGAATTTATTAACGTAGAATCTCTTTACGTTTTAATTTATAAATATAATTCAAAAAAATATTTCAATAATCTACTTTTAACTGATATAATTTGACAAATTATTGCAAATAAGCATGAAAATATTGTTCGTAAAAAGATTCTGGATATTCAATTTATATAAAGAGAAACATAGACATTATCGAAATGACAATATTGCGATAACTCATCAAAAGAACGTTACACACCTATATAAAATTATAATTATAATAGAAAATAAGTTAATGAGGGATAACGTTACTCGAGTCATAGTGCCTATTTTTTGATCTAAAATCGCCAAATGCATACTTTTCGTAAACTCGAATCACAATTTTTATATATGTACCATTACAAATCAAGGAATGACAATGAATTGGCTACCCACCCATCAAACATTTTTCAAATTTTAACCCGTTTAGATTTTCTTTATATATACTCGTCTTAAGTTCGAGACTTCACTATCCAAACCGCCTTAAGCTTGTCTTAGACCCATTGGTAATACCCGTTAATTACATGCTAAAAATTTGAATATTGTAAAATCAACATTAAATAATTAAAATAATAAAAAGGATTATAATTAAATTAAAATATCAAGTCAAATTTTTATTAAAATAAATCTCAAAACAAATACTCCCTCCATCCCGCCATCGAAATTCGACGGGAATTACACTTAACCATATGGTTTACAAATATATAAATTGAAAAAATAATTCAATATTTTATTTCAAAGTGATTTGGAAAAATCATTAAAATATATTATTACATGAAGGCTAATCTCGTTGCAAATAAGTGTTACATGAAAAATCATCTTATGTATTGACGTTAATCAACATACGTTGTAATTTATAAAATTAAGTTTTAAAAAATAATTCAATACTTTATTTCAATATGATATAATTTAACAAGTCACTGTAAAAGGTATCATCTCGTTGGGACAATAAGTTTTATATGAATGATAGTCTCGATGCATATAAGTGTTGAATGAAGGATTATCTCGTGTAGAAATTATAGACGCGAATCACCTTACATTTTTATCTATAAATATATTTTTAAAAACTAATTCATATTAATTTTATTTTTATATGATATAATTTGACAAATAAATGTACATGAATGATATATAACGGATAATTTTCCCCTTAATTACCCCACTAATTCCCCTTCATCTCCTTAATTACACCCTAATTTCTCTTAATTACAACTTTACCGTAGGGTTGATATACCAAGTTTTTATTTGCTTTATTTTTTTTTTCTTTGGTTGATACGAAGTATTTATGATATATTAACTTATATTATTTTTCTTATACACCAAGTTAGCAAAGTACATAGAATCACACTATTGAATAACGGATTTAAAAAAAATGAATAATAACGACAAATATTTGGAAGCAATGACAACAATTAATGTTAATGGATGTGCGTTTTGAAACCCTAATCAAATAATTTTTTATTCATTGTCCATGAATGATAGATTTTGCACCCAAAGAGGGAAATTCATAATGGCAGGTGGCAGCAGCAAACACTATCTCCTTTATTTAATTCAAATACTAAAATGATAACCCGCAAATGGCTTCAATCTGGTAAGTGTTAACTGAGGCGGCAAAACTGTTTGTAATCAATTTTTTTTAATTCAAAATATTATCCCATATATATCCAATCCATGTAGAAAATCCAATATGTTGTACGAAATCGATATAATTTATTTACGTCTAATTTATTATATTTATTATAAATAAGAAATTGAATTTAAAATTCTAATTGGAAGACAGACGTGATAGTGTTGTGGCTGGAAATTGAATTTAAAACTCCACATATTTGCATCTCCACAACCTTCATCAAGTTGATTAAGGTGCAGTTTTTTTATTAAAGTACATGACTATTCATTTATGTATAAATACATAAATTCACAAATCCAATAATTCACTGAACATAAAGGTGTACTGAGATGTATTTATAGTAGCAACATATCATACAAACCCTCTCCTCTCATATGAATAGTGACGCGATAAAATTGAATAGCCTTTGAGAAAGTAAATGAGTTTGGCCATGAAATTGCTCTAACACCTTTATATCTTCGGTGATATACATCTCTTTTCTATAGATATGTTGAGCGCAAGCTTCCGCTATTTAATCTATCTCTACAATTTCTTCACGGTCAAAGTCCCCTGCTCTTAGTCGTCGGGGTGGATCAAGTTGAAGAAGAATTGTTAATCTCTTTCTTATCAATCCTGCTTCTTTTAGTCGGGAGACTCAGAATGAAAGAATACAAAGCATGTAGAGTGTGTGGATGTAATTGATTGCAAAATTATGAAATTTATAGGTAGAGAAACATAGTATAAAAATAGAAAATATATTATT
This sequence comes from Schizonepeta tenuifolia, assembly GCA_029490685.1. Classification (NCBI taxonomy): domain Eukaryota; kingdom Viridiplantae; phylum Streptophyta; class Magnoliopsida; order Lamiales; family Lamiaceae; genus Schizonepeta; species Schizonepeta tenuifolia. Next base: position 161,858 of record JANLIY010000031.1, on the reverse strand, counting down.
ACAATTTATATTTTATCATTAATTATGCTTTTTGTAACGTTCAAAATTAATTAATTGATTGAAAATTTATAATATTCCATCTAAAATGTTGTAACCACCAAAAACTTTCTTTGATACATACTTAAAAATTATGATTTTAGATAATTAAGAAAGAAAAATCCTAAAAATTCTACCTATACATATGGATGAAGGTGGTTCTTCCAATCACTATAGCAATTATATATTGATGAGATAAATTGGATAAATAGTCAAACTTTCTATTATTATATATAATAATAGAATATATAAGATCTATTTCCCGACATAGTCAAGAGTTCCCCCTAGAACTTAATAAATTCATTAATTTTGGAAAGAGGGGAAGAAACTTTTCAATATTCTTTGATTTCAAAGAAAGATTCTCCATTTTTCAAAACAAAAATGGAAAAAAATGAAAAATAGAAAAAAAGCCAGCTATCGGAATCGAACCGATGACCATCCCATTACAAATGCGATGCTCTAACCTCTGAGCTAAGCGGCCCCACGGCTGGTATATTTTCTTATATGGAATAACCATCCTTAAAGAATGACTAATCCAATGAGTATGGGTTTAGCTATTCCTTCCCTCCCCCTGGTATTAGTTATTCCACATCTTTAAGAATGAACTTTATTATTATTATTATTATTATTATTATTATTATTATTATTATTATTATTATTATTATTATTATTAAAAAATAATTCTAATGATCATAATTAAATAATATTTAATAATATTATCAATATTTAATATAATATTAATAATATTATTAAATATTAATATTAATATTAAATATTTTTGACAATATTAAGATTATTATACTAATTAACTATTAAGGGTATTCTAATAATATTAAATCAATAATAAATAATATTTATTATTTTTATTATTATATATTATCAATGTTATTATTGTAGTTAGAAAAAAATATTATTTTTACTATTCTATTAAATATTAATTATTAAAATGATAAATAATATTAAAATAATAATTGATATAATTATTAAAATGATAAATAATATTAAAAATAATAATTGATTATTATTTATTTAATATTATAATTATTATTAAATTAATTATATTAATTATGAAAAAATAATTAAAAAATTTCATTCCATTCCTTATGTATACCAACCATAAAAATATAATTCTTCATTCCATTCTATTTTCATATTTATTCCATTACCAAGGTCATTTCATTCCCTCGTATTCCCAACTAATTAAAAGAGACGAACAATTCACGTCAAATATGTAACATGATAAAACAAAAATTCAAATTGTTCGTCTCTTTTACAAATGGTGTCTTCGAAAACTGCAAGAAATGACTAAAATAATCCAATCAAAAGTAACATGATAATCCTCTTTCTACACATTTGAATTTTTGTTTTATTTTCATGCAAATACTATTAAAGATGGAAAATGTAATTATAAAAATTTTGGTGCAAGGTGATTAGAATTAAGAATATCTGAATAAGTCAATAAATAGTTACGGGGATTTAATAAAGAGAGATGGATATATTAATGGTTCCGATAATGAGTATCTGGTGTATGAAGGAAAATACATGGATAGCAACTTTTCGAACTTGAAATATTTTCACTGAGAAAACTGCTCAGGTCAGTTCGCTCAACAACTGAGAAAGTGTTGGAGTTGATTGCACGTCTAACTTCTTTGGCTGAAGGTCAATTGTGTAATCTAACTGCGGTTTTAAAGAGTTAAGCTACGCGGAAGTTGGTGGAAATTAAAGCTCGTTACTTAAACTGAAACCTCATGAAAACAGGGAAGGTCAAGTTCCTAAATATTAGTGCAGTTTGTAGAAATGCAGTTTGTATGCAGAGTCAGTTGGTTAAATAACTGAAATATAAATACTAAAAGTAAATGACACAGTATTTTTACGTGGTTCAAAGATTGACCTCCTACATCCACGACTTCCTTTTCGGGGAAGTAATCCACTAGATAAGCTTACGCGAGCTTATCAAACGTCACTTGGTTTGCGAGTACTAAGCAACACAACCAGTTCGATTACGGGTTCGAACCAAACCTTACAACACTTTTACGGGCAAGTGTACATCCTTGTCTTAGATTGCGGGTTCTAAGGGACCTAGTCTTAGATTGCGGGTTCTAAGAGACCTATTCTTAGATTAATGCGGGTTCTAAGGGACCTAGTGTCTTTGATTGCGGGTTCAAAGACGGACCTGTGGTTTTGGGGTTGGGGGTTTTTCCAACTATGAAGCTTTCTACACCGAGAGAAGTGGAGGCTTCTTCCTAAGGTTGATAGACTAGATCACTAGATCTCTTGAGAGAGAGTCTGCTTAGAACTATGCAAGAACCTAGATTCTAGACTCGATCAAAGAATGAGCTTTTTGTGAGGTTGAAAAAACATGAGGAGGTATAAACACTCAACTATTACTGATTCTTCGACTTGGTTGTTCTTGCTCTAGAGAGATTTGTTGTTAGCTGCTCTGCTTGAAAATTTTCTCTTCTTCTCTCTCTTTCTTCAATGGGGAATTCTCTATTTATAGAAGGAGATTTAATTAGTCGTTGGAAAGAGTCGTTTAATCTATGCTAAAAGCATGACACTCCACCTGCTCCTCTACAAACTTTCCTAAAATGACAATTGCGACCTTCGCTTTATGCGCGTCTCTGTGATCGGTATATTTATAGTAAGTTTCCAGGCTATCTTGTACTTCTGAGAAGATTTGAATTTGGACTTCAACTCTTCTGCCTTCAACGTCTTCAAAGTCTTCTCTTCTCAGCTTTGTGACGTCTGACTTCAACATAACTTCTCTTCATGCTTGATTTGCACGGTTCAGTTATGGAGTCAACTGAATTGTGGTCCGACTGACCAAGTTCCTCACGAACTGTCTTCTTCAGTCTGGCTGACTTCTTCTGCTCAAATCCTGTAAAGATAAAAATCCCTACGCTCAAACACTGAGCTCTAGCTAAATTCAGACTAATGACTTACATCTACTCGGTTGGGGTCAGTAGGGTTTTGGGATAAATAGAAACGTTTACTAATTTTTCCAACACATATATATTATGCTCACGTTTTTGCATTGGGTAATTTTAAACATAGCCCCCAAATCTTCCCCTATAACCCCAAAAATAAATTAATAATTATTAAAATTGAAATATACTAATATATTATTCGTACAACTTAATTTTTTTATTACATAACCCCTAATTTTTTATTTTAATGAAAAGAAAATTTTATTCATAGCCCTTCATCCGCAGCCGACAATGGTTTTCCAACTCAAAACCTCCCTCTCCACTGAAAGGTACTTATAAAATATACAATACAAGATGATTACACATCATAGTCAGTCTTAATTATTGGCATCAGATTCAAGAGGTCTGGGATTCGAGTCAAATCGACCTTCCCTCTTGAGTTCAGCTTCCGATCACACTTTCGTGAGACGTTCTTTGAACCAATCATAGACTTTATTGAGATAGGTGAAAATCCCCCCCTCAGAACCGTATATGAGACTTTCATCTTGTACAGCTCAAGCAAATACACCTAAAAAAAAAATAGTCAAAAGATTTGATTATGTATCGAGACCACTCAAAATTTTAGGATGTTCGATCATAGAATATTCATCTTGACAACAAATTATATACATGATAAAATATAAAATGTGGCCAATTAACCAACCAACAAAACTACTTGTTACAAATTACATCTTGTTGTTGCATCGAAACAAAGATTGTGTGAGTGTGCAGTTATGCTTCGCCATATTTCCAATTGAATCCGAAAGATAAGGCAACAAGAAAGGCTTTGTAGCTACCTATTAGGGACAGTAGTCGTCTACCCCGGTACTAAGCCGCTCAGAGTCTCATAGGGTAGCATCCCTAGTCCTCCAAGGCCTGTTAGAGCTCTCTTCAACCTGCTCATGCTCCTCTATTCTGATCATGGAATAGATGAAATAAAACGTTCCGTTCCATTTAATTTAGGATTAGGAATAGGCGTAATTGGACTTGTTTTTTCCATATCTCTCGTTATTTTTTTTTGGGGGGGGGGGGGGCTATTCACCTCTTTGAGCTTCTATTGAATCGAGAACTAAAATGGGTGCCCAATCATTCCGGATAACGCTTGCATCCTCTGTCTTACCGCGACTGCTGGCACAAAGTTAGCCGATGCTTATTCCCCAGATACCTCCCGAAATTGCGTTATCAGAGCTGAGCCAGGAATGGCCGTTACTGGATTATACTATAAACCAATTCATTCACTTGAAGAGATCTAAGAAACAAATCAACATATATTTTAAAAGGCTATATATTGAATTTGTTGGGAAATTTATTAGTAAGAGTTTTTGATGAATTCCAAAACTGACTGACCCCAACCGAGTAGATGTTGCCAGAACCTAATGTTAGAAGTTAGGCTCGCTGTTTGAGCAAAGTTAAGATTTTATCTTTACAGGTCTCCAGCTGAAGATGGCAGCAAGGCATCACTCAGACAGAACATCAGTTGTCAAGAAATACAACTGAGAGCTCATATGATCAAATGAAAAAGGGGGAAGTCACGTTCAAGAGATAGAACATCAGTTATAAGGAAAACAACTGAGCGTTCATCAGATGAGAAGCAATAAAGAGGAAGAGAACATCAGATGAAAGAAAGCCATCTCAGCGTTCGAACCCAACTGACCAGATACAAGGAAGACAACTGAGTGTTCAGTTTCAGAACATCAGTTGTAAAACTCAACCAAGAAGATCAACAACATGAAGTTCAAAATCAACTAAGAGTTCAACGGTTCAGTTAGAACATCAGCTGAAGACCACTGAGATAAAGATCAAGATTTTCAACCGACTAACCGAGGTTGACCGTGAGAAAGGTTTGAATTTGAATTTCAAAAGGAAGTCACATGAGGGTTTGACCGTTCAGTCATTACCCTATTTGGCCCAACACAAGGCTGTCTCAGATGGAAAGCAGAAGAGCTCAGATGCCATATCGGGAAAGTCTGCAGAGATGAGAGACAAGCCATCGCTTTCAACGATCAGAGATCAACAGCTCCTCCAACGGCTAGTTGATACTCTCCGCCTATAAATAAGAGGCATTCATTCATTCGAGACAAGACACACACGCGAGAAGAAACCCGAGAGCAAAAAGAAAGAGAAATATTTTTCACGAGCTGAACTGAATCTCTTAGAACATCACTTGTTGAGAGTTCTAAGTTAGATAGTTTTTGTGTCTTTAGATCGAACCTTGAGAACATCACTTAGTGAGAATTCATAGAGAGTTAGATCATAACTCACCTTCCGTTCGAGCTTTTAGTTGGAAACGCATTTATCTTTCACCTGCAAAGGTTTAGGATCCTACTCTTCCTGCAACTGAGTAGTTAGGTCGTTTAGTACCCGTAAACTAAACTGTAAGGTTGATAAGTACCCGCAAACTTATCCATAACGGTTGCTCAGCCCGCATAAGCTGAGTGGTTTGTCCAGAAGAACTTGGACAGAGTTGTGTGGACTCACAACTCCCCGTGGACGTAGGAGGGTTATCTCCGAACCACGTTAAATTCTGTGTGTCTGTGTTTATTTCTGTTCAGTTACTTATTGCATTTTCAACTGACCAAACTAACCGGCATACAAACTGCATATTTGCATATTCAACTGTTTTGGTTCTTGACCAACCGAGCATAAAAGCGTGAGTTGTTTTTACAAGTATAATTTCCACCACATTCCGCACAGCACCACTCTCACAGCTGAGTTCTCTTACTCAGTTGTGATTTCAGCTGAGCCTCTCTTTACTCAGTTGAAGTGATTTTCGAGTGTTAAGTTTTTCAAAGTTAAAAAATCCTAACTGGTGTATCCCCCCCCCATACACCAGTAACTCGTATCGGGACCATCAAGTGGTATCAGAGCAGTGGTTCAAAAGACTACTGACTCTGTTTCACAAGGTGTGAATTCGAGAAAGTTTCTTCAGTGGTCAATTGAACAGATCTTTTCCACGCTAGTGCATATTTGCTTGCATATTTGTTTTGATTATTGTGTGCAAATGGACGTCAAGGACAAGATCGTTATCATGTTCTTGGTAGTCAATTATACATCATGGAGAACACGGATGAAGAAGATCCTTCTGTCGAAGCATCATAGGATGTAACAAGTTCTTTCTTCCGGACCGATCATCATCAAAGAAAGAATAGCTCGCACCCTACAAATCCCAACGATGGGGTTACAGTTGTGGAGTATGTGGAGAAGCAGCCGGAAGACTTCACTCCGGAGGAAGCCAAGGTGAGCCAGTTAGACATCTGGGCTCAAAGCACAATAATGTCCACAGTTGGACAATAATGTCCACAGTTGGATATCCTGGCATCGCTGAGTGAAGGAAGCGACGAGACGAAGGAAAACAAGTTCTCACATGCATGCCAAGACTTCGACAATTTTTGTCTGAAGACAAATGAGACAATTGATCAGCTAGAGCTCCGGTTTATGGACATCCTCAGAAGAACCCAGTCCATCCGAAGAGGAAAATACACACTAAGAGAAAGCAATCTCAAAGTGTTACAAGCTCTACCGGCTGAGTGGGATACTTTCACCAATATCTACAAGAGCCGAGCTGACCTTGGTGAAATGGGAACTGAAAGATTGTTCTCAATATTAAAGGGAAATGAGTATAAGGTGATCCGAAAAAGATCTCAGTCCTCGGTTCAGACGAGTAGACTTGAGGATGTTGGTTCAGCCTCAAAGTCAGTTGCTCTCCGAGCTGACTACTCAAAATCGAGAACATCGAGGCCAACCAGATCGGCTGACACGACTGCAAAGGAGCCAAGCAGAGAGGAACTGCAACAGAACATTGCAGCCTTGTCAAAGAAACTAGCCGACATGGACACTCGGTTCGGGAAATACAAAAGATTTTACAAAACAAACCGAACTCGAGACAGTTCAAAGCCTGTCACCAATGGTCGCTTTGAATGCGGGAAGGAAGGTTATTTCAAGGCTGACTGCCCCGATCTATCGAAGAAAGAGAGAGATGCGTTAAGGGCCAAACAAGCTGGAAAGAACAAGGCCATGGTTGTAGAAGAAGCAGCTGACGATATGGATATCTTCACTGACACTGAAGATGAAGATGAGCTGACTTCTATCAACAACGTCATCAGTTAGGATCAATGCCTCATGGCACTTGGAACCGACCAAGATGATATCGATGTACAATCTAATCCTGCTCAATTAGATTCTTCCAATACTTCTAACATGCAGGAATCTCTGGACGATGAGTTGGAACCCTCATGGAGTGATTTTCAAGAACTCAGTGAGGAACTGCTTCAGCAATTGGTTGAGTTTAAGAGTCTTCAAGCTCAGTTCACCAAACTTGAAGATTCCTTAACCGAGAAGGACGATCTGATCAAAAGCCAAATCGAGGAGATTGAAAATCTCAAGAGTCAACTGAATGAGGCTAAGACTCCAACAGATGAAAGTTGACGAATTAGATCAAAGAGCAGCAAGATCAGTTGAAAAATCAAGAGGCTCAGATCGAACAGCTGATAAAGAAGTCAGATGGACAAACCGAGCAGATAACTGTCCTCGTCAAGGAGTTGCAAACTGAGAAGGATAATCTAATCAAGCTGTATCAGTCATCCAAGATCATAGAGAACCTTATCAGTTATAGTAGACAGATGGATGACGTGTCAGGACTCGGCTATGATGTTGTCAAGGATACTGGAATTCCACCAGCAACCTTCATCAAAGTCGTAGAAGTCACAGTTGTCGAGCCAAACACAGCTGAGTCTCCAGAAGCTAATTCAACCTCCACCTCTCAGCAAGTTCAACCGACCAATAGAATTACAACTGAGAAGGGAAAATGAGTAGTAGATGTAGGACAGAATGTTCCATCGGTTGGAACATCAACCGAGGGGGAATGTTCCAAAAGTCAGAAAAGGAATCAGAGGAGTCGAAGGCATAACCGCAACCGAACTCAGAATCAGAACCGACCTCTGCATCAACCTCAAAGTCAACATCAGAAGAAATGGAACCGACTGCAGAACAGACAAGGATTGAATCATCTGAATCAACAGCGGTTCCAACATCAGTTCGACCAAAGGTTCCAACCAAGTCAACCAATGAGGAACAGGTCGAACAACTGGAGATATTCATGCCATAATATGAATCATCAACAGGGCATGACCAGCTACAGACAACCCTCAGGGAGTTGGAATCATAATCAGCCACGAAGATTCCAACATGGCATCCGACCTCACAGACAAATTCAACAGGATAAGAATCGCCATCAAAACAAGGGGAAAGCCTCTCCTCTGAAAGCTCAGAATGGGAGAAATCCAACTCATCCCAAGAAATAGGACATCTCTATTAACAACAAGCCTAAGGATAACCGAGGTGTTGTTATAGTTGATGATGAAGGAAAAGTGATCTGGAATGATAAATCCATCCGAGTATACAGGGAAAAGCGACGCACAGTTCCAGGGAGAACTGGTTCTAACCCTCAAGGACCCAACTGAAATTGGGGACCTAAGCGAGTTTCTCTTTGCAGGTACAGGAGAAACAGCTGAGGAAGAAGAAAGCGTCTGCAACAATATGGGTAATGGACAATGGATGCTCGAAACACATGACGAATCTGAAGAATTTGCTTGGAAGTTTCGTGGAAAAAGAAGGTCCATCAGTTACTTTTGGTGATAACTCAAAAGGTTACACCAAAGGTTACGGTACCCTTGAAACCAATCATGTTTCAATTTCAAATGTCTCTTATGTTGATGGATTGAAGCATAACTTGCTCTCCATCAGCCAATTCTGTGATAATAGTTTCTCTGTCAAGTTTGATGCACATGGTTGCAGGTTTAAATATGTCGGATCAAAGCAGGTGATATTGTTGGGGAATCGATCACCAACAGGATATGTCTACTACGCTGATTGGAACAGCAGCCTCCCTGACACCTGCCTGTTATCAAAGAGCAGTTCTGATGTGAGCTGGCTGTGGCACAAAAGGCTCAACCATCTCAACTTCAAGACGATGAACCGACTCGCCAAACAAGAACATGCAAGAGGCATACCAAACCGAGTGTTTTCAACAACACACATCTGTAGTGCATGCCAGCTGGGAAAGCTCGCTAGATCCTCCTTCCGGTTGAAGTCAACTCCCTCAACCGACCGAGTGTTACAGCTGATCCATATGGATCTCTTCGGACCAGTTACACCAAAGAGCATGAATGGCAACGAATATACACTGGTTGTAACTGATTATTACTCGAGGTACACGTGGACCATTTTCATGCGCCACAAGAGTGAAATCCGAGATGAGCTACCCAAGCTGATGGATCGGATATCGAACCAACAAGAGATGAAGATCATTTCTATTCGATCAGATCGTGGAACTGAGTTTCTAAATGAAACCATCATCGAGTATTGCGAGAAAAATGGAATTACCCATCAGACATCAGCCGCGCGTACTCCGCAACAGAATGGAGTAGCTGAGCGAAGGAACAGAATGCTGAAGGATTCAGCCACATCCATGTTAGCCAGCTCAGCTCTGCCAAAGAGATTTTGGGCTGAAGCAATCAACACAGCCTGCTACACTCAGAACCGGTCTCTTCTAACTAAGCGGTTGGGAAAGACACCATATGAGCTATGGAGACGCAGGAAGCCAGATATTTCTTATTTTCGCGTTTTTGGTTCTAAGTGTTATATTCACAACAATGGGAAGACTCAGTTGAAAACTTTTGATGCCAAAGCTTCGAAGGGCATATTTCTTGGATATGCTGCTCGGATCAAGGCATATAGAGTTTTCAACAACAGCTCTCATGTTGTGGAAATAACACCTCATGTTAGTTTTGATGAATCTACTTTTGAGTACATGGAACATGTCAAAGAACAACAGGCAGATATACAAGCTCCACCTGTTCTCACCAGATCGCAAGCTCTAAGGGAAAAGAACCTAGCTGAACCACTGGTTTGGGCAACTGAGGATGAGGATCCATACTCCTCTGAAGATGAATGCGAAGACCCCAGCTCATCCCAAGGGGGAACTTCAGCTGATGCTCCTCCAACTGCATCAGCATCCGAAGCCCAACCGAGTCCAGTTCAAACTAATGTCAATGTTGAGGATCCAGACTCAACAGCTGATCAATCACCAGCTCTGAAGACTCCTACTCAGTCTTCAGAACAGCCACAGTTGGAAGAAGAAGGAAGACGCAACCGAAGACGGTATGAAGTTCATTCTATTAACAACATCAGCGGAGATCCAACCGAGGGTGTGCGTACAAGGAGTCGAGTTGCAAATCCAGAATCAACCGAGGAAGATTCCAACACTTATGCCCAATATGCTGAGGAGTTGGTTGTTCTAGAGGAGTTCGAGCAAGCTGGAGATGTTGCCATGATTTCTTGCTTTGTAGCTGATGTGCCAGAACCGAAGAATGTTGGGGAAGCTCTCAACTGTGTCCACTGGACAACAGCCATGCAAGAAGAACTGAATGAGTTTCTAAGCAACTGTGTTTGGGAGTTGGTAGAAAGACCAAATGGTGTCAAGGTGATTGGATTGAAGTGGATTTTCAAAAACAAGAGAGACGCCATTGGATTCATTGTGAGGAATAAAGCTAGGTTGGTAGCTCAAGGATACTGCCAACAAGAAGGAATCGACTTTGAAGACTCTTTCGCGCCAGTTGCAAGACTGGAAGCCATCCGAATCTTTCTAGCTTATGCCGCACATCACAAGTTCAAAGTGTATCAGATGGATGTGAAGTGTGCATTCCTCAACGGTGATATCAAGGAAGATGTATATGTTGAACAGCCTCCTGGTTTTGAGACTGGAGATGGAAGAGTGTACAAGCTGAAGAAAGCTATCTATGGACTGAAGCAAGCGCCAAGGGCCTGGTATGACACTCTTTGTGGTTTTCTACTGAACTCGGGATTCAAACGAGGATCAGTTGACAAAACCTTGTTCACCATCAAAGTTGGAGATGATATACTTGTAGTGCAAATCTACGTGGATGACATCATATTCGGTTCCAAGTCAGAGGAGCTGTGCAAAAAGTTTTTAGATCTCATGAAGGAGAAGTTCGAGATGTCAATGATGGGCGAGATGAATTATTTCCTTGGATTACAAGTGAAGCAGTCACCAGAAGGGATCTTCATCAATCAGTCCAAGTATACAAAGGAGCTCATCACCAAGTTCGGATTACAGACAAGTAAGACAACAAGGATCCCAATGAATACTAACTGGAAGATTGAACCCGGAGCTGAGGGAAAGCTAGTGGATGCCAGCAAGTATAGAGGGATCATCGGTTCGCTGCTATATCTAACCGCCAGTCGGCCAGACATATCCTACGCGGTTGGAGTGTGTGCTCGGTTTCAAGTCCAACCAAGGGAAGCTCACATGTTGGCAGCAAAGAACATCATCAAGTATCTGAAGGGTACTGTCAATGTTGGGTTGTGGTATCCAACTGACGACAATATCCAGCTGACTGGATACTCAGATGCGGACCTAGCAGGAGATCGGTTGGACAGGAAGTCTACCTCTGGACATTGTCAGTTCATGGGAAGCAAGCTGGTTTCATGGTTCTCCAAGAAACAAGTATGTGTTGCTACTTCTACAACCGAGTCAAAGTATATGGCTGCCGGAAGCTGTTGCATGCAAGTGTTGTGGCTGAAGCAACAACTGAGAGATTATGAAGTTGCAACTGGACAGGTTCCCATTCATTGTGATAGCTCGAGTGCCATAGCTATCTCTCTGAATCTTGTTCACCATTCTCGGACAAAGCATATTGACATTCGTCATCATTTCATCCGAGATCATATTGAGAAGAAGGATGTGTCCATGGAGAAGATTTCAACTGAGATTCAGAGAGCTGATATCTTCACCAAACCTCTACCTGAAGCTCGGTTCAAGATGTTATGTGATCTTCTTGGACTATTGGATCCATCACATGAGGAGTCAGCCGAGCTGAAGAGTCAGATATCCATCTGGGGGGAAGCTCAGATGAAGGGGGAATCTAAGATACGGAGCGCCAACTGAAGACATCGAACATCAGCTGAACAGACGAACTCGAATCCGCTGATGGTATGCTGCAACAATGGATCAGACGTCAGCTGAACAGACGAACTCGAGTCAGCTGATGGTATGCGGCAACTGAGGAACTCAACTGAGGTATACAACTGATCTCGACATCAGCTGGCAGGTAACATTTATAACTGAAGGTGTTATGTTCTTAAATGAGAATGTTTGAAATAAATTCAAACATTCCTAAACATGTCACCTAAACTAAACAAGTCATCATGTCGCATTTAATGTAAAGTCTGGCTGAACTCCTATAGCCTTACTTTATAGTACGACTGGGCTGACACATTAAACTATTCACCTTCTCACTCGCGCGCGTGGAGCGTAAGTCAAAATTACCCAACAGTCGCGTAATCTCAGCCGTTGATGGATTCGCGCCATTTAACCCCAGCCGTTGATCTCATCCGAGTCAATGACCTATATAAGGCGGCAAATCAGGAAGTGATCCTTACCTTCTCTTTTCGTGCATATCTTTACTAACTATTCATCATCTTCTCCGAAATTGTCTCACTATTTCCAGTAACATATTTCTTCCTTCTTTGCATATATATACATTTCTCTGAGATGGCACCCAAGGCAAGAGCATCGAAGAAAATGGTCTCAGCAGAACCAGCTACGTTCCAGGAATCCTTCGACATGATGCTGTCGAAGATTCATTTTAAACAAATTCTTTCCAGAGAAGCTCTGACCTCGCCGGAACTCGCTCCCATCGCCACCATTCTTTCCGACCACAGTCTGCTAAACTGGGCAACCCTCTCTCCTTCCAAGCTGCTCAGAAAACAGGTCGCCCACTTCTACAGGAATCTGCAACGCGATGCAAAACTCGGCCTTATCACGACCATCCCGTGCAAGTACCGAATCAACACTTCCCGTTAGATGGAAGACACCGCCGTCGAAATCAAGGTGTCCAAAGAACTGGAGAAGATCATCCCCAGAAATCGGGAGGCCATAGACGTGATGGGGGACTTCTCAGACAAAGAAGCTGATGCATTCCTGCAAATGATCCTTCTTGTCCCCGAACCTTGAAGGGGAGTATGCAGAGGACAAAACTGAAGCCGGAGCACCGACTTCTTTTTGACGTAATATCAAAGTGCGCCTTCGCGTACGGAGGAGCTTTCGGTGATATTAGCAGACCGAAGCTCAAGCAGCAGAAGGCCCTGGAAGAACAACACAAGATTGACTGGCTGCGCTACCTCGAAAGCCAGCTGTGGGCGGAGAAGCTGAAGATCTCCGAGACGGTAGCTGAGTCCGAAGAGCAGCTGTTGAGTGTCAAGGGCACACTCAACTTCGGCACAAACATTTCAGCCCTGATCCTCCAAGCAACCAAGGGACAGAAGCTGACCTGGGAAGGGAGTGAGGACCCTCCTTTCAACAAGCTGATGATGTTCCCTACAGCCAAGAAGGCTAGGGATGTTGTGGAAGCAGTTTACACTCCCAAGGGAGCCTCCAAGCCAGCTGTGGAGATGGCCCCAGCTGCCCGCCGACCTTCAAGGACCAAGCCTGCCAAACGCCAGCTGGAGAAAGTGGCTGAGGAAGAGGAAGAAGAAGAAGAAGAAGAAGAAGAAGAAGAGGTGGAACCCCTCCAGAAAAGGCCTAGAATCAGAATCATCCAGCCAGCAGCTCAACCAGCTGTAACGGGACCCGTGGTGGAGACAACAGCTGAGAAATCAATCGAATCTAGCCAGTCGGTTGATGCAGCTGCGTTCGTGATTCTTCCCCGCCAACAAGAAGAGACGGCTGAAGGGGTGGAGATCAACGTGGAGGAATCCAGCTCGTCCTCAGATGACTCTTCTTCATCTGAGAAGTCCCACGACAGTCCACCAATTGGAGCTGATGCCAGCCAGGAAATCCCACCTGCGTCTGAGGAAACAACTGAGCCCGCCCAGTCTCTACCCAAAGAGGATCCAGTTCTCTCAACTGGTCCTCAGTCCAATATCCCGAGCCTCTCGCTCGATGCCAATGTTGAGACCATTTCTTTGGCCAACGTTGATGAAACCGTTGAACCCATCTCCTTTGACATAGACCCATCCCCAATTGATGAAGAAGCCAACCGCCAGGCGATCTTGGCTGAGTATGAAGGCAGGTTGGACTACTGCTTTCGCAAAGTGATCGGCATGTTCCCTGAGGCAAGCTCAATGCCCGTCTTTGCCATGTTCGGGACGGAACTGCTCTATTAGTTCAGCGTGATATTCAGCTATTGGTACGTCAAAGAGGAAACCCTCAAGATCCATGGTTGGGACAGGTTGAAGGTTGAAGAATCCAACCTGAGGGTGTACTTCGACTACCAAAACCTGGAGGTGGCCTACAACCAGAAGGTGGCTTTGCTCCGTCGTCGCCTGGATCTCAGTCAACAAGAAGGGACGGACACCAGAGAGTTGTGCAACAATCCTGGAGCTATACAATTTCTGGATCATATGTTAGCCAAGAATGCCGACCATATGGAAGAGGTCGATGAAGCTGAAGAGGCGGCCAAGAGGGAAGAAGAAAAGCTGAAACAATACCTGGCCAGCCGAACAACCCTGGTTGTTGTGGACCCAACAGCTCAGACACAACAACAACAACTGCCTGTACCCTCTGATCAGCCAGCACACTCAACCGATGATATATGTGAGCTGATCACTGAGAGGGTCAACCAGCTGAGGCAGGAGCTGTTGTCCAAAATCAACCACAACAAGGAAGAGGAAACTGACAAGATGAATCAGCTGATGGAAGAGAACGCCTCCTTGAAGAATCAACTGGAACATCTCTCCTCCTCCCTGCAGAAAAAGCTTGAAGGCCTCTCCACTTCTACCAGCTCGGAGGTAAAGGATCTGAAGAAGACGGTTCAGGGACTCAGCTCGGACTTCAATGTCTTCAAGTCCGTTGCTGAATCTGATCTGGCAAAGTCCCAGCAGACACAAGACCAGGAGTGGATGTCTCAGTTCGCAAATTTTCGAGCTGAGTTCGTCACCCTTCACAAAGATGTCTCTGCGACCTTTGCATCCTTGAAGAGAGCCGAGCAGGAACGCCAGGACCTGGAGTTGGCAAAGAAGGTGGAAGAGAAGGATGTTGTGGACGAACTCTTCTCCCGAGTTCAACAAGCTGAGGCCAAGCTGACCTCCCTGGATGGCACAGTTGCCACCCTTTTGGATGATGCCAAAAAGGGGGAAGGAAAGGAGCCAGCAGCTATTGCTGGACAGGGGAAAGGAGCTCACGAGCAGGGGGAAGAAGGAGTGCCAGCTGAAGTTCAAAGGGAAGAAGCTAGAGAAGGATCGCAGCTGAAGGAATCGGAAGAGCAGGAACTTGAAATCTCCCACGACCTCGTAGCCGAGCTTACAGCCGAGCTCGATGCCGATCTTGACGGGATCTCTGTTGAAGATTGCATCGAAGCTGCCAAAGCTATGGGGGAGTCCAAGGAGAAATATTTGAATCCCTCTTGGGTTAAGAAGTTCGCTGCTGATCAAGCTAAGAAGGTGGCTAAGTTCGAGAAGGAACTGGCCAAAATTGAGAAGAACGTTGACAGAAATAAAGCCAGCCGGAGCGTGCGAAGAATAAACAAGCACCAGATGAAGACTGAGGCTAGGAAGAAGACACAGCAGCTGCAGAGGAACGCCCCACTCCCGTCTCGGTTCCCATACATTGACAAGTGGATGAATGCTGAATGGAACGATGACTGGGAGCAGTTCAAACATGAGTTTATAAATGATTTTTATTACAGGAAGGTCTACTCAACTGAAGACCCAAGGCAAGCCTTCAAGGAAGCCTTGTGGGAACTCAGATCTGGAGACCCTGGAATGTTCAGACAGTTCCAGTGAGCCATGCTGAAGGCTCAGCTCGATCCCAACACCGTTCCAGTTCCGCAGAAGCTCAGGTATTGCCCTGAGATGATCAAAGGCACAAGTACTCCAAATAGAAATGCGATCATGGCTGAGGCAAGACAAGTCTGCAAGGAACATGGTGTCAACACTGGGATTGAGTCAGCTGCGAAGAAATAGATCTTTGACCGTATCTTCAGCAAGTACGGTCAACAGTATTTTTGAGCTGATGAAGTTTTTGAGCTGATGTAGTTTTTGGAGCAACTGATGTATCTTTAACTGTTTTGTACTTAACCTTGTAAATCATCAGTTGTAACGAAAACTTCAAGTATATATACGATTCAACTTGACGTACAATATCTCATTGTCCAAGCTATGAATCGCAGTCTTTTAAATACCATGTTGTAACTGTGCTAACCCTTTGATGTTTTATCTTATAGACTGTCTAGAATTTCAGCTGAGATTTTGGGTCAGTTAGTAAGGTTTAGATCAGTAGAGGTTTCAAGTTGTAAGTGGTTTTGGCATCATCAAAAAGGGGGAAATTGTTGGGAAATTTATTAGTAAGAGTTTTGATGAATTCCAAAACCGACCGACCCCAATCGAGTAGATGTTGCCATAACCTAATGTTAGAAGTTAGGCTCGCTGTTTGAGCAAAGTTAAGATTTTATCTTTACAGGTCTCCAGCTGAAGATGGCAACAAGGCATCACTCAGACAGAACATCAGTTGTAAGGAAAACAACTGAGCGTTCATCAGATGAGAAGCAGTAAAGAGGAAGAGAACATCAGATGAAAGAAAGCCATCTGAGCGTTCGAACCCAACTGACCAGATACAAGGAAGACAACTGAGTGTTCAGTTTCAGAACATCAGTTGTAAAACTCAACCAAGAAGATCAACAACATGAAGTTCAAAATCAGCTGAGAGTTCAACGGTTCAGTTAGAACATCAGCTGAAGACCACTCAGATAAAGATCAAGATTTTCAACCGACTAACCGAGGTTGACCGTGAGAAAGGTTTGAATTTGAATTTCAAAAGGAAGTCACATGAGGGTTTGACCGTTCAGTCATTACCCCATTTGGCCCAACACAAGGCAGTCTCAGATGGAAAGCAGAAGAGCTCAGATGCCATATCGGGAAAGTCTGCAGAGATGAGAGACAAGCCATCGCTTTCAACGATCAGAGATCAACAGCTCCTCCAACGGCTAGTTGATACTCTCCGCCTATAAATAAGAGGCCTTCATTCATTCGAGACAAGACACACACGCTAGAAGAAACCCGAGAGCAAAAAGAAAGAGAAATATTTTTCGAGAAGAGCTTTTTTTTAGGACGGTAACTTTAACCATTTTTCATTTATAGGCCAAAATTTTGCGGGCTTTCAATTTTAGGACAATATTTAAAATATTAATCAATTTTAGGACAATATCTAAAATATTGATCAATTTTAGGACAAAATTAAGCCCGATCGGGCTAAGTCGTACTTCACTCTCATGTGAACTCAAATCTTTGGCCCGATTCCCACTTCGCTGCCACCTAGGCAGTCCATTCATCAATTGTATATATTATTATTACAAACAAAAATCAATTATTCACACTACAAAGTAAACTCGTCTACAAAAAGAAAACAAAAACACACAACAACCACCCCAAAGTTGAAGAACCCTAGTCACAATCGATTGCAAATCAGAATTTTTACTGTCCGAACTAAATGTAATTGACATAATAGACTCTTTTTCTGGACGATTATGTCAATTATGTCAATTACATTACATTTGTGTGGTTTTATTTTCTTTTTCTGGACGAGCTTACTTTGTAGGGTGAATATTTGATTTTTATTTGTAATAATAATATATACAATTGATGAATGGACCGCCTAGTTGGCAACCAAGTGGGAATCGGGCCGAAGATTTGAGTTCACGTGAGAGTGAAGTGCGACTTAGCCCGATTGAACTCAATTTTGTCCTAAAATTGATCAATATTTTAGATATTGTCCTAAAATTGAAAGCCCGCAAAATTTTGGCCTATAATTGAAAAAACAGTAAAAGTTACCGTCCTAAAAAAACGTTCTTCTCAATATTTTTCACGAGCTGAACTGAATCTCTTAGAACATCACTTGTTGAGAGTTCTAGAGTTAGATAGTTTTTGTGTCTTTAGATCAAACCTTGAGAACATCACTTAGTGAGAGTTCATAGAGAGTTAGATCATAACTCACCTTCCGTTCGAGCTTTTAGTTGGAAACGCATTTATCTTTCACCTGCAAAGGTTTAGGATCCTACTCTTCCTGCAACTGAGTAGTTAGGTCGTTTAGTACCCGTAAACTAAACTGTAAGGTTGATAAGTACCCGCAAACTTATCCATAACGGTTGCTCAGCCCGCGTAAGCTGAGTGGTTTGTCCAGAAGAACTTGGACAGAGTTGTGTGGACTCACAACTCCCCGTGGACGTAGGAGGGTTATCTCCGAACCACGTTAAATTCTGTGTGTCTGTGTTTATTTCTGTTCAGTTACTTATTGCATTTTCAACTGACCAAACTAACCGGCATACAAACTGCATATTTGCATATTCAACTGTTTTGGTTCTTGACCAACCGAGCATAAAAGCGTGAGTTGTTTTTACGAGTATAATTTCCACCACATTCCGCACAGCACCACTCTCACAGCTGAGTTCTCTTACTCAGTTGTGATTTCAGCTGAGCCTCTCTTTACTCAGTTGAAGTGATTTTCGAGTGTTAAGTTTTTCAAAGTTAAAAAATTCTAACTGGTGTATCCCCCCCATACACCAGTAACTCGTATCGGGACCATCAGAATTAATATCCCAGATACAGTAAACAAGGCTTATTGGTAGGAAGAATTAAGAAGAAGAATATGTTGCAAATTAATTAATCATGTACGAAACGTCTTGATAATTGGTAAACTATTGAAGTTCCAAGATGCCATAGATAGATGCATCTATAATGGTGATCGTTGCCTTCTTGATAGTTGGTGAGGCAATCTGACTGTGGGTTATAGTTGAAGTCGATGAGGTTGCCCTTCTTGGAGAGGGACAACGCGCGGTCGAACAACAACGATGGCATGATGGGGGACCGAACGATGGCAGAGAAACTTTTGAAAGCGCATTAGTACTCAAAAGAGAGAGGATTGTTTTGCAGTGAAATTAAATATTTATTTATTTTATTAAAATTTTAAGTTTTGGTGTTGAAGGGTATATTAGTACTTTATTATTTAATTTAGAGTTAATTATACTTTATGGCCCGAACTTTCATCCCGTAGTGATTTTATGGTCCGACCTTTCGAAATATTAAAAAATGGCCTAACCTTTACCCTAGTGTAACACTTATGGCACGAGAGCAAAAAAAGGGCAATGAAAAGATGATTGGGATTGTCGGAGGGTGACATGGATATTCTCACAGTGATGTGGAATTAGTGACTAATTAAAATAAAATAAAAATTATAATCCCTGCTGCTCTGCGATCCTATCCTCGTTATGGAGGTGAATGAACTCTGTAAATTGTTTAGAACTAAAACTGAGAGAAATGTTGGGTTTCAAAGAAAGAATTGAGATGAAGAAAAATAATTCTTATCTCACTGTAAACAAAGACTTTTTTTTTTAGAATAGAATTAGGGGGTGTATTCAAGATGGAATTCAGTGGAATTTAAAAGAATTCTGAATTCCTCGTGTATTCAACACAGAAGTAAAATATTGAATCCAATTCCACGTGTATTCAACATAGAATTGAAATATGAAATTTAATTCCTAGTGTATTCAACATTCTTTGGAATTACAATTCTTGCGGAATTTCCTAGAATTCACTCCAAAATTGTGAAGCATGAATTCCGACCTCACCCTCACTGGAATTCAGATTCTGTGAACATCCAAGCGCGCGCTCGAACACCG
The DNA here is from genome assembly GCA_029490685.1 of Schizonepeta tenuifolia. Taxonomy (NCBI): domain Eukaryota; kingdom Viridiplantae; phylum Streptophyta; class Magnoliopsida; order Lamiales; family Lamiaceae; genus Schizonepeta; species Schizonepeta tenuifolia. The sequence continues at coordinate 142,168 of JANLIY010000031.1, read as the reverse complement.
CGACCGCTGCGGCCTTTCCAGCGGTTGCTGCGTTCCAGCGCTCGCTGGGTTGTTGTGAGCGTCCGCTATTGTTGAGCGGGCGCTGGAACATGAAACGTCTCCAACTTAAATAATCGACATCAGATGACCATAAATTACCATTTTCGAGCTAAGAAACCAAAAACTCGATCCAGCGGTAGAGAAGAAAAAGAAGAAGGTCTCCAAATACCATAATCCTTGGATTCTCTCCACAACAAAGGTATTACACTTGATTGCATTGCTCTTGGCTTGCTCTTGTTACACTTATTTATTGCTCTTGCCCTTGTTAAATGGTATTGCTTTTTTTGTTAGATATGTGAACATGTATTGTTTGAATAGTTAATTGCTTTTGTTGAGATTTTTGAACATGAAGTATGATAATAGTTAGATGGTATTGGTTTGGTTTTGACATTTTTGAAGATGAAGAAGTATGATCATAGATGCTACTGGTTTGGTTTTGGGATATTATTGGTTAGATGCTATTGGTTAGAAGTGTGATATATGCTTGTATATATATATTGTGTTTATTATAGAAGTAAGAATAGAGGATTCAAAACAAGATACAAAAAAGAGGGCATCTTATGAGTCATGGACTAAGCAATAAAGTAGATTACTCTTAGAGCTCATGGCCGACGCCGCACGTAACGAATGACGTAATAATAGTGGAATCTTTAGTAAGCAAACGGTGGAGGAGAGAATACTTCCCCAACTTAACGAGAAACTCAAATGTCATAAGACTTATGACAAATACACGGGCCACCTCAAATCGCTTAAGAAAATTTGGTTGTCTTATTGCAATCTTAAGAAGTTTAGCTCGGGTTTTGGGTATGATACCAATACTAAAAGGTTTACGGCTCCGGACGAAGTATGGGATGATTACTTAAAGGTATGCTTCTACTATTGCAATTATTTCCATAATCAAAGTGTTTGCTTATAATATAGTTATTAATCTATTTTTCTTTATTTCATGTTAGGCTCACCCAAAAGACGGGCACTTGCGCTATTCGGAATGTCCTGATTATGAGCACATGGAGCATGCCCTTGGAAATGGTGTTGCCATGGGAAGAATAACTATCGGGTTGGGTAGTGCTTCTACGGATGCAAGGACATCATTAGTAGATGAAGATCATACTAGTGAGGCACGAATAGAAGATCTTTCTTATGATGTTGAAAACGAGGTCTTCGTAGATCTCTCTCAAAATGAGACACCACTTGGTTCCACCCTCAAAAGTAGTCAAGAACTCATAACACAATTTATCATAACCCCAGTAGTCAATATTTGTTGCATAATGATCCAACCCCAACACCTTCAAATATCTAGTAACGTCTTCATCAAGCTTAAGATCCCTAATCAAATCCCAATCTAGATAATGGGGACTCGTAACATCATGTTGTCAAAACTTATGATAGATAATAGCTTCATCTTTAGTCGTAAGAGTGAATGGACAGTTTAACCTTATAGTGTAATCGATGGGCTCTTCCTGTGGAGGAGTTGGATTCTTCATCTGGGGGGCCATGTGCTCACTGTAATTCAAATCCCGCAGATGCTGGAGTGCCGCAACCGCTACGAAGCATGCAGACGCTGGGGTCTAGCGGCGCTACTGTGAACGGAGGCAACGCCCGACGGTGGTGTACCGGCTAGAGAATGTGGCGGCAGGCGGTGTTGAGGAAGTCGACGGTGGTGTGGAATTCTTGGAGGAAAATAATGGCTGGGTAAAATGAACCTGGAGGATGAATGCGATGGGGGAGGAGCGGAGATGGATGATGATTAACGGTGGAGGAGTGGGAGGGGTGGGGCGGCGCCGACGGTGGAGAAAAATCGCATGTGGGACTGTGAGAGGGATGATAGCGATGGGGGCGGCGAATGGAGGGATGTATGAGCAATTAGGGCTCGATGGGGGAGTTATGTAATTTGGAAATTTTAATTTCCAGCGGACGCTGCGTTCCCGCGGTCGCTGGAGGTGCGGAATTCAATTCTCCAATTTCTCGCGAATTCCACTTGGAATTCCACCCAATACCCTACATTCTTGGGGAATTCTCAATTCCGTATTTAAAAAATTTACCACAGAATTCCATCTTGAATACACCCCCTTAGATTAATTTAATTAGATGAAGTAAAGTTGCTGGGTAGAGTCTTGGTTGGGATTGGTGGCAAAGTTTTCGTCAGCGGCACCGAGGTTCTCTCAAGCTCTTGGCTACGTAGAATCCTAATTTTTAGGGTGAAAATTTTCAAATCTCTAGGGGAGTGTAGTGAGAGAGGAAAGGCCAAACAACACCGCTGCACCTAGCGGCGATGCCCCTCTCCTCGCCATCGGGCTACCTCCGGCAGACACTATCAAACTCCAACCACCTCCTGCAGTGTCACACGCTTGAGGGCTGCTTCAGCATCACCCTCTTTTCTTCACTCAAAACATAAATTAAAAAAAATTATTGCCTCTCATTCGACTTCATCTCCATTCTCCGCTGAATCGAAGCTTTGAATGTCTTCTTGAGAAATAGAATGCTTGTCGCCGGCAACATCTCATTCAAACTCAGATCCAGTTTTCACCGCCAACTTCTCGCCAGATTCATTATTGCCGTCGTCGCCGATGAATTTTTATCGTGAGTAGAACTTTCAATAGAGGGAAGAGATAGATAGAGCTAATGTAGTATGTTTTTTTTCAACTATGGCATGCCCAAGTGGATATGATAATGTCCAACTCATACTCCGACGATCCCACTCATCTTTCCGTTGCCGGATTTTCCCTCATGTGCTATAAGTGTTACAATTAGGGAAAGATCAGACCATTTTTTAATATTTTGAAAGGTCGGGTCATAAAGTCACTAAGTGATGAAAGGTCGGGTTATAAAGTACAATTAACCCTTTAATTTATTATTAAGTTAACTTGGAGGTTACAGTGAGAGGATTAGGGGCTATGTTTAAAATCATCCTTTTGTAACAATTTATTTAGAAGGAACTAAAATGGGTAATGCTATTTGGTCACACTGTGACCGATCAAACAAACTAAAAATAGTAATATAGGTTTTAAAAATGGAAATATACCCTAATCGGGGAAGCATAAATCATAGGGGGAAATGTGATTATTTCTATTTTTATAGTTAAGTTTCTTTTTTTTTACGCGTATGGCTGGCCATCGTGTGACCGAATAGCATTATTGAACTATATGTCATACTTTTCTTGGAAATTTGATAACTAAGGTTTTTTTTCCAATATTTGTGAAAAGTTTTTAGATTTTCTGTTTGTAAGTTGAACTCGTCATAAATCTTATGATTTGAAAATTAAAATAATAATCTAGTAAAACAGTGTGTTAAATTATGAAATTACTAATCATATTTAAATATAATACAAGCCAAATATTTTCCATAAACAAATACGTTAGCATATGGCAATCAATCATATTTATACATTTATTTATTTATTTATAAATTTCTTGAGCAGGCTAATGCAAAAGTCAAAGGGTTAGAGTTAGGAACTTAGGGTCGAAAAGTTTAGCCCGATCAATCCGAACAAAATAACACAAAATCGATAGAGTTGATCCAAAAAATCAACGAATTAACCGATTAACATCCTTATGTACGATAAATAATTTTCTCGGGCTTGCCTCTTTCACCCTTTACCCTCCATGAATTAACATAGGGATGAATGTAATACTATTTTTTTTCCCATGAGACAGTGGACATAAAAATGTGGTGGATCATATGATATATCGTATAGATGTGTGTATATATATATATATGTATATAGATAATTTTTTTAAGAGGATATGATATACAGATATAGTTTTTTTTTTCCAAGAAAATACTACTTCATACGTCCACTGTATCTTTTGCCACTTTCCTTTGTTAGACCTTCATTCCACTCATACAATACTCACTACTATCTCTAATTACTCAATAAAAAAAAATTGTAATGAGATACTCGAGACACTTATTCTATTCATAATATGATAAATTTACGACTAAAGTAAACACAAATTCACTCAAAGATTTGAATTTGTTGACTACGCTCTCCGTCCATGATAGGGTTGCTATATTGTGGACGATACAAGTTTTATGAAATTAGTGAGTAATAATAGATTGTAACGAGTATTATTATAAGTGGAATAAGGATTCTACTATAAATGTAAGTGAATTAATTAAAAATATAAAATTAAATAATATATTATATGAAACTTAGTACAATAAATAAATGTGACAATCATATCATTTTTGGACTTAAATAATAAAAATAACAACAATATCGTGAACACATTGAGCATTATTTAGTCATTTAAACTCATCATTAGTCACATTACCAATCTCTCTATATTGCAAAATAAAATAAAAATTACAAAAATATGCATTCTCGTCGCGTAGAATGTCGGGTCTTAATTTGTCTAGTCAATTCAATTCCCTCCATTTTCATCTTTCTGTTTTCTCTCTCCTTTGCATCCTCTCTCTCGCACCTCTTTCCAACTCAGTGGGCAGACTACACACACAGAGCTCATTATCACCGTCTTCCGCCGCTGACTTTAGAGTTCTTATAGGCAAGTACGATTCCTAGCATAGAATTTGTTTCTCTGAACTTTGCCCTAATTTCGACCTCAACCCTAGACTTCTATCTTCTGATCGATTTCATGTTTTTTTTTTCCTGTTGTTTTGTTTCTCATTTTGATTGTACTTTCGTTAATTATTCAGTCTGTCTTATTTTTTTTTCCCTGGTTGGATAACAGTTGTATTGCCGAATTGGCTAGTTTTAGTGTCGGAGTTTGGTTCCATAGCTATTTTTCTCGAGTAATTTGAACTCGAACTAAGCGTTTTTCTTTACTTGAACTATATTAAGTTTTTCAAACGCTTATTTATGCTCAGGGCGCTGGATTTCAACATTTTGCTTCTTCTCGCTCAATTTGAACTGTAGTCTCACAGTGTATTGAGCTTCGTCATGTATATAAAGCAGGTGATAAACCGGCGTTTGAATTTGATCGGTTCCTGATTCCTTTTTAACTATGCAGGCTCATTTATTAGTTTGTATCCGTATCTTCATTGCAGGTTGTAATAGAAGGGTTTAAGAGTTACAGGGAACAGATTTCAACTGAAACATTCAGTCCCAAAGTTAACTGTGTTGGTATACACATTTTTCCTTCTATATTTTCTCGATCATTTACACATGGCTCTCCTTCCAAGAGCGTTTTCTTATATGTAAATAATTTATGTTAAATACATATACGCAGTTGGTGCTAATGGATCGGGCAAATCCAACTTCTTCCATGGTATGCTGATCTTGAATATTCGAGATCTTAAATTTTTGCTTTTTGGGATTAATTTTACTGATAAACCTACTTTTATTTGCAGCAATACGCTTTGTGATAAGTGACCTATTTCATAACTTGCGTAATGATGAAAGACAAGCATTGCTGCATGTATGTTCTGCATTGAAAAATTGGGATACCATACTTTATTTCTTGAGACCTGTTAATTTTCGTGTGCAATTTGAACCGAACACTTTGCTTTTATGATTGTCAGGAAGGTGCAGGCCACCAGGTGCTGTCAGCGTTCGTGGAGATCGTGTTCGACAACTCGGACAATCGTATCCCAGTAAATTTTTGCATTATACTTTTATTTTTCAACTTTCCAATTTTCTAACTCCAGAGGTTCTGTACGAGGATAGCTAATTTATTGTCAGCATTGTTGTAGAATCTTATCCTGTTGCTCAAGGCTCAAGCCCAACAGTATGGAAGATACTAATACTTGTCAGCAGATCATCATGATTTTTGCATGATTGTGCATGAGCCACTGATACTGATACTCATACTAAATTATAAATCAATTATCAATATAATGGTGCTTAGCCTTCTGTATGTATGCTTGATGAGATCCTGCAGAAACTGTTAAACAGTCACTTGCAAATATTTCTTTTCCAGTCCTGTATTGCACGTTCTGTTAGTGTTTATTATTGTTTACAAATTAATTCGTCTATATTTTTCATGTTGAAAAGAACAATTGATGGTGGCAATAACTGACATGGGAAATGATTTTATGAGGGAATTAAAATGAGGGAAATAGTTGTCAAGCACACAATTACATCAGATGTAGCTGGAGAGAAATTAACTCTATTTGCAATATTCAATAACACCATCTGAAAAGCGAGGCATTTTCTTAAATATATTAATGTGAAACCTTAGCATTCACAAATCATAAAATTTGCACCAGAATGTGGTAATATATCAGTCTTGATATAATTGTTGTTGACATGTTGTCCCTTGTATTAATCACTATTTATGGACTATGAGATGATTTATAAAGCATTTTCTATTGCTTCGTCAATCTCTAGTTTTGGCCTGTAGGCAACAAATTTTGAGAACTCGACAAGTTATAGTTTATGAGTAATGTAGTTATTTTGCAAGTGTAATAGATTAAGATTGGTTGATAGGGTATATTGTATGCAAAAGTAGCCACAACTTTCTGTAACTTTATGTATCTTAAGCCTACTGTGTAGATTTTGCATCTATTTTCTGTGTGGTTGCATATTCACTCCTGAACCTGTAGGGGCATCTTTGTGGTATCTTTCCTCTTCTCTCTTTACTGATTATAATTGTTGTGTATCTTTGATAGGTTGATAAAGAGGAAGTCCGGCTGAGGAGAACAATAGGTGTAAAGAAAGATGAATATTTCTTGGATGGAAAACATATCACGTATGTACGAAATCATCTAATGTAGAATTGTGTTTTTTTATTTTTTATCTTCTACTTATTGAATCTTGATATTGGTACTCGCTCGATTACTCAATGCTTGTTGTTTTACCTTACTTCTTGATATTGATGGTCTGAGTTTTTCAGGAAGACAGAAGTTATGAATCTGCTAGAAAGTGCAGGATTCTCTCGTTCAAATCCTTATTATGTTGTGCAGCAGGGAAAGGTATGTAGAATTTTTTCTTCATATGTTCTTATTGGTCTTCCCACTCATCCTTCTGACATATGCTCCTTCTCAGATTGCATCATTAACATTAATGAAGGATTATGAGCGGTTGGATCTGCTGAAGGAAATTGGGGGGACCAGGGTGTATGAGGAGCGACGTCGTGAAAGTTTGAAAATTATGCAGGATACTGGCAAGTGCTCATGAGTTCTTTTTCTGCCCGTTTTACTCTAATCTCTAATATCTGCGTATTACAGGCAATAAGAGGAGGCAAATTATTCAAGTTGTCCAATACTTAGATGACCGACTTCGTGAGCTTGATGAAGAGAAAGAAGAATTGAAAAAATATCAGCAGCTTGACCGGCAGAGGAAGTCGTTGGAGTACACTATTTATGACAAAGAACTCCATGATGCAAAGCAGCAATTAGCAAAGGTATGTCCTTTACTTCAATCCATTTTCCTATCTGTGATTTCCCTATTTGGTCCTCTCAATTGAATTTGAGGTATCTTTCATTGGTGAATTAGTGATTTGCAAGTTATAACCAGTTCTGTGCAAAGGACCTTATCTGTTATTTCATTACATGATAATCTATCTATACTGAATAAGCTTGTGGATTTCGTGAACAAAGGTTACATGATTTGTCTCTGCACTATCATGTCATCTAGTGTCTTGTCATGCCATTTGTTGCATAGTATTATAAGCATCTGACTGTACTTTGCCAACTTTTGCAGATAGACGAGGAACGTTATACGGCTTCAAAAAAATCTGCCGATATGTACAATAGTGTTTCAGATGCCCACGAGAAGTGCAAGGAGTTAGACAAGTTACTTAAAGACCTAACCAAAGAAGTTCAGATCTTAAGCAGGGAGAAAGAAGCAGTAGAAAAACAAAAGACAGAAGCTATAAAGAAGCGCGCCAAACTTGAGCTTGATAACAAAGACTTGGATGATAAGATTAGAGGAAATGTTAGAGCAAAGGTGCTCTGGAAATTGACTTCTTTGTAATTCTTGGCCTTTTGAAGGGTGTGCCTAATCTATTACTGGAAGCCTATGTTAATGTATGGCTTTTGTATTCCAGGAGGATTCTGTGATACAGCTTGAGCTTTTGGAGAAAGAAATTTTGGAATCCAATGCTGAGCTGACTAGAGTCAAGCAGTTGTATGATTCGCAGGTCAGGCAGGAGGAGCATTTGACTAGAGGGTATTATTCAATTCCCTGTTGTAGCATATAGATTCGTGCATCTTTGTAATAAATCTTATGATCTAGTTTCATGCTATCAAGTCATATAAAAGTATGTTCTTCATTGAAATTTCCCTCTGAATGATAATGTCACTTTTTGAATAACCTGCAGGTAACAAGTCAGTAATTGTAGTCTTCTTATATTGTGCTTGGAAGTCTATTCTTAAAGAAGTTCTGTTTTTTTAAAGAAAAAGAGCGAAGATAAATTGAGTATAATTAGTGATTGATGGAGCCCAGACTGAACATTTTTCATCTGTGTCATCAGCTATTATTTACCTCATATGATTACCTTAAGCATGGAATGCAATAACAAAGTTTTTCTTTCAATTAATCATAAGGTAGCTCATAATTTCTCACATGTAATTCATGAAGGCAGGAAAAAGGAAGATCAATGTGGTTATCAAAAAGTTGTAAGGTGTTTAATGAATGTGTATTCGACAATAAATCTCTTGGACTTTCCTATCCATTTGTTTTTATTTTTTATTTTTAAGCATGGCTCCCCTGCTTTAAAAATTCCCTTTTATTCATCTCATTATTAATTTTGTTTGATGAGGTAATATGACAATTTTTGGGTTTTGGCATTGTAGGATTATGGAGCGTGAAAAGCAGCTTAGCATTCTATATCAGAAACAAGGACGTGCAACACAGTTTGCTAATAAAGCAGCTCGTGACCAGTGGCTAAAAAAAGAAATTAAGGATTATGAGCAAGTTTTATCCTCTAACCTTGTACAGGTAACTGTCCTTGATAACAATGCGAATCAAATATGTAACAAAATCCAATATCTATTCGATCTTGTCATCAATTCTATCCCCCTTATCTGCCTGGAACCTTTTCCCTCTTTGTCGCGCTTTTCTGGAGACGTTAAGAGGTTTAGGTTTGGGGATTTATTTGACTTAGGGTTTCAAAAGCGGGAAAGATGATTTAATAAGATGTTTTGCATTCCCCGTTTATCATACAAAGAATGAAATAGTAAGGGGGAATGGAATATTGCAATCAACGTATACAACTCATTTTTTTGGGACAAATAGCAAGCCATCCTCTGATGCCATGTCAACATTCAGTCGCCAGAGTGAAGCTCCGATTAAGAAATTGATACAAGTTGAAAAGGTTGGGATATAATTGATAAGTTTTAAAGTTTCTTGAATTGATCTTTAACCCTAATTTCTTCAAAGTATATTACTCTTTGGTTAAGGACTTGTATATCATACCTTGTTGGCCGAAATGTGATTGCATGTTCCTCTGATTTCGGTTCATATCGGTGGGGGGTGGGTATGCTTTTGAGCAACATAATGTGTATTTTTGCCGAAACTGAGTGGCTTTTGTCCTGTGTCGAACTTTTTTCTTAGGATTGACTACCCATTATTCTAGTATGTCATTCTTCTAGCCTCAAATTGTTTAACTGGTGGATGCAACACTTGTACTCAATTGCTTTTTGTAATCTGAATTTGTCAAGTCTTAGTTTAGCGGTCCTCGATTTGGTTTATGTTTTCAGCATTGTACAAGGCAATAAGATTTCCCTTCAATTCTCATCACATTCTTTCTAGCATGTTTAATGTTACAATGCATACTGATCCATGTGGATGAAACAATGGATATGCATTGTAATTGCTATTTCATTTTCCGTTTGCTTCCAAGGAATCAAGTATGTATTTTATCTGGATCTGGTCTGTAGCACTGAGGGAAAGATAATTATTGTGTCTCGCTAATTTCAGGAAAAGAAACTTAGGGATGAAATTGAGCAGCTCAACAGGGAGATTAGAGAGCAGGATGACTACATAAAGGGGAGAAAAGATGATGCAGCAAAATTAGAATCTTTAATCTCTGGATATAGACAAAGCTACAACCTGTATAAAGTGGAGAGAGACAAACTGCATGATGAGCGGAAGTATGATTTTGTTTAAGTGTTTTCAGTTGTAACGTTGAACTCATGGAATCTGATCAAGTGATCGTTGTTTAGGGCCTTGTGGGGAAGAGAAAGTGAGCAAAGTGCTGAAACTGAAAGGCTCAAGTCAGAGGTTCTTAAAGCAGAGAAAAACCTTGATCAAGCAACTGCTGGTGTGAGTGCTATATGTGTATTAAGATTTCATGCTATTAAATATTACTCCCTCCGACCCCCATAATTATGCATAGTTTTCCTTTTTCGTGTGTCCCCCGTAATTATGCATAGTCCATTTTAGAAAATAACTTTTTCACTTATTACCCTTATAATGTGGGACCCCATCCACTTATATCCACTTTTTCTCCACCTACATCTCACTTTCCAGGTTTTTCTTAAAACCCGTGCCCACCAAAACTATGCATTAATATGGGGGTCGGAGGGAGTATCTTATTATTATTATTACTCCTATTATTCACACTAGCTGGATCTCCCTTTATTCTCTCTTCAAACTAGGCATATGGTTGGAGATGGTGCATAATAGTTTCTAGGGTCGGAAATGTTTATCTGAGGTGGAGTAGATAACTGTTTCAGAAGGGGGCCAGGGGTATATTAATATGGAAACCCACAAGTTGGGGGCTGTATGATGGAAGGTATTTGTAACAATTCGACGGAAAATAAGTAAGAGAAAAGAAGTAGACCTTTTTGATGGGACGAGAAATGTTAAAAATGAAAAGACGGAATATTTGAAAGTGAGGTTGTCCTATGACATGAAAGTGGTCCATTTATGTTTCTTTGTCCCATGATTGTAAATAATTGGCCAGGATTTTCTTTTTTGCCATGGCCATTTTCGTAAAGAACAATTTTTTTCCTCTGGGATTTGGTATACTATATTGAAAAGATTCAATGCACGAACAAATCATAGACATCCTTAGTTCTGCATTAGCTCAGCGTATTTCAACTAACACTGTAAAATTTCTTATGAATTTTTGTTTTATTTTGTTCCTATTCTCGTATTTACTTAGGCAAGTTCTTGACCTTTCCTGCTGACTATATACAGGGAGGAGAAATCATTTTGTTTGTACATTTTTTGCATCCTATGTTAACTTCTTTTCTTTTTCTCTGACTCTGACTCTGAAATCCAAGTCCTGCTGTTAATATTACTTGCCTCTTGGCTTTCTCAGGATATAAGAAGAGGACTTAATTCTGTGAGGAGGATATGTGATCAGCATAATATTGGTGGAGTATATGGTCCTGTTATTGAGTTGCTAGAGTGCGATGAAAAATATTTCACAGCTGTTGAAGTTACTGCTGGAAACAGGTGAAGGCAATTCTTCTTTTAGTTTGGTGGTCTCCTGTCAAACTATTCATTGGTCTTCCTTCTATTTTCTCTTCTTACTTTGATATGTTCAATTCTGCCAATGAAGAATAGAACTTAAGGCACATCATTATTATGCCAAGACGTCTAATTTTTGATACCTTCTCTGTTTTTTGGTTTACATAATGTAATATATTCAGTCTCTTTTGTACAGCCTATTCCATGTGGTGGTTGAAAACGATGATATATCGACCAAAATAATTGGGCACCTCAATGCACAGAAAGGTGGTCGTGTCACATTTGTACCCTTGAACAGGGTGAAAGCTCCGCACGTTACGTATCCACAGAGCTCTGATGTGATACCGCTATTGAAGAAATTGAAATTCCTAGACAAATATCATTCAGCTTTTGGTCAGGTTAGCATTATAACTTGTCTCTATTTACTTGTATGACAGCTGATGGTCACTTGGGATTTATCGAAAAATACAAATGAATTCTTTACATTGTGGGGAGGGAGTGAAAATTGTTCATTTTAATAGCGAAATGATGATTAAATTGTTGTAAATAAAATTGGTACACTGCTTATCATGATGCTCGTCAGATTTCTTATGATAGTTTGTGGTCACATGACACATTGTTTAAATTACTGCTGGTATTTGCTTCTCATATGGTCACCTCACCTATTTATGACATTACTTGTGTGTTGTATTTTTTGTCAAACTGATAGGTGTTTGCAAAGACTGTAATTTGCCGAGATTTAGATGTTGCTACAAGAGTTGCCCGTGCTGATGGTTTGGACTGCATCACATTGGAAGGTTGCAACTGAACTTTCTTGATTGATTTTGGCTATTTGGTTTGGATCTTATCTGCATTCTTAAGTATACTCTTTCGCTACAGGTGATCAAGTAAACAAAAAGGGTGGCATGACTGGTGGGTTTTATGACTATAGGCGTTCCAAACTTAAATTTATGAGCACCATCAGACAGAATATGAAGGCTGTTAAGACGAAGGAAGACGAATTGAAAAAAATCAGAGATGAACTTCAAGATATCCTTTGGAGAAATGATCTCTTTTTTCATGGCTTCGATTTATCTAATAGTATGTTATAATTTTGTTCTGTATATGCTTGCTTATATGTTTTCTTGTCGATGTTGTAGCAAAACCAAATCTCTTTGGTCCCAGTTCTCTATTAGGTTTTGATTAGTAAATGTTAATAAGCCATTATATGTATCTGCATTTTGGTTGTATCATCATAAAAGATATTATCATAATTGCAAATAGGTGCTTATGTTCAAGGACTCTAGCGTATCTGTGCATGGATTTGCTCTACCTTATTTGCATGGTATTCCTACATAAAAATCATGAATGCTCTTTTTCAACTTTTGCCTTTTGTTTTCACTGAGCATGCCCCACTTACCGACCAGAAAATCAATGAGCTAGTGGCTGAGCAACAAAAAAATGATGCCAAGTTGGCTCATGAAAAATCTATACTTGAACAGCTGAAGCAGGATGTCATGAATGCTGAGAAGCAAAAGCATTCCATCTTGAAGTCACTCGAGAAGAAAGTGAGTAAATGTTCAAAAAGGATTTGCTAGATCTCAAAATGTTCTATTCCTTCATTTATTTAATATTATTAATTTATTGTAATTATAATAATAACAATTATTATTGATGTTTTATTTGTTGAAAATTTGTTGATTTTCCTTTTTCAGGAGAAGTTGCTTTCCAGTGTATTAAATCAAATAGAGCAGAATAGAGCTAATATTGCTACAAAGAAAGATGAAATGGGAACTGAACTTGTTGATCACTTGACACCAGAAGAAAAAGAGTCTCTCTCTCGATTGAACCCTGAAATAACTAATTTGAAGGAGCAGCTAATTACCTGCAGGAGCAACCGTATGGAGGTTAATTATTCATTTAAGATTTTTCCTGAATGATTGCTTTGGATGTTTCTCCTTGATGTACATTTGGCATTGTCCATTAACAGACTGAAACAAGAAAAGCAGAGCTGGAGATGAATCTATCTACGAATCTTGTTAGGCGGAAGGAAGAGTTGGAGGCTGTAATGTTATCTTCAGACACTGACGTGTTGCAAGCAGAAGCTGAGTTGAAAAAACAGGAGCTAATGGATGCCAGATCATTAGTTGATCAATTGACTGATGAGCTAAAGAGTGAGACTTTTCTGCATTCTCAAACTTGAACTTAAGGTCTGTTCATTTTACTGCATCTTAACACTTTTTTATAACTTCTACAGGTGTAACTGTGAGTATAGATGAGAGGAATAGGAAAATGGAAAACATTAAAGTTGAAATAGATAAGCTAAAGGTAATATTGGGTATTATATTCTACTTTTACTATCATAGTATAAGGTTCTCTTATACTAGCCCTTCTTTCTTGTCATGTCTGCTCTGTTGTATATTTCTGAGTTGGGTTTTTAGATGCTTACTGTATTCTTGTATATATAGAAATTGGAAGATGAGTACCAAACTACTCTCCAGGATGAAGCAAAAGAACTGGAACAGCTATTGAGTAAGAAGAATATGTATATGGCCAAGCAAGAAGAGTACTCGAAGAAAATTCGGGACTTGGGTCCCCTATCGTCCGATGCTTTTGATACGTAATCTTCATATCCGAATACTACCTTGCCACTAGAGTTTTATTAATTCGTTGTCTGTTATAACTAATAACCTCTTGCTGGGAGATTGGCGTTTTAAGTTATTTTTCCCATGCAAATTTATGTCGGTTGTCATATAATTGGATAGAAACATATCAAGGATGACTATATCTATAGTGGTTTTGATCAGAGATTGAAAATTAAATATCCCACATAATTGTGCTGTTTATCCCCCCCCCCCCCCCCCACACACACACACCAACAGTCGTGTTTTGTAATTTGTAGAATCTAAGAATCTTAAAACTATTAAGTGTCATGTTCCTTTTGGACGCATCTTGGGCGCAGGTATAGTTTCAATACACTTGGACACAGATGTAGAACTTATTTAAACATATTGAAGAACCTGATCTTATGTTTAGTACTCTGACGCTGTCTTAGACACTTCTCGGCTGGCTATTTTCTGTTACTAACTGATTGAACGATTGATGAGTATCGTTCACGAAATGTGGAAAGAAGTTTGGTTCATACTTTGTGATTGGGAAATCCGAATAATTTTGGCCAGTCTATTAGTTTTGGTGAGATCTTGAACAATGATCTCTAGTACTGTAATAAACTTTTTGCATTAAAAAATATACTAATATATATTCTGATGGATCTGCATAGATATGTCGACTCATGTTAGGTCAAAGAATTATGTAAGACACGTATCTAGATTGTTTTCTTCGAAACTTTTGATTTTAGAAGCAAATCAATCAATTTAAATTTTGCAAGTTATGTGACAGTAAAAAGAACTTATGAGCTGGACTGACTTATGCCACAAGCTCTTATTCAGGATATCTGTTTGCTGGTGCTATAATAGTTGATTGCTATTATCTGCTATGATTCTTTTCTTGTCAATCTTTTGGTACTAGATGTGCTTATATTTGAATAATTTCAAGCCTACGTTATATATGTGACGTACTTTGTGGGATCTTTCTAGTGATCATTTTTCTGTGATGCTCAATCTAGGTACAAACGGAAAAGTATTAAAGATTTATACAAACTGCTTCACAAGTGTAATGAGCAACTAAAACAATTCAGCCATGTCAACAAAAAGGCGCTTGACCAGTATGTCAATTTCACCGAGCAAAGAGAGGAGCTCCAGAAAAGACAAGCCGAGTTGGATGCTGGTGATGAGGTAAAATCATTCATCTTAGCATATTATTCTCCTTTGAAGTCTGGATAGCATATGTGGATGGATTATTTGACTTTCTACTCATCTTTTATAGAAAATCAAAGAACTCATAGCCGTTTTGGATATGAGGAAGGATGAATCTATTGAGCGTACGTTTAAAGGCGTAGCTAAACAATTTCGAGAAGTATTTACTGAACTCGTGCAAGGAGGTCATGGCTTTTTGGTTATGATGAAGAAAAAGGTTCGTAATTCATCATCATAGGTAACATTTGTGTATGGCTTGGACTTGGTTGCATTTTGTTCCCCTATACGTCTTTAAATGAGTCAAGAAAACATGGTACATACCGTGCTATATTAAGATTATAAAATGAATTTAACAACTGAAGGTATCTAATGCGCAAAACTAAGCATTAATTTAGCATCATAAAATTTTATTTTTTGACTATCATCATATAAGACATCATTAGTCCCAGATTCTTTTACCTTTGTGGTAAATTAAAAAATTCTATAATTATTAAATTTTTGTCTCTTTAGCCAAAAGAACGACTTTCAAGATATTTTTATTTGATAACATTTACTATATAAAAAGTAAGTGTAAATTAGGACTTCACAGAGTTGATTTTATTTTATTGACTATTGAAGTAAAGTTACATATGACTTGTTTTTGTTTGTGAGTGGAAAAAAGGAGAGTTCAGACATAACACTCTCAGACAAAGATAAAAGACTTTGGTGAAATGGGATGGAAAACTAATTAGTTTGCATATTTGTTTATGTAATGGAAGATTTGTTTATTGCACTTACAACCCAATGATTCATTTTCTTTTTACAATCATAGTAAGTTTTTCAGCAGATTTTCTAGGTTTTCAGAACCAATGCAACTGAGATATGTTAACATAAAGTTAGTTTATTCTCTTTGATAATTGCTCATTCAAGTTATATTTCCAACTATGTGGTATGTGTTAATATCTTCTTACGGGATTCATGTTTGTATTATTCGTGTGAAGTACCTGGTGCAAATCCTTCTTGTGAAATGTGTTGTATTAGTATATCCTAAGGTTGAATATAATTGCTCTAAGTTTTTTATTGCAACTTTGAACTATCTTGTGAAAGAATAACTGGAAATGCATGAGAAATATGTTTTATATTTGCTTTCTCAGATGGAGGGAGTACGAAGATATGAAATTGAAATAGAAAGGAAACTTATTTAAGTGCAGTTAGTGATTCTAGGGATGGCTGTGGATCTTTTAGGCAAGATGAGCATAAAGTGGCTGTAATAAACCCTGCCTCCCAAGTTTTTTTATGATACACACAATATATCAATAGGTACTTATGATTCATTAGCTGGAGCGAAACCTTATGCTGGGGAAGAAAAAGCAGAATCGTATATTGGTATCTATTTGTTAATTATGTATGGAAGCTGAGATCAAAGTTGCAAAATGGCTGTTAAAGGCACAAGAGTTTATGGATTTTCATGTTGGTGTGATGTTTGTAGAATAGGGTCTGTAAAATGAAAAATGGGGCAGATAACCTGTTCCCTTGTAATTTTTTGCTTACTTTTAATAATTTTTATTTCGTAGAATAAAAAGAAGCACACGGATAGGTTGGCATGCATCTTCATCTGTTATTATATCAATAAGAGTAATTTTTCGAATTCGCTGATGATCACATTTGATGATGGAGTGATAAGATAGTATAAGAATTCTTATAGGATATAGAAATTGAAACAACTAAGCATAAAGGTTTAGACCTTGAAGTGCTAGGTCAATTGAGTTCAAGTGCAAACATAAGCCCTAAAATAAGAACCATGTTTTGTCTCAGTTGTACAACATTTTCAGTTGTCAAATGTAGTGGTAACAGAATGATGGACTGTTCTTTAATGGAGGCATATGGCAATATCTATTGCACTCCTTATCTTCTGGTGTTACATTATTTATTATTATGTGAAATTGATACGATTAAAATGATTCACAGGATAACGATGATGTCGATAATGATCTAGATGATGATGAACCTCATCCAGTGGAAACTGAGGGCAGGGTTGAGAAATACGTAGGTGTCAAAGTGAAGGTATGTTATTAATGTATCAATCAAGATCGTTACTATCCTTATTATTTGCTTACATGATCCATGCCATGTTTCTTTTAGCTTCCTAATTTGTGCATAGGATTTTGCAAAAACGCTACAATCTAGAATCATTAATGTCTGATTGAGGATACTTCAGAACTTTGGTATTAATTTGCTTTCAGGATGGATGCCATGTTTGTTGATATGCATTTTCATTTTCTTCTTGTGGCAGGTTTCTTTTACTGGGCAAGGGGAGACACAGTCGATGAAACAGTTATCCGGGGGGCAAAAAACAGTGGTGGCTCTGGCACTAATCTTTGCGATACAGCGATGTGATCCTGCACCATTTTACCTTTTTGATGAGATAGATGCAGCACTTGATCCCCAGTACCGAACAGCTGTCGGGAGTATCCTTTTCTATATAAGCTGGCTATGTTCTTGTACTTCACTGCATTTTTTTTGCCAAAAGCATTAATGCTTTCTGAGATATCCTTTGGCGTTTTATCTGCTTGAATCATAGATTTGCAAAGTCAGTCAAACGATGCAAATCCTGGCTGCTGATTCTATTTCAATGACTTAGTTCTGCTTGGTCTTCTTTAGCCACATTTTACCTGTGACTGGTATGGATTTGGTTGATGGCGTCTGAGTTTTCCTAACCCTCATTTGGTCTATTTGTTTTCATGATTGTGACTAGAGATTTATTAATCTCATCGTGTACACAACAACTTGTGTATCTTTAACTTGTTTGTCATAGATATGGTTCGTCGTCTGGCAGATATGGCCAGCACTCAGTTTATTACTACAACATTTCGCCAAGAGCTGGTGAAAGTCGCTGACAAGATATATGGTGTGACGCACAAAAACAGAGTCAGTCGTGTAAATGTAATCACCAAAGAAGAAGCTTTAGATTTCATTGACCACGATCAGTCCCACAATGAGGTTAGTATTTCTTTATGCAGTGAAAACTAATTACACACGAGGAATTGACAACTAATTACTTAATTGTTTCCAGTAACTGCAGTGAGATGGGGAAAACTTTTATGCAGTCAGCGTAGTATGATTTGGATGAACAGCCGTAGATTGACAACTCTGCTAGGTGTACAACTGATCGGTACTCGTACGCAGGCATGTTATAGTTTGTGTATAATGCTTGATTAATTAGATGCTGATGTATTTGATTGTGATGAAACCTGGCATGTAATTATACAGTAGCTATTGACATCTGATACAGATTATTCTCTCCACTTCTATGATTAAACTGTGCGCAAGTTATCAGAAGCTCAGTTTAAATTTCGATGTTTTGATATCTGTTGTATACCATTTCTGAATATTATGATAAGCCTTCTTATACATATGGTATCTGGGGTAAATATTTACGATATTAAGTGGGTCTTTTTTTAGTGACGATGACGCAAGGTGAGTTCTGAGTAAACCCCAGATCGAGCCTTATAGTGTAATTCAACGCTCGAGTATGGTTTCTGCGATATTACCAGTATGTATTTCTGTGGAGCTATTTAGTTCAGTTTTTCTCAGTTTCTTGTGAAATTCAGGAAAGCTGCTGCCATCCTTAAAAGTTTTTCTGGTGTTTGTCGAGGTCCTCAGTTTTTATTCATTATTGAAAATGAAATAAATTTTTGGAAAATATCTTATTTTCAGCTTATAAACTTAACAACTGCATTCATGAACTTCTAAAACTTGTCGATTATTGCCATCTGGAAGACAGGCCCAAAATTATTGATGCAAAGGTCAATTGTTAAAATGACACTAGAGCGTTTGTGGTTATAAAAAAGTCAATAATTAAAAATAAACAAAATAAAGAATCTGTTACTTACAAAATATATAAAATAATGAGTACAACTTTCAGATTGAAAACCAAGACAACTTTCCACAATATTTGAACTAATACATCACCAAATTTAAAATTATTAATGAAGTCTGACATCCAAATAATGAGAACATTATCAATTAATTAATCGACCCGATCCATTCGACTTTTAGGCTAGTTCTTCAGCCCTAACAAGTTGAAATTTATTTAGACTACAAATTCTCACTGTAATTTACTGTTTACTTCGGTCATTTAAGATTAATTTATAAGTTTCGAATTATATAAGTATTAAATTTTAATTAAATTAATGACAAAATTGAATTTCAGAAATTAATCTAATTGAGACAATATCATTACAAGTTGACTATCTCAATCAATTTGGATATGGATGGCCTTAGCACTGTCAGTTGACCGGGTTTAGGGTTTTTTTTTTTATTTTTTTTTATTTTAATTTTCAATTTTTTTAATTACATTCATGAACTTTCGAGTTGACCTGCATTGACCAGATCGTTCAATTTTGATCCGGTCTCCTTATAAGACACCGGTTGCAAGGGAGACACCCTCCTATAGAAATAACACTCTTATTTAAACAAATAATATTGCTTTCATTAACCATTTTCTCACTCTTCTTTTCCCTATCATTTCTAACCTGTAAGCAAAACGGATTCCGCTAAACCTCACTAGGGTTTAGAAGCTGCAATTCCATGGCGTCTTCTCTCTCTAGAAAACTATCCGGTGCCATTCTCTCCAAGTGCAGGCCAGTCTCTTCACTCTCAAACACATCTATCTCTTTCTCCACCGTTGTAGAAGCCGAATCACAACACGATTCCGAGCCACACTCAGCCCATGGCGCCCCCGATTCTCCCCCTCCAAACCAGCAGCGGGCCAACGCCGATCGCCCCCTAGAAAACGGCTTGGACATCGGCATTTACAAGGCGATATTGGTGGGGCAGGTGGGGCAGGCGCCCATCCAGAAGCGGCTGAGGAGCGGGAAATCAGTAACCCTAATTTCACTCGGAACGGGCGGCATTCGCAACAATCGGAGGCCGTTGGACAATGAGGAGCCGCGTGATTACGCGAACCGCTGTGCGGTGCAGTGGCACAGGGTCTCCGTTTACCCGGAGAGATTGGCCGAGCTCGCTGCGAAGAGTCTTGTCCCGGGTTCTACATTGTACGTGGAAGGGAATCTCGAGACTAAGATATTCAGTGACCCGATAACTGGTCTTGTTCGTCGAATCAGAGAGGTTGCTGTACGTCGAAATGGGAGGATTTTGGTTCTGGGAAATGGAGCTGAAGCTGTCCAGTTTTCAAGGACTGATATGTCTGGCGTTGGATATTACTGAGGTACATTGCTTGGCTAGAGTATTTGTGTCTTTGCAATGCTTTTGTAGGTAGATAAATTAGTGTGTGCATTTTGCGTTGACAATGGATTTGTAGCAAATTTGGCGTTTGGGCCTCCTTGATATTGTCTTTATGAAGAATATGTTAGTTTTTGTGTTTCTTGATTTCTTAATGGTTATTACCTTCATCTCAATGTAATTATTCCGAGAACGTGATAATTACTTATACGAACTAGATACTGAGGATTTTCCTTCTTGCAAGGCCACATTAACCGATGGATTAGTTCTTGGAAATTGACTTTTCTAGGTTACAGTTATAGAACTGTCTCAAGCAAACTTCACAGGCAATGTTCTTTGCTGCTGCGGCAGGTGCCATTTAGTATTGAATTATTTATTATTCATATTCCGGATGTGTTCTGATACTGAAAGAATTGCATTTAATACATCGGTGCTAGTTATACTAACTATTAATCAAGATATAGGTCCTTTCCTAGGTTTAGTTGTCAGGCCAAATCCGAATGGGAATATAGGATCATAATGTGGATCACCTACATTCATGGGGAGCTGGTCGACTGATTTGAACCAAGTTCTAGCAAGTTTTCCAGTGAAACCATATTGACCGAATAGAACATCAGTTATGCCTTGGCCTTCTGTTCCTGGAAGCCATGCTGCCACAAGCGCGTCTATTGTATCAAGGTAAGGCTCAATTGTAACCGGGCGTCCAGATATGACAGCAACAACGCATTTTACAACTCCACAGACATTCCTAATAGTGCTTGGACCTGGTTCAGTTATAGTTAGATTTGTGCTGTCACCATAACTCTCAGCATACGGGGCCTCACCCACAACAATGATGGCATAAGAGAAGTTCTGTGACTTGACTTGGTTTATGTCGGGGTTTTCGATGTGCACAACTTGAGTAGCAGGTCCTACTGTCTTTCTGATAGCGCTTAAGATTGTAGTTCCTGCAAGTGCCGATAGTTGAGAAACTCATTCTTTCAGTACAGTTCTGTTTTGTTGCACATTAGAAAGAGTGGAAATCCATTTAATTTGTCGAAAACTTGTTTAGATTTCATTGAGGGTTTAGAGTTATACCAACTATGAAATCATTGCCTTTGACACCCTGCCATTCCACTGTCCAGCCTCCACACTGATATCCAAGATCATCAGCATGAGTTCCTGCAACTAGTACTTTCTTGACGTCGTTTTTAAGGGGAAGCAGTGGCTGATCAGCACGTTTACCATTCTTCAGAAGCACTAGTGACCTTCTCACTGCTTCCCTGGCCAAGTTCCTATGATTCTATACAAGTAGTATGTTTTAGTTATATTGGAATAGCCAGGACAATAAGCAATAGCAAAAAAGTTCACAACTAAAATTATTAGATGGAATACCTGGCTTCCAAGTTCGTTTACCAAGTTAAGATCGGCCAAAGGATTCTCAAAGAGACCCATGGTGAACTTCACCCTTAATATTCTTGACACGGCATCATCTATCCTGTCCATTGGGATATTGTTGTTCTTCACTTGGTAGGTCAGATCATCAATAAATTCTGTAAAATTATCTGGCAGCATAACCTAGAATAGTTAAACCGTTCTACCATTAGACAGAAGGATGACCAGAAACGTAACAAGATGTTTGATAATCGGGTTGTAAACGGCTTCAGAAATGTACAACACTCACTATGTCTATCCCTGCAAGAATACTGGCTTGAACTGAATAAGAATAGTTTGAGTGAGGTGGATCTGTAATTCGGTCGATGCCCCCCCAACTTGATATGACGAAGCCCTGTAATTTTTTGAACTTTATATTTGCTCTGGCCGTATTCAGTAAAAACATAATAAGTATATCATTCAATATATATTACCTGGAATTTTAGCTTGTTTTTGAGGTAACCTGTAAGCAGATCACGGTTAGCATGCATTTTCTTGCCATTCCAGCTTGAATAAGCCACCATTATTGAGGTGACACCCTTTGTAATTGCATCCAAGTATGGGGGCATGTGAATGGCGAGCAACCCATGAAAGTCGATTTCTGTGTTGTTTTTATCAATGCCTTTGGTTGTGCCTCCTTCGCCCACAAAGCCTTTTGCGCAGGCTGCCACCTTTGTCCTTAGGTAAGTGAATGTTACACCCTCATTTGTTAGTCAACCAAATGTCTATTCTGGGATGAAAATGAAATGTAGAGATGGAAAGGAGATGAGGATTCGTACTTTCCAGCAAGAAAGGGAACGCCCTTTCTTGAACCGGGAGGAATGTCACCCTGCAAACCGGGTATGCTTTCTGTCATTGCCCGAACAACCTCAGGATCTTCACTAAAGCTTTCCATACATTGGCCCCATCTTGGATCTCTGCAAACCTGTAGTTTCAATAAGCTGAATGGCGAATGACTAGACCTGATGACATTTTGTTTTTAACTTTTATATTTTTTCTTGAGTCGGGAAATGGAGAATTAAAAGCTTTGTACTCCGATCTCTCATGACTATTAATTAGGTGGAGGAATGTCAGTAAGCTACAAAGCCTGTGGTCAGATTCCCATATATTTAACACGATTGAGTTAGCTAATTTGCTTACAGCGAGGCCTGGTGCGAAGTTGTATCGGATTCCTGTGGCCCTAACTTCGAGGGCGGTGGCCGCTCCAATCCTTTTAACAAGATCTGGGTCTCTGTTTAACTGTTCATGTTACATCTCGTAATTACTAACATAACAGCATATTTAACGTAAGACGACTTGCCTGGTGGCTCCGAGTGCGACGTTGTGTGGGAAAATAGTAGCATTGTAGACACTGGTGTGGCCGTGGATAGCATCTGCGCCGTAGAAGATAGGGATTCCGAGTGGAGTAGAAAGCGCTCCCTTTTGAAAATCGTTCACCATTTTCACCCATTCCCCTGCTGAAGCCTTTGGAGATGGACGACTCCCTGCTCCACTTATAACACTCCCTGCGCCTCCACCAAATCAATTATTATTACTACCTATCAATTTTAATTTTTATGATTTTCTTGTCAATCATTCCTTTTTTATGATGTATGAAATCCTAATACATATACATGCCTCGAGAAACCTTTGTGGTTACTGGTTAGTACAATTCAAGGCTCACAAGAATTTCTCCTATGCTATCTTTATGCAAGAATGCTGAAATTTGTGTGAGACCTCACGATGTGGCATCAAAGATTCAGATTGAAATTCATATGCATATTCATATATACACAAATATTAGATATAATTATAACATTATCTCAAATATTCAAATATTATTATACTATGCCATTTAATTAATAAGTTTTTATTAATACAATATAAACCTATATAAAAAATCTAATTCTGTTTAGATACTTCAAATATAATTAAAAATGTTCTAATATAGTAATACTTTAAGATTGAAATTTTATTCACGTAATTTTTCGTGTTGAACTTTTTGATTAATTAGTTTTTAATATCAATATTGTATAGATTCATAATATTATACTTTTTCTACATTTATTATGTCCTTTTTTATAGTACTACCAAGATAGCAGTATAACTTTATTTGCCATAACATAAGTAACTTCTTTTGGTGCCAGAAGAAAATTCATTAAGAAAAGAAAACGAAGAAAAAATAAGATGAAAGTAGTAATTAATAATGGGATATTGCTTTTTCAAAAATAGGAAAATTTTACAAAAATAAAAAACAAATGATGTGGGAGCTTAGTTTTACCAATGAAATATTTGTTGACAATAGTTGGAGAGGCAAAGTTCCTTTCAATCTGAGTCATCTGCCCAATCTTTTCTTCAAGGCTCATTCTCTTCATCAAGTCTTTGATTCTCAAATCCAATGGCTGTTTTGGGTCTTTGTATTTCAAATAATCTACTCCTCCTCCTCCTGTTGTTGCTGTTGCTGCTGTAAATATCATCATCATCACCATCACCATCACCATCACCATCATCATGGCCGTCGAAAACTTCTCCATACTTCCGCACCACACAGCTATATGCAAATACGGAGTATATGATTATTCAAGAAAGAATGTCATTGATTCTCAAAAATAAAATAAAAGAAATAGAATGTCAATGTCTCAGAATCTGATTCTTTGTTTCATGGAAAGAATTATATATATACCTGAAGATGGTAGAGAGCTAGTTGTAAGTGAAAGAAATATGAAAGATATATGTGTGTATATATATAGGGATGTGTTGTAGAAAACATATTTCTAGTAGGAAAAAACTAATATGAACTATTGATTTTTGTACAGTCTACATTTATCAAAAGAAAATACATATTATATTACATAAAATGCATTATTGTAAAGATTTATTATTGTAATATAAAAAATCATCATCATAAATATACATTTTGATAATGCAATTTATGAATTACAATAACGCACCTTTCCATGATAATCTTAGATCATACAATGATGGTCCATTTGGTTCATAGTTCACATGGGAGGGATGATTCTTACCAAAAGTATCTATCTAAATATATATAGGAAATGAGTCATATGAAAACCAATCATGACGTGAGAATTATGAACCAATTCGAATCGTTACTCTATTATGATCTATGATTTTTGTCACAGAGAAAAACTTGACAGTATTATTATAAAGCATGAAATATAAAGGCATGATAATATTATAAAAAAAGTATGAAATATAAAAGCATGATTTTATAAATTAAAAAACATACATATTACAACCATACCCCTTTTTTTCTTTTTTCTTTTTTAATCTATGTCAATCATAAATCATGAGAAGATCAATTGTCTAAATAAATTCGTAATTTCTACGCTAAAACTTATTTTGAGTTGGGGGATAAAGAGATGAAGATCGCTATTTTTTGTATAAAGAGGAGAAATACCTTTGAAACCTAACGTGTGTGTATGTGGGTATGCATATTGTAGCATTACTAAATCTTCAATAGTTTATATTTCTCCCCAAATTTTTTCTGTGGATTTTGCATTAAGTACAAATCTTTAAATAAGAGATTGAGTATGTCCGAAAGATATTTAGAGAATGGTATAACATTTGGCTTCTTTCGATTTTGTCTTTTGATGTGAATTTCGACGTGGAATTTAGACATGTTTAATAACTTCCCAACTGTCAAAATGTATATGATAGTATAGTTACCACATTGTATTTATCCACACATTAGCGTATTTATGTGAAAATGATAAGAGAATAGGGTGGCAAATGATATTTTCACTTCGACCAAATTTGTGGCTCACCCCCTTTCAACAGGGCAACGTCCAATCCTAATATAGATTAGATTATACCCAAATGAATTAGAGAAAGGAATACATTCTGCCATTTCAACAATTTTCGAAAGGACAATAGGAATCTTAAATATTTTCATAATGTAGTATCATGAGATAGTGGAAGATAGTGATAATCTTTCTCTCTTGTTTACTGGCTAGATTAAAGATAAGATAAACTTTTGAAGCGAAATAGAGGAAGGGGGCAGAGCACTTACTAGCTGTAGGACCCCATTTGACAGTGATTAGGAATGATAACGGGGCGAGTTTGGGTCGGGGATTGCTTTCCAATCTTCATATCCACCTCAAAAATTAATCCTCATACCCGTCTCCATATCCATTTTGTTATGAATATAAGACAAGTAGAAACGA
This sequence comes from Schizonepeta tenuifolia, assembly GCA_029490685.1. Lineage (NCBI taxonomy): Eukaryota > Viridiplantae > Streptophyta > Magnoliopsida > Lamiales > Lamiaceae > Schizonepeta > Schizonepeta tenuifolia. The sequence goes on along the minus strand of JANLIY010000031.1, from coordinate 116,210 downwards.
AAAACATGAAACGAAAAGAACACAAGATTTACGTGGAAACCCAAATCGGGAGAAAACCACGGACAGAGGAGAAGATTTTACTAATGGGGATAAACGGGATCAAATATAAGATACAAATTACAATAGGAGAACACCTATTTATAATAGCACAAAATAAAGCCCTAGTCCTAGTCAAACTAGGAAACAACTTATGGGCCAAAATTCGTGTCACTAATATATAACAATCTCCACCTTGACACGAAATCACAAACTATCCCCCAAAACAACATCGACATCGACAACTAAACTCCACCTCTTCCACAAAACCCCTAAGGGCTCAAATCAACATCCAAGACCAACGAAGTTCAAGCAACGCTCAAACTTAGCAACGGGAAGTGCCTTTGTCATCATATCGGTAGGATTATCATGAGTACTAATCTTGCTCACAATAATATCACCACGAGCAACAACATCACGTACAAAGTGATAATGCATATCAATGTTCTTAGTCCTCTCATGAAACATTTGATCTTTTGTAAGACAAATAGTACTCTGCTATCACAAAAGACTGTAGTAATCTGCAAATCCTTCCTCAATTCGGCAAATAAATCCTTTAACCAAATGGCCTCCTTAACCGCTTCGGTAATGGCCATATACTCAGCCTTGGTAGTAGATAATGCAACTGTGCTATGCAAAGTAGCCTTCCAACTAATAGCACAACCGCCTATGCTAAAAATATAGCCAGTAAGAGACCTTCTTCTATCAAGATCGCCTGCAAAATCTGAGTCTACATAACCAACAACTCCATCTCTAGTCTTCCCAAACTCCAAACAAACATTACTTGAACCTTTCAAATATCGAAAGATCTATTTGACTGCTTTCCAATGCTCCTTACCTGGATTTGCCAAGTAACGGCTAACAACACTCACTGCATGAGCTAAGTCTGGACGGAAGCACACCATGGCATACATGAGTGACCCCACTGCACTAGGATATGGAACTTGAGACATATATTCAATGTCTTCATCCGACTGCGGTGATAAAGTAGAAGAAATTTTGAAATGAGCTGCCAAAGGAGTACTAACCGGTTTCGCATTCTGCATGTTGAAACGATGAATAACTTTCTTGATATACCCTTTTTGACTTAGGTATAACTTTCCAGCCTCTCTATCTCTTGTGATCTCCATTTCAAGTATCTTCTTTGTAGCTCCCAAATCCTTCGTATCAAACTCAAGACTGAGTTGCTTCTTCACCTTTGCTATCTCCGAACTGCTATTCACAGCAATCAACATGTCGTCAACATAGAGTAGGAGATATATAAAAGATCCATCATCACCAACACGATAGTATACACAACTATCATCATCACTCCTCTTGAAGGAATGAGTAGTCATAAACTGATCGAATGTCTTATACCACTGCCTCGACGACTGCTTCAAACCATAAAGTGATTTCTGTAATAAACAAACGTAGTCCTCCTTTCCAGGAACTACAAAACCCTCAGGTTGCTCCATGTAGATGTCTTCTTCTAAATCTCCATGCAAAAATACAGTCTTCACATCAAGCTGCTCAAGCTCCAAATCATGCATTGCAACAATGCCAAGCAAAGCTCGTATTGAACTATGCTTCACAAGAATCACAACAGGAGAAAATATATCATTGTAGTCCACACCATGAATCTGACTGAAACCTTTTGCTACAAGTCTCGCCTTATATCTCAAATCCTCATTTCTCTTAAATAACCACTTGCACCGGACAACTTTCTTGCCTTTTGGCAACTTCACTAATACCCAAGTGCGATTCTTCAGAAGTGATTCGAACTCTTCTTCCATAGCAACTATCCACCTTGCAGAATTAACACACACAATTGCCTCTTTGTAGGAGGCAGGCTCTTCACACGACTCGATCTCCTCAGCCACATGCAAAACATAAGCTTCCATGTTAGAAGATTCAACTAGTCTTTCTACTACCAAACTAGAAGACTCAATAAGCCTTTCAGGAGGCTTTATCTCACGCCTTGGTCGATCTCTTGCAATGCAACGTTGTGGAGTTGCACTTGGTGGTTCAGAAACTGAGCTACTTAGTTCTTCTGATGTAGCTTCAGACTTGATCAAAGGTGAAACTTTTGATCCAACTTCAACCTCCAACTGCATATTCGGACTAGACTGATCACCAATGTAGGAGTCTTGAGCAGTAGCATTACGAACCATAGAAGTCTCATCAAAGACAACATCTCGACTCACTATGACCTTCTTGGTTTCAGGACATCAAAGCTTGTATCTTTTCACACCAGGCTTATAGCCCAGGAAAAATGCACTTGATCGAGCGAGCATTTAACTTTCCCTGTACATCATGAACATACGCAGGACAACAAAAAATTCTCAGGTTAGAATAATTTGGAGGAGAACCAGATCAAACCTCTTGAGCAGTTTTCTTGTTCAGTGGGAAAGATGGAGAAAGATTGACCAAATAACATGCCAAAGCTGCTGCTTCGGCCCAAAAACTCTTCGGTAAGCCAGAGTTGAGAAACACTACAATGCACATTATTCAATAGAATTCGATTCATTCTCTCAGCTATGCCATTTTGCTGTGGAGTGTGACGAACAGTGTAATGACGAACAATTTCCTCAGCCCTGCATAGGGACTTAAACTCTTTCGAACAAAATTCCAAACCATTATCAGTGCGAAGATGCTTAATTGATCTTCCAGTCTGCTTCTCTATCATAGTCTTCCACTCCTTGAAAGTAGAAAACACATCACTCTTCTCCTTCAAAAAGAAAACTCACGCCTTTCTTGAAAAATCATCAATAATTGTCAACATCCAACAAGCTCCTCCTTTGGACGTCACCCTAGCTGGACCCCAAACATCAGAATGTATATAATCCAAAATTTCGGCTGTGTTGTGAGTTCCTTTAGAGAACTTCACTCTCTTCTGCTTGCCCAAAACACAATATTCATAAAAGTTCAGATTGCTGATTTTTTGCCCATCAAGTAGTCCTCGCTTGCTCAGCTCAATTATTCCATTCTCACTCATGTGGCCAAGTCGCAAATGCCACAATCGAGTAACCAGCTGACTGTCAGACGTTGAGGCGGCAACGGCTACAACTCTAGTAAGTGTAGTGCCCTGCAAGACATATAATTTCCCAGTCTTTCTTTTTCCTTTCATTACAACAAGAGAGCCTTTGTTGACCTTCATAACTCCACCTTCACCAGAATACTTGTACCCTTTTTCATCAAGAGTACCAAGTGAGATTAGATTTCTCTTCAATTCAGGAACATGTCTTACTTCTCCAAGCATGCGGATCACGCCATCGAACATCTTGATTAGAGACTGTTCCAATACCCACAACTTTGCAAGAAGAATCATTCCCCATAAGCACAACACCTCTTTCTGTTACATATGACGAAAACAAGTCGCGGTTGGGAGTCATATGGAATGTGCAACCTGAATCTATAACCCATTCGTCATGAGGTTGTGTGCTAGAATCAGAAGCAATAAAGAGTTCACCATGGCTGCAATCTCCATCGGCAAGGTCGGCTTCAGCTGTTTCATTTCCCTTGTAACCTGCTGCATTCCCTTTTTATTTCTGATTCCAAGATGCATTACAGCCAGCCTTCTTGTTTTTCTTCTCCAATTTCGGACATTCGTTTTTTAAATGCCCGAGATGTTTGCAGTAGTTACATTTATACTCAAGATTGCAAGATTTAGATCTCGCTTTCTCTTTCTTCCTATCACCGTTACTTCTGTCTTGTGGCCTTCCACGAACAAACAAACCCTCTGCCGAGGTATCAGAACCACTAACAAGCTGCTTCATCTTTTCTTTAGAAAATAAAGCATCAAAAACCTCATCAAGAGAAACAATATTACGGCTATATAAGATAGTATCACGAAACGTATTATACGATGCAGACAGCGAACATAATAACATCAAAGCCAAATTCTCATCATCATACTTAACATCCAAAGCTTCTAAATCACCAACAGTTTCTTTAAAACCAGTAATATGCTCTTCTAGAGAAGTACCTTCTCCCATGTGACGAGAGTACAAACGTTGCTTCAGATGCAACTTACTGGTAAGGCTTTTAGTCATACACAGTTGCTCCTTTTTCAGCCAGAGACCGGCAGCAGTGGTCTCCTTCAAAACATCCTGCAATATCTGATTTGATAGATGCAGATGTATATGGGAAAGAGCTTTACGATCCTTCCTTTTCTTGTCCTCGTCGGTCCAGGAACTGGGCATCTTTTTATACCCCAACAAAGTCTCGTCTAAATCCATGTGGGTGAGCACAACGCGCATCTTCACCTGCCATAGCGAAAATTTGGTGTTGCGATCCAACAGCGGAATATCGTACTTCATACTTGTCATCGTAGCCCCAGGTTCAAACCTAAGCTCTTGATACCACTTGTTATGAATATAAGACAAGTAGAAACGAAAAATATGAAACGAAAAGAACACAAGATTTACGTGGAAACTCAAATCGGGAGAAAACCACGGGCAGAGGAGAAGATTTCACTACTGGGGATAAACTAGATCAAATATGAGATACAAATTACAATAGGAGAACACCTATTTATAATAGCACAAAATAAAGCTCTAGTCCTAGTCAAACTAGGAAACAACTTATGGGCCAAGATTCGTGTCACTAATATATAACACATTTAAACCGGGACGGGTTCAGGTCGAGGATTATTCATCGGGTACCCATTTAGAAGTATATTATCTAAATTTAAAACTTTTATTAGAATATAAAAGTTATTATTCCTAAAAATCAAGGGAAAAAATAGTATATTGAGTCAAAACATGAAGACAATCTTATTTATAAGCCAATTCCTCTCTTCTCCTCTCATTTTCGATGTGAGATTAAAAATAGTGAGAGGGGATCGAGGAGAAATTAAGATAAATAAGTTGTCCAACATTAGAAATTGATAGAAGAAAAAAGAGAGAGTTGCGTTATACTATAGAGAATGAGAGAAAGTAATGTTAATGTGTCTACTTAATGTGGTTTTTGGATTCTCATTAAATTTGAATTTGATACTAATTAATAGATTTTGTTATTCAGAGCGGGTTTGGAGCGGATATATATATCGTTGTACCCACCCCAAACCCTATCGGGTGTAAAAATTCATAGCCGTCCCCGCCCCGTTTCCAAATTATTAACCCTCATAACCCGTCCCATGGGACAGGTACCCGTAGGGACACGGGTCCGCGGGTATTATCGCTAGAGGTAATAGTGCAAAATAGGCCTGTTGGGAAATTTATTAGTATAAGTTTTGATGAATTCCAAAACCGGCTGACCCCAACCGAGTAGATGTTGTCAGAACCTAATGTTAGAATTTAGGCTCCCTGTTTGAGCAAAGTTAAGATTCTATCTTTACAGGTCTCCAGCTGAAGATGGCAACAAGGCGTCACTCAGACAGAACATCAGTTGTGAAGAAAGACAACTGAGAGTTCATTTGTTCAGATGCAAACAAGGGGAAGTCTTCAGAACATCAGTTGAAGGAAACCAACTGAGCGTTCATCAGATGAGAAACAGTTGAGAGGAAGAGAACATCAGATGAAAAGGAAATCATCTGAGGGTTCAAACCCAACTGAGTAAAGAAGTGGAAGACAACTGAGGGTTCAGCTTCAGAACCTCAGTTATAGAATCTGAACAAGGAGTTCAACTGTTTTGAAGTTCAAAGTCAGCTGAGAACTCGACAGATCGGAACATCAGCTGAAGATCACTCAGATGAAGGTCAAGACGTTCAACCGACAAACCGAAGTTGACTGTCAAAGATTTGAATTTCAAAAGGAAGTCACATGAGGGTTTGACCGTTCAGTCATTACCCCATCTGGCCCAACACAAGGCTGTCTCAGATGGAAAGCAGAAGAGCACAGATGCCATATCGGGAAAGTCTGCAGAGATGAGAGACAAGCCATCGCTTTCAACCGATCAGAGATCGACTGCTCCTCCAACGGCTAGTTGATTCTCTCCGCCTATAAATAGAGGCATCCTCTCATTCGAGAAGGATAGACATGCAGATAGACACATAGACGACGAAAAATTCAAGAGCTTTCTCGAGAGAAATCAAAGCAAATCTGCAACATCATCATCTAAGAGCATCAGCAGCTGAGAGTTCCAATTTGAGAGAACATTAGTAGCTGAGGGTTCCTAGAATTCGAAACTGTTTTTGATCTTAGGTTGAGTGTTTATTCGTTCAAGCCTTAGATCCAGCTCTCATTCTTGATCGAGCTGTAGTTGGAAATTCTACCCTTTCTCACACCCTAAAAAGTGTGCTAGGACATTACTCTTCCTGTAATTGAGTAGTTAGGTCGTCAAGTACCCGCAAACTTGACTTAGGTTGTTTAGTGCCCGCAAACTAAACTGTAACGGTTGCTCAGCCCGCGTAAGTTGAGTGGAACTGTCCAGAAGAACTTGGACTGAGGTGTGTGGACTCACATCTCCCCGTGGACGTAGGAGTTCTCTCCGAACCACGTAAATCTTGTGTGTCGTGTTGTTTTGTGTTCAGTCATTATTTTGCATATCTCAACTGACAATCTAACCGCATACAATCTGCATACTTTCACAACAATAGTTTTGGTTTTGACCAACCGTGCATAAAAGCGTGAGTTTGATTTTACGAGTTTATTTTCCACCACATTCCGCACAGCACCAATCTTCCAGCTGAGGTTGCTTTCTCAGCTGTGAGATCCCAACTGAGTCCTATCACTCAGTTGAAGTTGATTTCAAGTGTTAAGTTTTTCGAAAGTTGAAAAATCCTAACTGGTGTATTCCCCCCCCCATACACCAGTAACTCGTATCGGGACCATCAAGTGGTATCAGAGCGGTGGTTCAAAAGACTGCTGACTCTGTTTCACGAGGTGTGAATTCGAGATTTTTTTTCTTCAGTGGTCAACTGAACAGATCTTTTCACGCTAGTGCATTCTTGCTCGCATTTTTGTTGTCCTGTTTTTGTTTGTGCAGATGGACGTCAAGGAAAAGATCACAGTCATGTTCTCCGTTGTCAACTATACATCATGGAGAACTCGAATGAAGAAGATCCTTTTGTCCAAGCATCATAGGATGCAACAAGTTCTCACATCTGGACCAATCATCATACGAGACAGAATACTTCGCACTCCCACAAATCCCAACGATGGAGATGCAGTGGTGGAGTATGTGGAGAAACAGCCAGAGGACTACACTCCGGAGGAGGCCAAGGTGAGCCAGCTGGATATCTGGGCTCAGAGCATAATAATGTCCACGGTTGGACAAGATTATCTGCCCTGGATAGAGGAGTGTGAGACCGCAAAAGAGATGTGGGACATCCTGGCCTCGCTAAGTGAAGGAAGCAACGAGACAAAGGAAAACAAGTTCTCGCATGCATGTCAAGATTTTGACAATTTCAGTCTGCGACCTGATGAGACTATAGATCAGCTAGAGCTCTGGTTTATGGACATCATCAGAAGAATCCAATCCATCCGGAAAGGAAAATACACTCTAAGAGAAATAAACCTCAAAGTGTTGCAAGCTCTACCGGCTGAGTGGGATACTTTCACAAATATCCACGAGAGCCGAGCTGACCTAGGTGAAATGGGAACTGAAAGATTGTTCTCAATCTTGAAAGGAAATGAGTATAAGGTCAACAGAAGGAGGTCGGAGCCCTCAAGTCAGACAAATAGAATTGAGGACGTCGGCTCAGCATCAAAGTCAGTTGCCCTCCGAGCTGACTACTCAAAGTCGAGATCGTCAAGGCCAACCAGGTCGGCTGACACGACTGCAAAGGAGCCGAGCAGAGAAGAACTGCAACAGAACATTGCAGCGTTGTCAAAGAAGTTAGCCGATATGGATACTCGGTTCGGCAAATATAAACGTTTCTATAAATCAAACCGAACTCGAGACAGTTCGAAGCCAGTCACAAATGGTTGCTTCGAATGCGGCAAGGAAGGACACTTCAAAGCCGATTGCCCAGACCTCTCAAAGAAGGAAAGAGAAGCACTGAGGGCGAAGCAAACTGCAAAGAATAAGGCCATGGTAGCTGAAGAGACAGCTGACGATATGGACATCTTCACAGACACTGAAGATGAGGATGACCTGACCTCTACCAACAAAGTCATCAGTCCGGATCAATGCCTCATGGCACTTGGAACCGACCAAGATGATATTGAGGTACAATCTAATCCTGCTCGCTTAAATTCTTCCAATTCTTCTAACATGCAGGAATCTATGAACGATGAGTTGGAACCCTCCTGGAATGATTTTCAAGAACTCAGTGAGGAACTGCATCAGCAGTCGGTTGAGTTTAAGAGTCTTCAAGCCCAGTTCGCCAAGCTTGAAGATTCCTTAACCGAAAAGGACGATCTGATCAAGAGACAAGCTGAAGAAATTGACCAGCTGAAAAGTCAACTGAGTACAGCCAACCAAACTGAGGCTTCAACCGATGAACAGTTGAAGGAACAGATCAAGGCACAGAACGAACAGTTGAACAAGCAAGAGGCTCAGATCGACCAGCTGATGAAGACATCAGATGCCCAGACCGAGCATATAGCTGTTCTTCTCAAGGATCTTCAAACTGAGAAGGACAACCTGACAAAGCTATATCAGTCATCCGAGATCATCGAGAATCTCATCAAATACAGACGGCAAACGGATGATGTGTCTGGACTCGGATACGACGTGGCAAAGGACACTGGAATTCCACCAGCTACCTTCACCAGGGCTGAGGAAGTCATGGTTGCCAAACCTAACACAGTTGAGTATGCAACTGAACAAACACCCTCACAACCGATAAAGGTAACTACGGCTGAGAAAGGCAAAGGAGCTGCAGATGGAGCACCAACGAAACAGTCCCTGGAGTCTACAACCGAGGGGGAATGTTCCAAGACTTAACGGAGGAACCGGAGACGTCGGAGTCGCAATCAAGCTCAAAATCGACAACATATCCAAGCTCAGAACCGACGTGATAACCAACCAACAAACCAACCACAGCAGAGATGGAACCAACAGAATCGACCAAGCTTCAACCGACATAATCAACAACGGTTCCATCACCACAACAATCAGAGGTTCCAACAGAGTCAACCTATGTGGAAAAGTTACGACAGCTATGGTTACTCATGCCACAACATGAATCAACATCCGGGCATGAACAGCTATCGTCAACAGCCAAGGCAATGGAATCAGAATCAGCCAAGAAGATTCCACAATGGCGTCCGACCTCACAGACAAACTCAACAGGATAAGAATCGCCATCAAAACAGGGGGAAAGCCTCACCTTCTAAAGCCCAACATGGGAGAAATCCAACTCCTCCCAAGAAACAGAGCATCATTTCAAACAACAAGCCTAAGGATAACCGGGGTGTTGTTATAATTGATGAAAATGGGCAGATCATTTGGAATGACAAGGCTATTCGAGTGTACAGAGAAAAGCGACGCACGGTTCCAGCGGGAACTGGTTCTAACCCTACAGGACCCAACTGAAATTGGGGACCTAAGCAGTTTCTCCTTGCAGGTACAGGAGAAACAGCCGAGGAAGAAGAAGGCGTCTACAACAATGTGGGTGATGGATAGTGGATGCTCGAAACACATGACAAATCTGAAAGATTTGCTTGGAAGTTTCGTGGAGAAAGAAGGTCCATCAGTTACTTTTGGTGATAACTCAAAAGGTTATACCAGAGGTTACGGTACCCTTGAAACCAATCACGTTTCAATTTCTAATGTCTCTTTTGTTGATGGATTGAAGCATAACCTGCTCTCCATCAGCCAATTCTGTGATAATGGGTTCTCTGTCAAGTTTGATGCACAGGGTTGCAGAGTTAAAGATGTCGGGTCAAAGCAGGTGATATTGTTGGGAAATCGATCTCCAACAGGGAATGTATACTACGCTGACTGGAACAGCAGCCTCCCTGACACTTGCCTGTTGTCAAAGAGCAGTTCGGATGTGAGCTGGCTGTGGCACAAAAGGCTCAACCATCTGAACTTCAAGACAATGAACCGACTTGCCAGACAAGAACATGCAAGAGGCATACCTAACCGAGTGTTTTCAACAACACACATCTGCAGTGCATGCCAGCTGGGAAAGCTCGCTAGAACCTCCTTCCAGTTGAAGTCAACTCCTTCAACTGACCGAGTGTTACAGCTGATCCACATGGATCTCTTTGGGCCAGTTACACCAAAAAGCATTAATGGAAACGAATATACATTGGTTGTAACTGATGACTACTCAAGATATACGCGGACCATCTTCATGCGCCACAAAAGTGAGACCTGAGATGAGCTGCCCAAGCTGATGGATCGGATATCGAACCAACAAGAGATGAAGATCATATCTATCAGATCAGATCGTGGAACGGAGTTTCTAAATGAAACCATCATTGAGTATTGCGAAAAGAATGGCATAACCCATCAGACATCAGCCGCGCGTACTCCACAACAGAATGGCGTAGCTGAGCGAAGAAATAGAACTCTGAAGGATGCAGCCACATCCATGTTAACGAGCTCAGCACTGCCTAAGAGATTTTGGGCTGAAGCGATCAACACAGCATGCTACACACAGAATCGATCTCTTCTCACCAAGCGGTTGGGAAAGACGCCCTACGAGCTGTGGAGACGCAGAAAGCCAGATATTTCTTATTTTCGTGTTTTTGGATCTAAGTGTTATATTCACAACAATGGGAAGACTCAGTTGAAAACTTTTGATGCCAAAGCTTCGAAGGGCATATTTCTTGGATATGCAGCTCGGATCAAGGCATATAGAGTTTACAACAACAGCTCTCGTGTTGTGGAAATAACACCTCATGTTAGTTTTGATGAATCTACCTTCGAGTGCAGGGAACAGGTAAAGGAACAACACACGGATCCAGCTGTTCTACCAGTTCTCACCAGATCGCAAGCTCTTCGGGAAAAGAACCGAGCTGAACCACTGGTATGGGCAACTGAGGATGAGGACCCATACTCCTCTGAAGATGAATGCGAAGACCTCAGCTCGTCCCTAGGGGGAACTTCAGCTGATGTCCCTCCAACTGCATCAGCATCCGATGCCCAACCGAACTCAGTTCAATCTATTGTAAATGTTGAGGATCCAGACTCAACAGCTGATCAATCACCAACTCTGAAGACTCCAACTCAGATGTCTGAACAGCCACTGTTGGAAGAAGAAGGAAGACGCAACCGAAGATGGTATGAAGTTCATTCCACCAACGACATCATCGGAGATCCAACCGAGGGTGTGCGCACACGGAGCAGAGTTGCAAATCCAGAATCAACCGAGGAAGAATCAAACACTTATGCCCGATATGCTGAGGAATTGGCAGTTCTAGAGGAGTTCGAGCAAGCTGGAGATGTTGCCATGATTTCTTGCTATGTAGCTGATGTTCCAGAACCGAAGAATGTTGGGGAAGCTCTCAATTGTGTCCACTGGACAATAGCCATGCAAGAAGAATTGAATGAGTTTCTACGCAACTGTGTATGGGAGTTGGTAGAAAGACCAAATGGTGTCAAGGTGATTGGACTAAAGTGGATTTTCAAAAACAAGAGAGACGCCATTGGATTCATTGTGAGGAATAAAGCAAGATTGGTAGCTCAAGGATACTGCCAACAAGAAGGAATTACTTTGAAGATTCCTTTGCACCAGTTGCAAGGCTTGAAGCCATCCGGATCTTTCTAGCTTATGCCGCACATCACAAGTTCAAAGTATATCAGATGGATGTAAAGTGTGCATTCCTCAATGGAGATATAAAAGAAGATGTATATGTTGAACAGCCTCCTGGTTTTGAGACTGGAGATGGAAGAGTGTACAAGCTGAAGAAAACTATCTATGGTCTAAAGCAAGCACCAAGAGCATGGTATGACACTCTTTGTGGATTTCTTCTGGACTCGGGGTTCAAACGAGGTTCAGTTGATAAAACTCTGTTCACCATCAAAGTTGGAGAAGATATACTTGTCGTGCAAATTTATGTCGATGACATCATTTTCGGGTCCAAGTCGGAGGAGCTGTGCAAGAAATTCTCCGATCTTATGAAGGAAAAGTTCGAGATGTCAATGATGGGCGAGATGAATTATTTCTTTGGATTACAAGTGAAGCAGTCACCTGAAGGGATTTTCATCAACCAGTCCAAATATACAAGGGAGCTCATCACCAAGTTCGGATTGCAGACAAGTAAGACAACCAAGATCCCTATGAACACGAACTGGAAGATCGAACCAGGAGCTGAGGGAAAGCTCATTGATGCCAGCCAGTATAGAGGGATCATCGGTTCGCTGCTCTACCTAACTGCCAGCCGACCAGACATTTCATACGCAGTTGGAGTGTGTGCTCGTTTTCAAGTCCAACCAAGAGAAGCACACATGTTGGCAGCAAAGAACATCATTAAGTATCTGAAGGGAACTGTCAATGTTGGATTGTGGTACCCAACTGATGACAATATCCAGCTGACTGGATACTCAGATGCCGACCTAGCAGGAGATCGGTTGGTCAGAAAGTCTACTTCTGGACACTGCCAGTTCATGGGAAGCAAGCTGGTTTCATGGTTCTCCAAGAAATAAGCGTGTGTTGCTACTTCGACAACCGAGTCAGAGTACATGGCTGCCGGAAGCTGTTGCATGCAAGTATTGTGGCTGAAGCAGCAGCTGAGAGATTATGAAGTCTCAACTGGACAGGTTCCCATACATTGTGATAGCTCGAGTGCCATAGCTATCTCTCTAAACCCTGTTCATCACTCTCGGACTAAGCATATCGATATTCGTCATCACTTCATCCGAGATCATATTGAGAAGAAGGATGTGTCCATGGAGAAGATCCCAACTGAGATTCAGAGAGCTGACATCCTCACCAAACCTCTTCCTGAAGCCCGGTTCAAGATGTTGTGTGATCTTCTAGGACTTTTGGATCCGAGCTAAAAACTCATCCGAGCTAAAGAGTCATCCGAGCAGAAGAGTCATCCGAGCTGATAAGGATTCATCCGAGCTGAAGAATCAGATATCGACTTAAGGGGGAAGCTCAGATGAAGGGGCAAGCTCAGCTGAAAGGGGAATATCAGATACGAATTGCCAACTGAGGACATCAAACGTCAGCTGAGGAGATGAACTTGAGTCAGCTGATGGTATGCTGCAACAATGGAACAGACATCAGCTGAACAGACGAACTCGAGTCAGCTGATGGTATGCGGCAACTGAGGAATTCAACAAATGAACACAGCTGATTCAGACATCAGCTGGCACGTATCATTTATGACTGAAGGTGTTATGATATTAAATGAGAATGTTTGAAATAAATTCAAACATTCCTGAACATGTCAGCTAGACTAAACAAGCCATCATATCGCATTTAATGTAAAGTCTGGCTGAACACCTATAGCCTTACTTTATAGTGCGACTGGGCTGACACCTCAAACTATTCACCATCTCACTCGCGCGCGTGGTATATCAGTCAAAATTACTCAACAGTCGCGAAATCACAGCCGTTAATAGATTCGCGCGATTTAACCCCAGCCGTTGATTTTATCCGAGTCAAAGATTATATAATACGGCAAATCAAGAAGTGATCCTTACCTTCTCTTTTCGTGCATATCTTTACTCACTATTCATCATCTTCTCAAATCTTGTTTCGCCATTTCCAGTAAAGTCTTTCACTCTTTCTTTGCATATATATCTCCTCGAGATGGCGCCCAAGTCAAAAGCTTCTAAAAAGATGGTTTCCTCAGAGCCTGCAACGTTCCAGGAATCGTTCGACATGGTGATGTCGAAGATTCATTTCGAACAAACTCTATCCAAAGCGGCTCTCTCATCGCCTGAGCTCGCTCCAATCGCCACCATCCTCTCCGACCACCATCTGCTTGATTGGGCCACCCTCTCTCCGGCCCTGTTGCTTAGGAAGCAGATCGTACATTTCTACCAGAATCTGCAACGAGTCGCAAATGACGGGCTTGTCACGATCATCCCGTGCAAGCAACGCCACAGAACCTCCCGAACAGTAGAAGACTCCGTTGTGGACATAAAGGTGTCGAAGGAGCTGGAGAAGCTCATCCCCAGAAACCGTGAAGCCACAGACGTGGTGGGGAACTTTTCTGACAAGGAAGCTGATGCCTTCCTTCAAACCATTCTTCTTGTTCCCGAACCATTGAAGGGGAGCATGCAAAGGACAAAGCTGAAGCCGGAGCACCGACTTCTTTTCGATGTAATCTCCAAATGCATCTTCGCATATGGTGGAGCCTTCGGGGACATCAGCCGTCCTAAGCTCAAGCAGCAGAAGGCCTTGGAAGAGATGCACCAGGTCGACTGGTTGGGATATATAGAGAGCCAGCTGGTGTCGGAGAAGCAGAAGATATCCGAGACGACAGCTGAGTCCGGGGATGTTCTGTTGAGTGTCAAGGGGACTCTCAATTTCGGAACAAAGATATCAGCCCTTATCCTCCAAGCCACAAAGGGTCTGCCGCTGACATGGGAAGGGAGTGAGGACACTCCAGTCAGCAAGCTGTCACTGTTCCCCTCAGCCAAGAAGGCCAGGGATGTTGTAGAAGCTGTCTACACCCCCAAGGGTGTCCCCAAGCCAGCTGTGGAGGCAGCTGCTCGTCGCCCTTCGAGGACTAAGTCGGCGAAGCGCCAGCTGGAAGAGGTAGCTGAGGAGGAAGAAGACGAAGAGGAGAAAGAGGAGGAACCTCTGCAGAAGAGGCCAAGGATAAGAATCATCCAGCCAGTGGCTAAACCATCCACAACAAGTCCAGTGGTGGTCAAGCCGGCTGAGGAGAAGGAGTCAACCGAATCCAGTCAATCGGTTGACCCACCTGGGTTTATTCTTCAACCTCGCCAGGAGGACGTGGCTGAGGAGGCAGGTGGAGACGTGGAGATCCAAGTGGTGGATGCCAGCTCCTCCTCAGATGACTCTTCTTCATCTGAGGAGTCCCACGACAGTCGGTCTAGAGCTGATGCCAGCCAGGTTAACCCACCTGTGACTGAAGAAATCCTCCAGCCAGCCAACTCTCCATCCAAAGAGGATCCGGTTCTCTCAACTGGTCCTCAGTCAGATATTCCGAGCCTCTCGCTCGATGCCAACGTTGTGACCACTTCTTTGGCCAACGTTGATGAAACCATCGAACCCTTAACCTTCGATATCGACCCCCCTCAGATCGATGAAGAAGCCAACCGTCAGGCGATCCTGGCTGAATATGAAGGAAGACTCAGCTACTGCTTCCGCAAGCTGATTGGTATGTTCCCCGAGGCAACATCGATGCCCATTTTCTCTGTTCTCGGGACCGAGGAGACCCTCAGGATCCATGGCTGGGACAAGTTAAAGGTCGAAGAGTCCAACCTGAGGGAGTACTTCGACTACCAGAGCCTGGAGGTGGCTTACAACCAAAAGGTGGTTGTGCTCCGACGACGTCTGGACAAAAGCATCCAAGAAGGTACAGACACCAGGGAGCTGTGCAACAACCCTGAAGCTGTTCACTTTCTTGATGACATGCTTGCCAAAAATGCCTCCTGCATGGACGACGTCGACGCAGCTGATGAGGCGGCCAAGAGAGAAGAAGACAAGCTCAAGGCCTACCTCGCCAGCCGATCTGCCATGGTTGTCCTGGAGTCTGCTGCCCAGCCACAACCACCGCTCCTGCCCGGACCCTCCGATCAGCCAGCTCTCTCAACCGACGTCATCTGCGAGCTGATCTCGGAGAGGGTCAACCAGCTGAGGACGGAGATGCTGTCCAAGATCCAGCTGGGCAAGGAGGAAGAAGCTGACAGGATGCAGCAGCTGATGGCAGAAAATGCCAGCCTGAAGAATCAGCTAGATCACCTCTCCTCTTCTCTGCAGCACAAGCTCGAAGATCTCTCCACTTCTTCCAGCTCGGAGGTCTCGGCTCTAAGGAAGGCTGTTCAGAGCCTCAGCTCGGATTTCAACGTGTTCAAGACCGTTGCTGAATCTGACCTCGCAAAGTCCCAGCAGACTCAGGACCAGGAGTGGATGGCTCAGTTCGCCTCTTTTCGAGCTGAGTTCGTCTCCCTCCACAAAGAGGTCTCTGCGACCTTTGCAGCTGTGCAGCGAGCTGAGCAGGAGTGCCAAGACTTGGAGTTGGCGAAGAAGGTGGAAGAGAAGGACGCTGTTGATGAGCTGTTTTCCCGCATTCAACAAGCTGAAGCCAAGTTGACCTCTCTGGATGGCACTGTTGCCACCCTTTTGGATGATGCCAAAAAGGGGGAAGACAAGGAGCCAGCAGCTGGGGAAGACAAGGAGCCGGCAGCTGGGGATGGACAAGGGAAAGCTGTTCTCCAGCAAGGAGAAGGAGTGCCAGCTGAAGCTGAAGCTGAAGGGTCGCAGCCCGAACTGGAAGTCTCCCACGACCTCGTAGCCGAGCTCTCAGTCGAGCTCGATGCAGAACTTGACGGGAAGACAAGGAGCCGGCAGCTGGGGATGGACAAGGGAAAGCTGTTCTCCAGCAAGGAGAAGGAGTGCCAGCTGAAGCTGAAGCTGAAGGGTCGCAGCCCGAACTGGAAGTCTCCCACGACCTCGTAGCCGAGCTCTCAGCCGAGCTCGATGCAGAACTTGACGGGATATCCGTTGAAGACTGTATCGAAGCTGCCAAAGCTATGGAGGTACCTAAGGAGAAGTACTTGAATCCCTCTTGGATCAAGAAGTTCGCTGCCGATCAGGCCAAGAAGGTGGCCAAGTTCGAGAAGGAGCTCGCCAAGGTGGAGAAGAACGTCGACAGAAACAAAGCCAGCCGGAGTGTGCGAAGAATCAACAAGCACCAGATGAAGGCTGAGGCTAGAAAGTCGACGCATCAGCTGCAGAAGAACGCTCCGCTCCCGTCTCGATACCCACATGTTGACAAGTGGATGAATGCGGAGTGGAACGATGACTGGGAACAGTTCAAGCATGAGTTCGTCAATGACTTCTATTACAGGAAAGTCTACTTGACTGAAGACCCAAGGCTAGCCTTCAAGGAAGCCCTGTGGGAACTCAGATCTGGAGACCCTGGAATGTTTAGTCAGTTCAAGCGAGCTATGCTGAATGCTCAGCTTGATCCCAACACTGTTCCAGTTCCAAAGAAGTGCATATACCGCCCTCCGATGATCAAAGGCACAAGCACGCCAAATAGAAATACGATCTTGGCTGAGGCGAGGCAAGTATGCAAGGAACACGGCGTCAACACTGGGATTGAGTCGGAAGCGAAGAAGGAGATCTTCAACCATATCTTCAACAAGTACGGTCAACAGTATTTCTGAGCTGTCAAAGTTTTTGAGCTGATAATGTTTTTGGATGTTGTAGTTTTTGAAGCAACTGTTGTATCTTTCTATGTTTTGCGCCTAACTTTGTAACCTTCAGTTGTAACAAAAACTTCAAAGTATATAATACGATTCACCTTGATGAACAATTCCTCATTGTCCAAGCTCTGAATCACAAAGTCTTTCAATTTCATGTTATAACTGTGCTAACCCTTTGATGTTTTATCTTATAGACTGTCTAGAATTTCAGCTGAGATTTTAGATAAGTTAGTGAGGTTTAGATCAGTAGTGATTTCAAGTTGTAAGTGGTTTTGGCATCATCAAAAAGGGGGAAATTGTTGGGAAATTTATTAGTATAAGTTTTGATGAATTCCAAAACCGGCTGACCCCAACCGAGTAGATGTTGTCAGAACCTAATGTTAGAATTTAGGCTCGCTGTTTGAGCAAAGTTAAGATTCTATCTTTACAGGTTTCCAGCTGAAGATGGCAACAAGGCGTCACTCAGACAGAACATCAGTTGTGAAGAAAGACAACTGAGAGTTCATTTGTTCAGATGCAAACAAGGAGAAGTCTTCAGAACATCAGTTGAAGGAAACCAACTGAGCGTTCATCAGATGAGAAACAGTTGAGAGGAAGAGAACATCAGATGAAAAGGAAATCATCTGAGGGTTCAAACCCAACTGAGTAAAGAAGTGGAAGACAACTGAGGGTTCAGCTTCAGAACCTCAGTTATAGAATCTGAACAAGGAGTTCAACTGTTTTGAAGTTCAAAGTCAGCTGAGAACTCGACAGATCGGAACATCAGCTGAAGATCACTCAGATGAAGGTCAAGACGTTCAACCAACAAACCGAAGTTGACTGTCAAAGATTTGAATTTCAAAAGGAAGTCACATGAGGGTTTGACCGTTCAGTCATTACCCCATCTGGCCCAACACAAGGCTGTCTCAGATGGAAAGCAGAAGAGCACAGATGCCATATCGGGAAAGTCTGCAGAGATGAGAGACAAGCCATCGCTTTCAACCGATCAGAGATCGACTGCTCCTCCAACGGCTAGTTGATTCTCTCCGCCTATAAATAGAGGCATCCTCTCATTCGAGAAGGATACAGATAGACACATAGACGACGAAAAATTCAAGAGCTTTCTCGAGAGAAATCAAAGCAAATCTGCAACATCATCATCTAAGAGCATCAGCAGCTGAGAGTTCCAATTTGAGAGAACATTAGTAGCTGAGGGTTCCTAGAATTCGAAACTGTTTTTGATCTTAGGTTGAGTGTTTATTCGTTCAAGCCTTAGATCCAGCTCTCATTCTTGATCGAGCTGTAGTTGGAAATCCTACCCTTTCTCACACCCTAAAAAGTGTGCTAGGACATTACTCTTCCTGTAATTGAGTAGTTAGGTCGTCAAGTACCCGCAAACTTGACTTAGGTTGTTTAGTGCCCGCAAACTAAACTGTAACGGTTGCTCAGCCCGCGTAAGTTGAGTGGAACTGTCCAGAAGAACTTGGACTGAGGTGTGTGGACTCACATCTCCCCGTGGACGTAGGAGTTCTCTCCAAACCACGTAAATCTTGTGTGTCGTGTTGTTTTGTGTTCAGTCATTATTTTGCATATCTCAACTGACAATCTAACCGCATACAATCTGCATACTTTCACAACAATAGTTTTGGTTTTGACCAACCGTGCATAAAAGCGTGAGTTTGATTTTACGAGTTTATTTTCCACCACATTCCGCACAGCACCAATCTTCCAGCTGAGGTTGCTTACTCAGCTGTGAGATCCTAACTGAGTCCTATCACTCAGTTGAAGTTGATTTCAAGTGTTAAGTTTTTCGAAAGTTGAAAAATCCTAACTGGTGTATTCCCCCCCCCCCCCCCCATACACCAGTAACTCGTATCGGGACCATCAAGGCCTTTTTTCTAGCAAAAAATGTTAAAATGTCACTCACATCTTAAAAGTTGTAAAATAGCCTTTTAGTTTATAAAATGACATAAATACCCTTAATGAGTATACAAGAAGGCTAATTTTAATTTGAATCATACAAGAAGACTAGTTTCTTGTATGAATTTCCGGTGAAAATTTCCGACCAACAATTTCCAGCCAAAAAATTCCGATGAAAGTTTTCCGGTAAAAAATTTCGGCGAAAATTTGAATCATACACGAAGTCTAAGTTCATGTATGCATCATACATGAAAACTAATCTTCGTGTATACATCATACACGAACATTCATGTATGCATCATACACAAAAATTTTCGCTGCAAAAAATTTCAAATTTAAATTATATATGAAAATTAGTTTTCGTGTATGCATCATACACGAAAAAAAAACATACACGAATGCATATCCCATACAAGAAAAAAACGCATAGACAAACGATCTCATATACGAATGCATACACACATACAAGAACAATCTCATACAAGAAAAAAAAAAATACATATAAGAAGAAGACCGCCGTCGCCGGAGAAGGCGACCGCCGGAAAAATTTCACCGGAGAAAACGACCGCCAGAAATTTTTCGCCGAAAATTCATACATGAAGTTTAATCTTCGTGTATGATTCAAATTAATGTTAGCCTTCTTGTATACCTATAAAGCTAGAAAAGTCATAAAAGAAAACAAAAGTATATTTAGACAATTTTTTTTTTTCAAAGTGATAAAATTTATCTTTGGCTTTTAGGAATGACTATTTTGACTTTTTGCTCTTATTGCTATCCGTATTGGTGATGAAACTCTCAATTTGATCACACAAATATCCATTTTAATTAGTGCGTCTATTTTATCACGAGCTTTACTCATTTTGTAATGGGTTCACCGGCGTAGAGGTGGTGGTGTGCTGTTGCCTGTTGTACTTGTAGAAAGAAACAAGGAAAAATGTGGAATCGCGGGGGTGTTACTGTTAGAGCAGAATCGTCGATTTCCTGGAGCCACGAAAAAGGAAAAAGAAAATAATTTAGAGGTGGGACACACAATAAGTTTAAACAAATACGAAAAACAATACTACTACTACTTTGCAACGGAAGTTAAATTTCCATCCATGTTTTGGTGGTATGTTTATTTTGCACCTAAACAAATTTCAGGGCATAACTGTCTAAGGCTGTCAACTTAAGGGGTATTTGCAGCTTTTTCCAATGCAAATTTATTCCCGAAAATAGAGCATTAATTCAAATTAAAAATAATTACAAATACATATGATTTATTAATAATGTTAAGTCGTCTGAGATATCGTCTCCATCCCTTTTTCAATTTACTCTATAATTCAAAATTTTGTGCTCATTCTACCATCAACTTTGAAATATTTTAATGCATAACATACTCTACTCCACTCACTTCAATTGTGCCGTTGAAACATCTAGAAAAATGCTAGTCAACTTGAACCTAGTGCACCTTCCTTCGATTGCATCCAATTAATATTCAAAGTGCAGGTGCTAACTTCTCATCATCATCATCACCACATGTATAATCAACTAGCATGCAAATATTCAAAAGTAGTACCTTATCCTCATTATATTTATATATTTTTGTGTGTTGTGAGTGTGATTAACCAATATTACCTACGCCAAGAAGAGGCAATGACAGACCAACCTACAACAAGATCAAGTGACATATATGACTCAAGTATTACAACACATCATAGCTTCTTGTATGATTTATGTAATGCGCATAGGTTTCTTTACGATGATTACTAGCTAGATTATCACATGAATGATCATGACACGAATATTACAATACATCATCTCGTATTTCACTTCCCACCGACTAGTGAAGTATAATCAATCTGTATTCAAGGCGTTGCAAGCAAGTAGTGCAAGTACGTCTCGACATATTCGAGACCGCAGAGTTGCTTAACGACGGGCAAAGTAGCCGGAACCTCGAGTTGGAAATCAGAATCAATCCCTTGTACTGGTCTCCAAGATTTGAGCTGTTTTCTAGCCGCAGCCACAGCTGCTCTTATAGCGCAGTGAACTGAACCAGCTAGAAGCAAAGGAGGTTCGCCACAAGCTGCACACCGATAGTGTTAGTTATTAAATTTAGACGATCAAAGTTATTCACTCCTGTTAGAGAAGATTGATGTATTACCCTTGGACGAGAGAACACGATCTGGATGATGTCTGCTGTTGAGAACCTCAACATTAAGCTGTTTAGGAATGTTGTCGCGACTTGGTATTTTGTAAGTCCATGTGCTGTCTGTGGTTATTAGTCCGTCTTCGTTACTCAAGTATTCTTCAAACAAGTAAAACCCCACTCCTTGAATGAACGATCCTTCAATCTGTAATTAAAACATTCCCGAATTCAATATTATTATTAGTAACATTATACTAACAGTTTAATGACATAATTAAACCTGTCCCAAATCAACAGCAGGGTTCATGCTCCTCCCACAATCATACACAATATCTGATCTCAATATAGTTGTTTCTCCTGTCAGGGCGCTTATCTCCACCTACAATCAAAACAACTTATTTTGTAGCAGCTGGGGAATATCATCGTCATAAAAAATAAATAAAAAAACTCATCTTGTCGCAATTTCTAATATGCATACTCAAAGAGTATAATCTAGTATGTTCTAAGAATGAAATTCCAGTTTATTAACCATGCATGAAGCAAGGATATGGAGGATCATCATCATGACTACATTAGTAAGACACAAAATAATACAATTATCTAAATAATTTTTCATACTCTTTGAGATTAAAATTGATTCAACGTTGAACCAGCAAATGTTACCTCACTTACTGCAGCACCATAGTTCAAGTATCGTGAAGTACTGGCGTCAGGCACATACAACGATTGTGCTGACAAATTTATAGATTCATTATGTGCCTGCATTTACAAAATCAAGAGGAGTTAATTGTTACAACATGTGCAATGAATAATCTATGAGAGAAATTACCAATAGACTATGACAGTTCTACAAAGTTCAAACAAAGATCTAAACTTATAACACATTATCAACTATCAAATCCTCTGAATGCAAAAACTGAGGACTCAAAACATGAAAATATATAACAAACCTCAAGAATCAGATCATTCCATTGGACTGAACCCTTTTCCTCTTGCAGCCTTTGGGCAAGAGGGGCTAATCTTTCAACTAAAACATTACAGCATTCCATCACAGATGCACAGCTTGCTTCAGACGTGGTGCTTCCGGCAGTTATGCCTCCTTGTATGAGGCTCAACGTGTCAGTCTGTATAACTCGCACTTTTGTAACCAAGTCATCCGTTCCATCGGATTGGATCAAACTGAGAGCATAAGCAGTTGCTTGTTTAACCTTCGTCCAGATCCCCTGCCCCATCTCAATTCCTCCAATTTCTACAACGATGGATCCATCCCAGAGGATACTTACTTTCGCCGGTGATCTAAATACAATCACTTCATACACAATGGGAATGCAAGAAATGCCCCTCTTGTGCCACATGTTAGAGCGGTTAAATTGATGTATCGCTCCAATCCTCTCTGTATAGTCTGATGATATTAATGCTTTTTTCCAAACAGAAGGCAAAGTGTACTCCAACAAATCACCAGCAGAATCAGCATAGAACAGTTTTAGGCTCTCATAAGTATGGAGATTGGTTTCTCTGACTGAACGGACATCCATTGACAGCACAGACGCGACACGCTCAATTATAGTCTCGGCAATTAAGGATCCCTGCGTATCGCCTGGGGCCCGCATTGTTGATTTGCTTGCAGTGTTTGTCTTGCATAGTTTTATGTTGAAAGATAGAGCCCCCCAGTTGTACTTTTTCAATGCGTCTACCACAAATTCTGGGATGATAGGGCTGAAGTCTGTAGTATATCCTGCATCGATTAGTATGTCGAGGTATAGTGCTGTGATTTTGCCGTTGGATTTGAATCCAACGTCGTAGGTTATCTTCATAGGATGCCTCCCTCCTGCGATTATCATATCTGTCTTTCGATCTAAATAGCTTCTCACCGGTCGTCGTAATTTATGAGCTGCAACTGCACACGCTGTAGCTACCTGAAAACATAACACTGGTTCAACTTAGCACATACAAAAGAGAGAGAGAGAGAGAGAGAGAGGCTGATCAAACTCACGCTCATTGATCTTAGGCACTTCCCACCAAAGCCTCCACCTAGTCGTCTTGTAATAACACGAACATTATGCACGGGAACACCAAGACATCTTGCAATAGCTGACTGAGCATACTCAGGGCATTGAACTGAACTATAGACCACCATGCAGTTGTCTTCATCCGGAATTGCAAGTGCAGTTTGCGTCTCCATGTAGAAGTAGTATTGAGAACCAATTCTGATCTGAATGTCACCATTACCAAGTAACAGATAAATTCTTTCTAAGTTGATGATTTAGTAGAAATACATCTAACTATCGGAACTAGATCAGTCCAAGTAAAATATGGTGACTTATTAATCATATACAAACAGAAAAAACAAACGAACTTATCAAAAGTACCTCTGCAGAGAGAATCTTGTGATCAGCTTCAGCCATTCCTTTGGAGAAATCACCAACCTCTTCCGGTATTGGTTGAGGAGGGACATCGATGAAACTTGACCTTTCGACAGCCTCTTCAACAGTCAAGATTGGTGGATCTAAGCCTTCTGTATCATATTGCACTTGAGCAGTTCTTGCAGCAAGGTTGGCTTGCTTTTGTGAAGGTGCAACCTAGACAAAATAATCACCTAAACTCAGAGGAAATTTTAGTTGCAATTAGTAGGATAATATATGAGAAATATTAATTACCACAAACGCGATTATATCACCAGCAAACGAAGTTATTTCACCAGCAAATAAAGGTTCAGAATCTAAAGTAGTTCTGGCTCCTATATTTTCTCCTCCTTTTGGGATGTCTTTGGCAGATATAACATCAATGATACAAGCTGGTTTTTGGTCAGACCCAAAAGAAACATCCTTCACTCGAGCTAAAGGCTCAGTGCTACAAATAAGAGCCCCATGCAGACAATGTGGAGGCGAAGGAATGTCATCCACATACACAGCTTCACCTGATATTCGTATAAGCAAAAAACACAAACAGATTAAAAAGACGTCGTTCAGTTCAAAAGCATACACATATAAAGAAAACAAAAGCAGAACATACCAGAAGCTTGTAGGGCTGCACCAGTTTTGGGCAAAGGTTCACCAACTGGATAGTAATCTCTCCTAGATTCAAAAAACTGCTTTGCAGATGGCAGTAGCGACTTATCTATCAACGGATTTGTACTTATTTCCTCGTTGCTTACAACAGAACAAACATCAACAAACCTAGTGAGAAACGAAAACAAGAAACTAACGGCTAAGCTTGTCCTATAAGCAGGATGTGAAGTTCCTTCTTCAGGTACAACAGCACCTTTCACCAATCTAACTGCTTCATCCACAACCTGAACAGTAAGTGTTTTCCCTGCTAGGAATTCCTCCACTTCCCTAGCCCTCGTCGCGTGGTTTGTCCCATAAGCGCCAAAAGCCAACCGAACATAGTTCACAACAACAAGACTTCTGTGGGAGCTAACAGTAACATCAGCCAAGAAAGCAACATTTAAGTATGGCAGTGCATTTCCTAGAGGCCGTGGTGCAGCACGGTAGCTTTCAAAAACCAATCTTGAATCACTCTTATCAGAATGATCAACTCTTAATGGTTCCAAGAAAGGTATGTGGACACTCAAAAGCACATCTTTGAGGCCAAGAGGAGGTCCGTACAAGAACTCCTCCATAGTAAAATTTTCTTGTGTACGGCCTTTCAAAATGGTAACAGTAGCGCCCACAGCAAGAAGCAATGTAGCAATATCTGAAGGAAAATACAACCTCTGTGCCATCACCAAATTTCCCCCTATACTGGCTGAGTTCCTTATGAAGATGGAAGCAACCCTCTCCATATGCTCAGCAATATTCTTAAATATTAAACTGGATTTGCTATGTTCCTTAAGAATTAATATAACTTTTGTGATTGGGAGAGCTGCTCCGAATCCAATCCCCGAGTCATCCTTGGTGACCATTGTAAGCTCAGGAATGTACCTAAGATCAATGTACTTATCATATCTCTCTGTTTCTTTGTAATAACCCGTCCCTGTATTACCGACAACTAGCTTGATCAACGTGTCATTCGCCCGTACATCAGAGTGCAATAATCTGCTGAGGTCCTCCACACTAACTGGAGTGCACCAAGAAAGTTTCTTAGAATTCAAGATGTTGCATTTATCGCTGAATACTTGAACATAGGGAGAAACATCGTCTTTAGGATTGAATGATGGCAATCTACTTGCGTCAGCTTCACCCCTCTTCCAAAAAATATTGAGCCCCAAATCCTCAAGATCAACATCTGCAGCAAAACTTTTGCAGGCATCAACAATGGGGCGATAGCCAGTGCACCTACAGAGATTTCCTGTTATAGCTTTTTCGGCTTCCGAAACGGTGAGGCTGGAGAATCCATGGGGAGCTGGCGTTTTGTCAGCATTGGCGAGTGCTGCGAAAAACGACATGCACATTCCTGGCGTGCAGAAGCCACATTGCGAAGCATGGAATCCGGCGAATCTTTTGTGGATCGGATGGAAACCTTTTTTAGAATTTCCAAGGCCTTCGCTGGTAGTGACGGAGAAGCCATTAAGACTGCAGAGAAGAGTGAGGCAAGAACTCACATTGAAACTCTCAGTCTGCTTGAGCACGGGGTCAAATCTCGATAGCACGACGACGCAAGCGCCACAGCCACCTGAAATGAATATCATAAGTTCGGAATATCAGAAAGCTGACCGGAGTCGCACGTGGATTTTTACACCATAAAATTTATTTCCACCTAAGCATGCAACGTCGTTTTGCAATGCTACTTCTTCTAACCAATCGCCATTATCAGCTCACATTCTCACAAATACTTGCAAATATCAACAAATCATGTTAATTGAATTTTATGATTGGAACGAGTTCCATCCAATTCCAATTGCCACTGGAATCCAACCCATAATTTATTTTACTTTGTGTTCGTTGATTGATGAGAGAGGAACCAAACCAGATTTCCATTAAACCTACACAGCAACTACAACGAATAAAACGCAGTAACATGGAATTGAAAAAAAGTGGAAAATTCGCGGCAAGCAACAAGTAAAGCTCATTACTGGAATCTGATAATTCAACTAATCCGATAGACGTCGACAATGAGACGGAGCTCCTCTTTCTCGAGATCAGCTAGCAACGAGCCGACAAGCAGACTTACTCGTTGCCTCTCATCGATGGGAGACGAAAAAACGGCCACAATAGGGTAAGTAAACTGTTTCACCTATACCGGCCCTTCGCCGCCGATGCTAGGGGTACGGCGGAGATGGTGGCTGCCGCCGGGTGATGAGAGATAAGCGGGGTTCGAAAATGGGTTTCTGCCGGTCAACCATTTCAGAGGGAAAGTCAAGAATGGTATGAAACCAATCCGAATTTTCTGCTCTAATTTGTATTTTATTCTCTGCTTCTTAAATTGTACGAACATATGTGACATTGATGAGGAATTATTCCACCTAAATAAGATATGTAATAATATTAAAATACTCAAATTTTAAAATTTCGATAAATAAAATAGAGGATGATGAAACACGATAAGCCGGGAGCATATGATCCAAGTTGGTCCGAAACGGAATTTAGGATCTATTTATATTTTTATAGTTTTTAAAAAAGTGAATAGTACTTAATTTAGTATTTAATAAATTTATATTAAGAAATGAATAATTTTTCATTATAACTAATAAATTTTAACAAGAGATTGATAAATTCCAATTAAAAGTTAATTAGGATAAATAAATTTTAATTAGGAATTGATTAAGAAAAACGAAATAAAAGAAGATAAAAAGAAAAAAACATATATATATGTATGCGTGTGAAAAAGCAAAACAAGAGCACATACACATACAGCCCGCGCCTGCCTAATACACACTTGGAGTGACATGTGCGGTGCACCGTGCACATGTCAATCATGACTGTTTATCCAGAGCGTGAGTTGCTTGCGCTTTAAGCGTGCATCTCCGTTCCACATTACTTGGCTCATTTCCTCCGAACATGGAGATTAAGAAAAAAAAATTAAATATAAAGGGTGTGGTTAGTGTAGTTAATAAAATGATATAAAGTATCTTTTAATTGATAAATTAAAGTGATATAAAGTATTTTTTAATTGATAAAGTGATATAAATTGGTGCTAATGTGACATAAAGTGATATAAAGTGGTGCTGAAGTGATATAAAGTGAATAAAGTGATTTCTTAATTATTTCCTTAAATGGAAAGTGAGACAAGTAGAGTGGGACGCACAAAATAAAAAGTGAGACAAGTAATGTGGGACGGATGGAGTATATGATTAACCACACCGTATAATTGACCGCATGAATCTTGAGTTCCACTTTATGCATGCAAAACAATCCCATTGTTACCTTCAATCCCTCCGTCCACCAAAGAGTTACTTGTATTTCCGTTTTTGTTTGCCATCAAAGATTTGCTTACTCATTTTTAATAATAGGATTTATATAAATCATTACTTTTAACTTTATTTTACTCATAACTACCTAAAATTGAGACTCTTATTCAACTCACATTTTAACTTTATTCATCATAGAGACTAAGTCAACTTATTTTATTTGGAATCCTGCTAATAGAAAACAAGTAAATCTTTGGTGGATGGAGAAAGTATTTGATATATCTCTTATATGATAAAATTTTCCCTATTTTCACTTTTATATGTTTCAATTTATAATCTTTGTACTTTCTAGCTAAAGGTTTTTTATATCCAATTAAAATATATAATTATTTTTAGCATCTAGTTTCAATATTATAAGTTGATAATTTATTATTAGCTAGGGTTGATAAATTCATAATTACGATAATGTATAATTTTTTAAAACTTCAATGTTTGGTAATCAATACTCCTTCATTGTCCATGATAATTAGACCACATAGATTTCGGTATGTGTTTTAATAAAATGTTAGGTATGTACTTCCTCCGGTTTTAATTATAAGATGTTTTAGCATTTTGCACAGGAATTAAGAAACATTAATAGTCGGTTCCTTTTGCAATGCTATTTTAAAAATTGGAGCCATTTTTTCATGAAATTTGATGTCAAGTTAATGAAATTTAATGTAAATAACTCAAAAGACTAACTGAAAAATGAGTCATCATTAATAATTAGTTGAAATGTGAAGTAGAATTGATGGAAGGGAGAGAGAAAGTATTCTTGATAAATGAAAACATCTTATAAAAAAACAAATGAAAATGGCTAAAACATCTTATAATTAAAACCGAAGGGAGTAATATTTTAATGAAAAATGGGACCATGATGTTGACTTGATTGGTTAAGCCAAGCAAGTCAATATCTATTTGGGGTTATGTTACAATGTAATATGAAAAAAGTACTAGCTAGTGACATTCTATAAGTGTGTGGGGTACGAATAATCCAAAAATGGAAAGTGGTCTAATTATTGTAGACACCCCCCGATAAGGCAATTGTAATCTACGGGCGAAGGGAGTATTAAATGTTAATTACGATTCTTGATATTACATTAATAGTTGGTATTTTCATAATAATTGTAATCAAAATAATGAAGTGCAGACAATTGATCAATATATATAGATGAAAAAGAAAAGGAGTAGAATTTACAAATTAAATCACACCGTTGTTTCATTAATGCAAAGCTATGAAAGAATTGAGAAGATGACAGTACTCCCATTTCTTCTCTATCACAAAAACAGAAGCAAGCATGCATGAAACTCATGTGCTGATCCTTCAAGTTTAAATCAATTTCCCAGGAATCAATGAAAATTGTTCTTGAACAATAAGTTTCGAACACACACACACACACACACACACACACACACACACACAGGGGCACGGCCTAACCTTCACCGCAGCCAAGCTTGACGCTCTTGAAAGGAGTGGCGGAGCGCAAGAATTCAAGCAAAGTGGTGGAGGGATCAACTTCAGCTATCTCATATCTCTTTCCGTTCACCTCAAACACCAGACGCTCATCCGCCACACATGAACTATCCATATCTCTCTCTCTCTCTCTCTCTCTCTCTCTCTGGCCCCCCACAAGAGAGAAAAAGGGTGAATACATATATATAGAAATGGAGCCATCACATCAATGAAAGCTGAAAAGGGATATTTCGTCCGTACTACATTAGCCATGACGGTTATAACACATATAGTAGCTAGGGGTGGAGCTAGCTATTATGATTTGAAAACTGATAGTCGAGATTACGTTTATGTATTTACACAAGTCTGATATGTATTATTATTATTATTATTATTATTATTATTATTATTATTATTATTATTATTATTATTATTTCATGCCATCGTCAACTTCTTTACTTAAATCTAACTTTGCAAAATTATACCTTAAAAGTGTATTATATTGTTATCTTTTGATTGTAAATTTATTTATTGGAAAGGAATAGATAAGAAAATATAACAAAAAAATATTCATAATAGTTGTTCCCATGTTTTTCTATCTTATAAAAAGTAGTACTCCGTTCTCTACCTATAAAAATACAATTTTATCAAAATATAAAATAAGAAAATAAGAAAACATAATGTACAACTAAAATGAAAATAAGAAAAAGTTAATTGCCCGAAAATATTTTCCAACACACCCAATAAAAAAATTCATCATATTAAAAAAAATGAGAAAATAATAAAAAAAATATTTCAACCTTCCCATCACAAATAAACAATTTGACGTTCCCAAGAGTTCAAAAACCCCACGGTTCTCCTTCCTAAAGTCAAAAAACAAAATAAATAATAAATAAATTTTTTCGAAGAAAAAGTAAACAAATTTTTTTTAGAAATTCTAAGAAAAATAAACAATTTGACAATAGTTAATTGTAAATCAGATTTTTTACTCTCATTTCGTATTTCATTCTCTACTCCTTACGTTGGTTGAACGACATGCGACATTGTTTAGGGTTTATTCTATACAAATAGGGTATATAATTATATTCAAAACATCAAATGTCAAAATCTAACTAATGGAATAGATGATCAAACATCATAGAGAGTAGATAAATAAATTATGTTAATTGTGACTGATCACACACCACTTTCGTTGCAAATACACGAAAGCGAAAGAATTACGTCACGTAAACAGAAAAATTAATTGATAAGATTTGATCACTGTCTTGCTCGATAGTAATAGCCTGCTTTAATTTAACATATCTCATTATGTGCGGTTAAAATTTAATTATAGTGAGTTACGGCTTAAATACAACATATTCATGCCCAATGAAGTGGAGACTTTCCTACGTCGCTAATTTATTAAGAGGCTCATATATTGAAGGGTATACCTTTTTCGTCCAAAATAAGTTTAAATATTATATCTGTCTCGCCCTTTAAATAATTACAGATTAGTCCCAATAAATTGATTCATTTGCAAATTTAAGACGAAATCCACCTTTTCGAATTGGAAAAAAGTGCATAATATATTGGTAATTGAGTAGTGGAAATTGTACTCAAATTCATGAAAGCTAATTGCTTCTTTGCAGATTTCATGTTGTCATCGCTACTGAATTAGTGTAACGTCGGTCCTAAATTTAAAAATGAAGGTATTAATATATTTTAAGGAAAAAAAAAAATTAAGTGACATTTACCCTTTAATATATGAGCCATTATTATATATACTTCCACCAATTGGTGATGTACTGATGTAGGAATTAGGAAAGCCTCAACTTCACTGTACCAACATGTACATATTGCGTTTGTAGTCATAAATCATTTAATGATACTATAATTGAATTTTAACTGCATTTACGAATTACGAGATAGATCGAATATTGAACTTCTTCCGCTTAAATTAATTCAATTTGAACACTGCTGCTTAAATACGACCTTTCCTAAAATCTATTAATTTCGTGACGCTTGACGCATTAACCTTACGAATTATGTTTATTGTGTTTGTATATAATGGCCCTACATTTGCTATTCTTATTCAATGTATGAGCCATTTTTCCATTTTTAGATAAGTTGAGTCTTCTTCACTCCACTATCCATAATTGGAAGTGTAGGAAAGTGTCAACTTCGTGGTACCTACTGCCAATAAATTTTTTGCACTTTTAGTGGCACGTAAAAATTATAAATTTAAATTGTCGATGAAGCCTATCCAAGTAGTAGGCTGGGACAACACAAGAGTTTTTTAACGTAAGAGGTTTATTATTTAAGTCCCACTAATGTGGAATTTAGTTCATTTTATATGAGTTGTGTCTAGTTTATACTGGGTTGTTATAAATTTATTAAGTACTGAGGCTATATGGAATTATTTGCCATATTATGAATTTATGATTTGACAATAATGTGATTTGTATTCATCTCAAAAATAATTATAAATTTAACATAATTATATCATGGAGAAGAGAAAGGAGCTTTAGAGATTCATATCTAGAATAAGCTCCATCTCAGTTGATCCAATGGTATTAGGAGGAGATTTTAACACAATTTTTGGTATTGAGGATCGATTTCAAGGAAATCCTGTGATAGAGAGTGACATCAGATAATCTGTGGATTGCTTGAAGGATAATGAGCTTATGCCAATTCGAGCAGTTGGTGGTAGCTTATTCACTTGGTGTAATAACCAAGAGGGGAGTGATAGAATATATTCAGTGTTGGACAGATGCATTGCCAATAGAGCCTGGCTTGCCAAGTATTCAAATGTGGTAGTGCAAATAATGGAGAGAGGGGTGTCAGATCACTACCCCCAACTTATGCAGTTTGATCATGGAGAGGTAATGAGGAAAACTCCATTCAAGTTTTTAAATGTGATCACAAACCACGCAGAGTTTGAAGATATTGTGAGAAATGCTTGGAGTGAACACTGTCATTCTAATAAGCTACTCAATGTGTGGTTCAAATGCAAATATATGAAACCACCATTAAAAAACCTGAACATAAGGGAGTTTAGAAGAACAACAGAAAGAATTGAGACGCTCAGAATTAAACTAGCTGACACTCAACAACATCTCTCTGTGGACAAACTAAACCCCCAACTTATACAAGGGGAAAGAGAGATAATAGCTGAGCTTGAGAAATGGAGTAAGATTGAGGAAATGATATGGCAGCAGAAGTCTAGGCCAGACTGGGTAAAGTTTGGAGACTCCAACACCAAGTTTTTTCATGCTTTTGTAAAAGTCAGAGCTAATTCTAATGCTATCAAGTTGTTAACAAAAAATGATGGAACTCAATCCACTTCACAGAAGGAGATCAAAGAGGAGATAAGACAGTTCTACATATAAATCTAATGGGAAGTGCAGCTTCTATTCTTCCCATGGTGGATAAAAATATAGTGGAGAGGGGTCCTAAGATACCACATGATCAACAGCTCAAATTTTGTAAGCAATTCACTGATGCTGAGATCAAGGCAGCTCTATTTGGCATGAATTCAGAGAAAGCTCCAGGAGTAGATGGATTTAATGTGCATTTTTTTAAGAAGGTTGGGCATATCATTGGAGAGGAGGTGATTCATGCAGTCAGACAGTTCTTCACAACAGGTTTTATGCCTAAGGAGGTAAAGAGAACTCTCCTCACTTTAATTCCCAAATCTGAGAATGCCAGCTCTGTGAAAGATTTTAGACCGATTGCATGTTGCACCATCCTATATAAAATCATTTCAAAAGCCATATCGAATAGAATGCAGGGTGTTCTTGATATCATAGTTAGTGAGAATCAATTTGCTTTTGTAAAGGGGAGGGTAATCTTTGATAAAATCATACTTAGTCATGAAATTATCAAAGGATATAATAGAAAGGCCATCTCTCCAAGATGCATGGTTAAAGTAGATCTCCAAAAAGCGTATGATTCGGTGGTGTGGCCATTTGTGGATAGCTGCTGCTGGAGTTGAGATTTCCATACCATTATGTTACTTGGATCATGGCATGTTTGACAAGTGTGTCATACACAGTGAGTGTCAATGGAGAGCTTACTATACCCTTCCAAGCAAAGACGGGCTTGAGACAAGGGGACCCAATCTTCCCATATTTGTTTGGGATAGTAATGGAATACTTGAATAGATGACTATAAGAGCTCAAAGGGAATAAGCGGTTCAGATTTCATCCAAAATGCAAAATTCATGTGTGCTTCGCGGATGATCTTCTGCTCTTTACTAGAGGAGATGTGGAGTCTATCAAGAAACTTCTACTTGTATTCCAAAAAATTTATGAACCTTCTGGCTTAAAAGCCAACCAACAGAAAAGTTGTTTATATTTTGGAGGCGTGAAGATTGAAGTACAAGAGGAAATTCTCAGAATGTCAGGTATGACCAGAGGTGAACTCCCATTTAAGTATTTGGGGGTTCCCCTCTCATCAAGGAAACTCACCATCATTTAATGCATGCCTCTCATCAAGAAAATCCTCACATGCATTGATTGTTGGTCTGCGAAGTTACTATCTTATGCTGGTCGACTCCAGCTTATCAAATCAGTGCTCTTTGGAGTTCATGTGTATTGGAGTCAAGTCTTCATCTTGCCTCAGAAAGTTATCAAAATAATTCAAGCTACGTGTCGCTCCTTTTTGTGGACTGGCAAATCAGGTTTATCTAGGCGTGCTTTAGTTACGTGGGATAAAATTTGCATGCCTAGAGCAGCAGGTGGATGGAATGTCATTAATTTGGAGTTATGGAACAAGGCTGCTATTTGCAAAATGTTATGGAATTTGGCCAATAAAAAAGATAAAATCTGGATACGATGGTTGCATGGGTTTTATATCAAAGGGCAGGATGTGATGAACATGAATATCCTCTTCCAGATTTCATGGGTGATGAAGAAGATTATAAGAGCAAGGGAGTATTTGAGGTTGCTTGGTGATGGAAATAACTGGATAGCATTGCCCCAATTCTCTATTAAAAAGTTGTACGTTGCGATGAGTGGGGAGATACCAAAAGTCAGATGGAATAAAATCATATGTCACAATGTGGCACCTCCCAAATGTGTGTTTTTGATGTGGCTGGCTTTCCATGGACGTTTAGCTACTTGTGAGCAATTGGAGAAGATAGGAGTTCACACTGACCATGCATGTTGTTTCTGTGGAACTACTGAGGAAACGATGGATCATTTTTTCTTTAGGTGTGAGTTCTCTGGGCAAATATGGGAGGAGGTATCTGCATGGTGTGGCTGTCGGAGTGTGAGGAAGACTTGGGAGGAAGAACGGAAAGAGTTGGAGGCGCAGTGTCGATCCAAAAGCAAGAAAAAATTGATGTATCGAAGTGCAGCCACGATAGTGCTTTATCTTGTTTGGAAGGAAAGAAATCAGCGGAGAATTCAAAACCAGAGTAGCAGCGTTGAGGAGATTATTATACAATGCAAATCACTCATTGCCTTGTGCTGTAGGAAAGATCGAAGCCTCGCAATGATGCTTGCTAGTTGGGGGGGAGGGGGTTTGTTTTGGTTTTGAGAAGTTGTGGTTGTAAGGATTATAAATTTAAATTATAAGTAGTACTCTCTCCGACACGCTCATATTGTCTTTTTTTATTATTATTGAATTGTTCCACTCAAATTGTTTTGTTCCAAATAAATAAAAAAATTAACCCTTCAAAACCTTTCAAAAGTGATAAGACCTACTCAATTTACATTTTTTACCCTTATTCTTAATATTTGTGCTGAAAAGTAACAAGACAATATGAGCAAGACGGGTTAATATATATTTAGCAGATGATATTTATCACAATTTTGACTAATTTATTTACAAAATGATGTTTATCTTATACTCCCTCCGTCCCGCCGAATACGGCTTAGTTCATATGGACACGGAGACTAACAAAAAAGGTATTGAGTATAAAGAAAGTGTTTAGTGTAGTGTGAATGCAATATTTTATAATGCTAATAAAGTTAAAGATAGGATGGTTGAGTGTGTAGTGAGAGTAGGTTAGTGGGGTTTAGATGGGATGGTGGGCCATGTATATAAACTAACAGTGATGCTGTTTGGACATATATGTGTGGACATAATCCGGCCCGTTTAGGCGAATGGATCGGGCCAGCCCGATTTTGTTGTTTATTTAATTTTCTATTTAAACGAAAATATGGAAATTTACCCTTTTATCCCTTAAGTGATTTGGCTCTAAATTAGCCAGTTTTGGCTCCATAATTTTTCTGTTTTAGCGCCACTAATCTTCTCTCCATTTCTCCTAGTCTTTTTGGCGCCTAATGCAAAATTTCTCCATATCATTTAGTTTTTTATTGAATACATAACTATCTATTCATTAATATTAAATACGAAAAATTATTCTAAATCATTCCCAATTTTATTTGTTTAATTTCGTATTTGTTATTCATACTCGTACCAAATTAGACTACAGTATCTACTAGTCACTGAAATTTTACACAATAACCATGCAATCAAACTTTTCTGGATAATTTAAATAAGATTACTGATAATTAATTAACAATACTAATAATTATATTTTTTTTTATTCCAACTATTATTTGCCCACTTTGCCATATCATTATAATGATAAGCTAATACAATAAAATTATAATGTGCACAAATGTAAAATTATGAATAACAAAATTCATTGTGATATATTTTCAACTCATAAATATAGACTATTAAAAATGCACAAAATTTTCTTACTTTATACACTACTTCATCTTCAATTGAATCCGAATAGATTGTTAAAAGTGAATATGTAGTCCCTACAATTGTTGAAGGAAATTCATTTTTCCGTTATCATTTTATTTGTTTTATATTAAAAAAAAAATCCTTGAGTGAGTTAAAGGATTTTATATTTAGTGATTTTGAAAAAGATTAAATATCATAAAGTATATAGTGGGATACTTTTTTTTTATAGTTAAGACGTGAGCTAGAAATCAGGCTTGTGATATTATTGGTCAAAATTAATGAATAAGAATCAAATTGATTTGGAATCACTAACAATCTTTTGTTTAATAATAATAATAATAATAATAATAATAATAATAATAATAATAATAATATATTTCAATAGCATAGTTCACACTAAACTAAGTTCTACAAACACTCATCACAATCTGGAAAAATATAACTTTGTTTAAATTAACCATTTTATAAAGTTTTAATGAATCCTAATCAATTATAGTATATATAATACATAATACAGTGATCATTCTTAATTAAACTTGTCAATAGTTAAATCAACTAGTGAATAGTGAAATTAATAAAAATTATAAACAGGTCAATTTTTTATTTTTTGCTGCATCCTAAAATTACTGGGACAAATTAGCTATTTGTCATTTTCTTATATAATTTGGGCTAATTTAATTTGAAATACAATACAATATAGCCGTTGTTAATTAATTACTACATCCTTAATGAAGGCACGCCGCATGCGCATGCAATCTTCATCATCACCCCTAGTATCAACACACACTCTCTCCAACTCTCCAACTCTCCAACTACCTTAAACAGAAAAAAGAAAACAGAACAATTTCTCCAACTCCAAATCACTCGGCCATGGCGTACGAGCCTTTGCATGAGGATTTCTTTTTTGAGATCTTCGGAAGCAGTCCATGCAATGATACAGTAGCCAACGACGAAAATGTCTCCGATGCAGCAGGTGATCAGCAAAACCAAATGGAGCAGGAACAACAAGAAGAGCAAGATGAAATCTTTGATGAGCAACAACACGAGCAACCACAAACACCTCAAGAAGAAGATGCAAAATATGATTTTGGAGCATATAGCGTGATTGATGAGATGTTGGAGCATGGTCCGAGGCCTGGAATGTTATTTCAAAGTGAAAATGAACTATTGGAATCTTACAGAGCTTATGCTAAGGCCAAAGGATTTGGTATTGCGACAAGAAACAGAAGTGGTGGATCTAAGTATCTTAGTATAAGGTGTGAAAAGACACAGGTTCCAGTGGGTAAATAATTCAGTAAGAGGATGGGATGCGAAGCTCGTATAAATACAGTACACCAGGGTGATGAAGTTTGGCTGATGGGGAAAGTTTTCAACGAGCACAATCATGAACTTCAACTGGATATGTTTGAGTTCATGCTGGCGCATCGGCACTTGTCCAGTTGTCTGAAAAGAGAACTAGAAGCACATGATCGAGCTGGGCAGAGACTATCTAAGACTATTAGGTTCATGCAAACAAAAGGTGGCGGGGCATCTAATTTGGGAGCAACGGTTAAAGATTGTAGAAATTTTGTCGAAGAGAATCGAAGGTTGAGGCTCGGTAAAGGCGATGTTGTTGCCATCGTAAAGTTTTTCAAGACACTTCAAAAGAAGGATAAAGATTTCTTTTATTTGGTTGACGTCGACGACGAGGGTAGACTCTGCAACGTAGTGTGGATACATCCACGTAGTAGAGCGGCATATGAGGAGTTTCACGATGTCGTGAGCTTTGATACGACATACCTCGTAAATCAATACAGCATGCCATTCGGAAGTGTCGTCGGCGTAAATCATCATCATCACTCTATCCTACTCGGATGTTGCCTTTTGGCGTATGCAGACACATTCAAGTGGTTTTTCCTTAATTGGGTTGAGGCAATGGGGGGTTATGCCTACAACAATCTTAACCGATCAAGATGACAGTATTAGAATTGTTGTGAGAGAAATCATGCCTCAAACCATCCATCGTGGCACACTGTAAAGAAGACAAGAGATAAATTCAAAGGCGTTAAAGATTTGGTTGCAGCGAAGGGTGAATTCTACGCAATGGTAAAGGACAGCTCCACAATATCAGAATTTGAATAGAGTTGGGAAGCTTTTAAGGCGAAGCATGGGCTTCAAAATAACAAATGGTTGAAGAAATTGTTTGGTGATAAGGAAAGTTGGGTGCCGATCCATTCCTATCATATATTCTGGGCTGGTATGTCATCTACTCAAAAAAGTGAGTCCATGGACTAAAAGACAACTACCCTCGCGAGTCGAACCAA
Organism: Schizonepeta tenuifolia; assembly: GCA_029490685.1. Lineage (NCBI taxonomy): Eukaryota > Viridiplantae > Streptophyta > Magnoliopsida > Lamiales > Lamiaceae > Schizonepeta > Schizonepeta tenuifolia. Next base: position 78,204 of record JANLIY010000031.1, on the reverse strand, counting down.
CAACCCCAATCCCGACCAAATCTACTTGTTATAGTAAAATTAGGACGAATTCATGATCAATTTGATAATTTTTCAATTTTCACATTGTTAATTGTAAAAGTCAATATGTAATTTTCTAGTTGACCACCACTATGCACTACATGGACTAAAAGGCAACTACCCTCACGAGTCGAACCAACGACTTCAATCCCGACCAAATCTACTTGTTATAGTATAATTAGGATGAATTCATGATCAATTTTATAATTTTGAACTTTCACATTGTTAATTGTATAAGTGATTGGCTCTAAATTAGACAATTTTGGCTCCCTAATTTTTTTGTTTTGGCGATACTAATTTTCCCTCCATTCCTCCTCACTTTTTGGCACCTAATGCAAAATTTCTCCATATTATTTAGTTTTTTTTTTAAATTGAATGCATAACTATCTATTCATTAAATCATTCCCAATCATTCCTTGAGTGAGTTGAAGGATTTTATATTTAGTGATTTCGAAAAAGATTAAATATCATAAAGTATATAGTGGGAGTCATATATATATATATATATATATATATATATATATATATATATTTTTTCTTTTTTTTAAGACGTGAGCTAGGAATCAGGCTTGTGATGTTATTGGTCAAAATTAATGAATAAGAGTCAAATTGATTTGGAATCACTAATAACAACAACAACAACAACACCAACACCAACAACAACAATAATAATAATAATAATAATAATAATAATAATAACAATAATAATAATAATAATAATTATTATTATTATTATTATTATTATTATTATATTTTCACAATCCCGTCCAAATGTACTTGTTATAGTAAAATTAGAACGAATTCATGATCAATTTGATAATTCTCTAAATTTTTCTCGATTAATTTGAAAAATTAATTTCTATGATTAACTGTAAGAATTTTTCATCATTAACTGTAAAAATTAGAACTTGTAATTTTGCTACGCCAGATTTGGCGGTTTTGTGCATTACACTTTTAATTCAACTTTTCCTCTCCTTCTCATTTGGACTGTTGGATGTTGGGTGAACATTAATAAAAGTAATAATTACAAGATATTTCATTGCCTAACTCTTACCCGATAAACACTGGCCTTTAATCCATGCGGATGAATAAATATTGTCGGAAGAGAGTATATTTGAATGTTTAATGGCAACCCAACAGTCATACGTGCTCTATATGTACATGCAACATGAAGTTCATTTCTTCACCCTTGATTCTTCTTCTATAAACCCTTATATTCCAGCTTCTCTATTCATTCTCTATCATGGGTCGCCTTAAGAAACATGCACCCCCCAGAATTCCTCGTAAAAGTCCAGAAAATAACAAAGAAAAGTCGTCTTCACCAAATCCTATCGAAATAACTCCCAAAAAATATGGTTCACCATCTACCTCTAGCCCAAATGCTAGAAAATTGAAGGGGGGTAATATGTTAGATTGGAAGGTGCCTACTTCTCTGGAAAACCTCAATGTCATGTACCAGAGAGCAAAAGCGGAGATCATTGATGTCAAGAATGAAGTCAAGGAGCTGTTGTGTCGTTTGGTGTATTGCTTTGGAACTCAAGATGTTGCTAACCTGCTGTTGGAGAGGGATCCGCTGCTTACCCTCTATGATATGTTTCTGGATATGGAGGTGGGAGCTGCTGAGGGTGAAGGGAGTGGATCCAAATGAAATATCGTCATCAATGTACCAAGTGACAGTGATGTTTAAGTTTCTAGCTTTCTAAGTCTGTTTTATATTTTCTTAGTATGTTGTTTTTTTCCCCTTATGCTGTTTCTGTTGTTGTACTGCCTTTCAGAGGCCAAATTTTCAAGTTAAATGATCATTGAAATCGAGGCATTTTGTTTACTACCTTAGTTGAATATTAATTTGGTTAATAAGTTATTATTTAAAATCTTATCAAAACATCTCAGTTATTCAAATTTAATATTTACTCCAAGTTGTGTATTAAAATTGAATTAACTGGTCGTTAATTAATCCTAATATTATTATCATTATATATCAATAATCATACATGACAAACACATAGGGTACGATTATGCCAGTACTTGATCAGATTTGTTGTCATGGAATCAATATTTGATTAAGGACAAAATAATCTTAATTTCAATAAAATTGATTTCTTGGATATTAATTTTTTGCAATGTATTTCACTAACATATTTTTTACACTAATTGCTGATATATAAAAATTACTTCATTACTTGAAACTAATTATATACTATAGTATCTTGTTTCGCGAATCATGTACTCGACTAAGTTCGAGTAATTTTTAGTTGTTCAAGTTAAATTAATCGAATTTATAAAATTTATCATTTAAGTTCCTATTCTGTAATCTTTTGGGGGAGAAAAATACAATAGTCCTCCATTCTTAATTCAATTTTTACAGCTCATTAATTAATTACTTGTAACCCAATGAAACACATCTGTCATCTTTTCATGCGCATGCTACATGTATGTTGGGATAGAGAAGATGAAGAGGCTAAAGGTGGGTCATTAACTTGTGTTAGTGAATATTAGTAATTTATTTCCTAAAAAGAAAAGAAAAAAACAAAACAAAATTACTAATTAGAGTAATTCTCAGTTATCAAATAATTCGTAATATATTTTTTCTCTTGCAAAGTTGATACATTCACATCTCATTAATTAATATGAACGCTTATAGCAATTTCATTAAGTTGTTTGTCAAAAAAAAAAAAAGAAATCATGAAGGTCATTATTTTTCGCCATAATGGGGATTAATATTTTTCAACTATACTATTTCATGAATTATTAGGGTTTTGATCTAGTTTTTCAACTATACTAAGTGCAATTTATAATGGGTAAAAAAGCATTGCACTTGCAATTTATAATGGGTAAAAAAGCTTATAAGTTCATTATTTTTCGCCACATTATAATGGGGATTAATATTTTTCAACTATACTATTTCATGATATATTAGGGTTTTGATCCAGTTTTTCAACTATACTATTTCATTATTTTCCCTCTTGCACTTGCAATTTATATTTATAATGGGTAAAAGAGCTTATTCCAACTTCAAATTAACTTAATTATCTCGAATATTATAAATGAGCTTAAGGTTTTTATAACTCTACTGGTGTCAACTTGAGAAGAAGTAGTGTTTCTTTTTTGTTTTCAAATAAATATACAAGGCCATACATATTATAATGAGCACAACTTCATCTTTTAGATTTATAAAAATTATAAAATTAATGACAAATTTGGCCAGTTATATTATACAAAAAATTATATAATTTTGTAAATCATATAATTTGACCAGTTATATCATACAACAAATACACTACTTATGGTCAGGAGACTCAGGACACTAAGTAATTTTGTAAATCATATAATTTTCAATTCAAAACCCTATACACTACTTGAAATAACTTGTAAATTGTAATACATACAATTCAGATTATAAACTTAGCTTTAGAAGAAAAAACAAACAACAGATTCAAATGTAACAAGTTTCACACACCATCGATTTTCAGATTCATGAATCATATTACTACAATCTCAGAGAACTTTAAAAATAATAACGGCAGAAACAAATCCAATTACAATACTGGAAAAAAGATATTTCAAATAGATAAACTCCAATGTAACTCGATTTTCTTCAACAATAGCCAACTTCGCATCTTTTTTTTCCTTTGATGGTGGAGTTGAACTCGAAATTACTATCTTCAGGAAATACATCCACACTGCTACGACTGAAACTTGAACCATCATATGAATCGAGTTTCAACTGGAACCTCGAATAAGCCTATGATGCTTCATTTTCTGTGTCGAATGATCTGTGAACACTTCCCTTAAAGCCCAGAACAGATGATGCTACGCTTTCCCAATCGGAGAAAACACCAGTACATCTACCTTTGAAAACAACATAGAACTTCTGTTTCTCCCCACCTTTTATAGGTTTTATTTCCATGATTTTTGAGGGATTCGTCGGCCAAGCATTAAGAAAACGGCCAAGAATTAAGAAAACGGCAAAGAATGAAGAGTACTCTTTCTGAAGATATCTACGCATAAAGTGTATGTAAACCCTAATACAATTAATCTAATTTTTTATTTTATTGGAAAAATAAATATAATTATTTAATTAAATTTGAAATTTGAATTTCAAAACTGCTGAAATTAGGGTTTTCTCTCTCCAATTTGGCGGTTGAGGGTAATTTAGTAAATGAGGTTAGCCCACTAACCATCGCCATTAATTAATGCAATAAACCCTAATTAGATATTACTAATTTACCCTTCTATGTCCACACATATATGTCCAAAAAGATTTACTGATAAACTAATTATTTCCTTTAAAGAAACATGCCAAGTACAGTGGGACGTCCCAAAATGGAAAACAAGCCGTATTCGGTGGGACGTCCCAAGTACAGTGGGACGGAGGGAGTGTCAAATAAATAAATTATACTCCCTCCGTCCAAGTTTAAATGCCCCATTTGAGGGTGGGCACGGAGTTTAAGGAATGATGAAAAAGTGTAGTTGGTGGAATAAAAAAAATAATAGTTGGTGGAATAAAGGTTGTTAGTGGTGAGTCCATAATGAAAAAAAGGTAATAATAAAGTGGAATAAAGTGGAATAAAGTGGGTTAGTGGTAGGTCCATAGTGAAAAAAGGTAGAAAATAGCGTGAATGAATAAGGGTATATGGGTCAATTTGTCCAAATGGAGCAATTAAGTTTGAACACTTTTTTGAAGTCAAATGGAGCATTTAAGTTTGGACGGAAGGAGTATATATTAAAATATTAAACTATCACTAAAATTACACTGAGTAAAAACTTGAACCTTTGTGTTATTCCCGTTCGCTATACACAACAGATTATAGGATTGCATTTTGTGTGGATTGTTGTGGATAAAAAATAATTATAAGGAGACAAAAATATGCAAAAATAAGTGTATCCTTCTTCTATTCATTTTTTGAATATATTAATAAATTCTAATATAAAAGTAATCATTGTTTATTATAATAATGTTGCTAGGAATTAAAGGGCAAAAAAGTAAAATACAAGAAAGATCAATACTTGTGAACTATTCTGTTTTACAAAACAAACCTAGTTATTCTCTATTTATTCTACATCCAATGATAATTATCTTCTATAAAAGAATCCTAACTCCTTCGAAAATGCTAGAAATAGTAATAAATATTACTACCTCTATTCAAGATATAGTTGTTATTTTTGCCAATTAAGTCTGTTCACGAAATAGCTGCCACTCCATCATAATACATTATATTTAATCTTATATTTTCACTACTTCACTCATATTTATTGTGCGACTCTTACTCCACCCACAATAATATCCACTATTACGCAACATTTTCTTAAAACTCGTGTCATACATAATGTGGCAACTATATCGTGAACGGATGGAGTAAAAAATAAAATAAGATAGAAATTAATAAAAGAGGCGTTTCAAATCAAAGTTTATATATTAAAATTGTTGTTCGTGCGGGTTCACCTGCATGTGCTTGACCTTTGGACGAAGTTCAAGTATGGGAGCAAAGGTATTTTGTGAGAATGCAAAACTGAGTCAACTCGACAAAGACACGTGTGGCACAATCAATCACCCAAGACGTCGTTTGAAGCAAGTAGCGCAAGCATGTCTCCACATAATCGGGACCGCAGAGCTGCTTAACGACGGGCAAAGTAGCCGGAAGGTCGAGTTGGAAATGAGAATCAACCCCTCCTTGTACGGCTCCCCAAGCTTTGAGCTGTTTTCTAGCCTCAGCCACAGCTGCTCTAATAGCGCAGTGAACTGAGACTGCTAGAAGCAAAGGAGGTTCGCCACAAGCTGCACAACCACAACAAAACTTGAGGTGAAGAAGATCCATAGTTTGGGATATATTTATTTATTTGACTATTTAGCCGTATATCGCGGTTCGTTACCCTTGGACGAGAGAACACGGTTTTGATGATGTCCGCTGCTCGCGGCTTGGGATTTTGTAAGTCCATGTGCTGTCCGTCTTCATTACTCAAGTATTCTTCAAGCATGAAAAACCCCACGCCTTGAATGAAGGATCCTTCAATCTGTAATATAAACACTCCAATCAGTATAATGAATTACATTATTATTATTATTATTATTATTATTATTATTATTATTATTATTATTTTTTACAGTATAATAGTTTAATGACATAACTAAACCTGTCCCAAATCAACAGCAGGGTTCATGCTCTGCCCACAATCATACAATATCCGTTCTTAATATACTCGTTTCCCCTGTCAGGACGCTTATCTCCACCTACAATCGAAACACCTCATTCTCTAGCCGCTACGAATTACCCTCGTCATTTAAAAAAATTAAACTCATTGAGTCACAGTTTTTTATGCATACTCAGTCAGAGTATGATCAATATTAATATTGAACCATGCATGAAGCAAGGCTTTAGAGAATCATGACATGACTATATTAGTAAGACATAAAATAATATCAATTATTTAAATGATTTTTTCATGGACAGCTTCATCTGAGTACCAGTAAATGTTACCTCACTTACTGCAGCACCATAGTTCAAGTATGTCCAAGTACTGAACTCAGGCACAAACAAAGAATTTGCTGCCAAATTTATAGATTTATTATGTGCCTGCATTCACAAATTCAAGAGGAATTAATTGTTAAAAAATGTGTAATGAATAATTATCTATGCAAGAATGTCCCAATAAACCATCCTAAAAATATTTATGCCTGTGAAGTCGAAACATAGATTGATAAGACGCGCTATCCGGCCTCAGATTAGTAACACATCATATTAGGACTTAAAACATGGAAATAACAGACCTCAAGAATCAGATCATTCCAATTTACTGAGCCATTTTCCTTTTGCAGCTCTTTGGCAAGAGGGGTTAATCTTTGAACTAAAACATTACAACATTCCATTACAGCTGCACAGCTTGCTTCAGACGTGGTGCTTCCGGCAGTCAAGCCTCCTTGTACGACACTCAACGTGTCCGCCTGTACCACTCGAACTTTTCCAACTAACTCATCCATTCCTTCACATTGGATCAAACTGAGAGCATACGCAGTTGCTTGCTTAACCTTCGTCCAAAGCCCCTGCCCCATCTCGATGCCTCCAACTTCTACAACGATGGATCCATCCCAAAGGACACTCACTTTCCCCGGTGTTGCAAGTAACGACACATCATACACAATCGGCACACTCCACCTAGTCGTCTTGTAATAACGCGAACATTATGCTCAGGAACACCGAGACATTTTGAAATTGTTGTGTGAGCGTTCTCGGGGCACTGGATTGAACTATAGACCACCATAAAGTTGTCTTCATCCGGGATTGCAAGCGCAGTTTGCGTTTCCATGTAGAAGTAGTATTGAGAACCGAGTCTGATCTGGATCTCACCATTACCCAATAAGAGATAAATATGGTTGGACTTGATAGATTAGTCATATATAAAAAAATTTGGACTGATGAATTGTACCTCTGTAGAGAGAATCTTATGATCAGCTTCAGCCATTCCTTTGGAGAAATCACCAACATTCTTCGGTTCTAGTGGAGGAACATCGATGAAACTTGACCTCTTGACAGCCTCTTCGACAGTCAAGATTGGTGGATCTAACCCTTGTGTATCATAATCCACTTGAGCCATACTCGCAGCAAGGTTTGCTTGCTTTTGTCCATCTGCAACCTAGACAGGATAAAAAAATCAGATGAAAGGAAATTATAGTTTCAATTAGTAGGAACTAGGAACATCCCAGTTTCTAAAATATAAGAAATTTCAAATACCACAAACGCGATTATATCACCAGCAAATAAAGGTTCACAATCAAAAACTGTTAATGCTCCTATATTTGCTCCTCCTTTTGGGATGTCTTTGGCAGAGATAACATCGACGATACCAGTTGGTTTTTGGTTAGACTTGAAAGAAACACCCTTGACTCTAGCGAAAGGCTTTGTGCAGACAATGTGGAGGAGAAGGAATGTCATCAACATACACGGCTTCACCTAAATATTCGTATGAAACAAAAACATACATAGATTGGAAAGACGTCGTTCAGTTCAAAAGCATACATATAAAAGAGTAGAACAAACCAGAAGCTTGTATGGCAGCCCCAAATTTGGGCATAGGTTCACCAACTGGATAGTAATCTCTACTAGATCCAATAAACTGCTTTGCAGATGACAGCAACGACTTATCTGTCAACGGATTCATACTTATTTCCTCATTGCTTTTGGCAGCTACTTCCAACACTGAGCCACCACATATTGATATTACAGAAGAAACATCAATGAACGTTGTAAGAAACGAAAATAAGAAACTAACGGCTAGGCTTATCCTATAATCACGATGTGATGTTCCATCTTCGGGTACCACAGCACCTTTCACCAACCTAACTGCTTCATCCACAACACTAATGTTTAGTGTTTTTCCTGCCAAATATTCCTCCACTTCACTAGCCCTCGTCGCGTGCTTTGTCCCATACGCGCCAAAAGCCAAATGAACATAGTTCACAACAACTCCTCTGTCAGAGCTAACAGTAACATCAGCCAAGAAAGCAGCATTTAAGTATGGCAATGCATTTCCAAGAGGCCTAGGTGCAGCACGGTAGCTTTCAAAAATCAATCTCAAATCCCTCTTATCAGAATCATCAACTCCTGATGGTTCCAGGAAAGGTATGTAGATACTCAAAAGCACATCTTTGAGGCCGAGAGGAGGTCCGTACAAGAACTCATCTATAGTAATCTTTTCTTGTTTACGACATCTTAAAATGGTGACAGTAGCGCCCACAGCAAGAAGTAACGTAGCAATATCAGAAGGAAAAGATTTCCTCTGTGCCATCACCAAATTTCCCCCTATGCTGGCTGAGTTCCTTATGAAGATTGAAGCAACCTTCTCCATATGCTCAGCAATCTTTTTCAAGACCAAGTTGGATTTGCTTTCTTCCGTAAGAATTAATATAACTTTTGCAATTGGGAGAGCTGCTCCGAATCCAATCCCTGAGTCATCCTTCATGACCATTGTAAGCTCAGGGATGTACCTAAGATCAATGTACTTATCATATCTCTCCGTTTCTTTGTAATAACCCGTCCCTGTATTTACCGACAACTAGCTTAATCAACGCATCACTCACCACCATATCGGAGTGCAACAAGTTGCTGAGCTCCTCCACACTAACTGGAGTGCACCAAGAAAGTTTCTTAGAATTTAAGATCTTGCATTTATCGCTCAATACTTGAACGTATGGACAAACATCGTCTTGAGGATTGAACGGTGGCAATTTACTTGCTTTAGCTTCACCCCTCTTCCAAAAAATATTGAGCCCCAAATCCTCAAGATCAACATCTGCAGCAAAACTTTTGCAGGCATCAACAATGGGGCGATAGCCAGTGCACCTACAGAGATTTCCTGTTATAGCTTTTTCGGCTTCAGAAACGGTGAGGCTGGAGAATCCATGGGGAGCTGGCGTTTTGTCAGCATTGGCGAGTGCTGCGAAAAACGACATGCACATTCCTGGCGTGCAGAAGCCACATTGAGAAGCATGGAATCCGGCAAATCTTTCGTGGATTGGATGGAAGCCATCTTTTGTATTTCCGAGGCGTTCACTGGTAGTAATGGAGAAGCCATTAAGACTGCAAAGAAGAGTGAGACAAGAACTCACGTTGAAACTCTCAGTCTGCTTGAGCACGGGGTCGAATCTCGACAGCACGACCACACAAGCCCCACAGCCACCTAAAACAAACAAAATATCATTTATATTGCAAGATAGGAAATATTTGAATGAAAGAGAAAGAGAAAGAGAAAGAGAAAGAGAAAGAGAAAGAGAAAGAGAAAAATCTCACATAGAAAGTTCATGACATTGCTAACAAGTTCATCTAAAAGCTTCATTGCTTCGGAATTGGAATCCACAACTTATTAGGATTACGATCTTGACACCACCGACAAAAATATCTACTTTTCATTCCTCACATTGATCATTTTATATATTCCACAAGCACTGGCGTATCTAATCAAGAACAAGGGGGTGTATATATATTTATACTTTTTTTTGAAGGATATATATATTTATACTAAAAATATAAATATTTAATTAATTCTACTATTTTAATTATTATGTATTTTTTTGTACTAGGAAATAGTAAAACAAAAAAATCACAAAGAACACTCCAAAATCGTTTATCTAGTTTGTTGTGATGTGTAACTATTAACAACGATGTGTTAAGTCATAGTTTTTACTACAGTATTATTTTTTTAGATATAATGAAAAATGCGTCTAAATCTAAAACGGACCCTATGATAGGTCCAAAGTTTTTTTCGGGGGCTTCGCCCCGAACCCCCAACCAACTCTCCATGTTTTTTACTCATTTCACACCTTCAAATCCAAAATCCTAGATACGCCATAGTCCACAAGTCGAACACTTTTGAAGCAAACAAAATATGTTATCTTTTGGTATATATAGAGAGATAGAATAAACTCTAATTATTCGCATGCAAAACAAGTAAACAACCCTCATGTTTCCTACAAGTTATGCAATGAACTGCAAGCGACTGATCTCAATATATAACAGCACATCCCATAAAAAAATAATAATAATAATATAAAAAAAAAAAAAAAAAAAACCAACAACAACAACAACAGCAGAAATAATATAAATGACACGAAACCACACATTAATTTGCAAAACACTAAGCATACAAAAGAAATTGCGAAGACGACAATGCTCCCATCATCTTCTCTCTCACAAACAGAAGCCAGAAACGCATGCTGATTCTTGAAAAACGGGCAACTTCAAGCTGAAATTAATGTTGTTGAAAAATAAGTTCCAAACACACACACACACACACAGAGAGAGTGGGCACACGGCCTAATTAACCTTCACCGCAGCCAAGCTTGACGCTCTTGAAAGGAGTGGCGGAGCGTAAGAAGTCGAGCAAAGTGGTGGAGGGATCAACATGATCAGCTATCTCAAATCTCTCTCCGTTGACCTCAAACACCAGAACCTCTTCCGCCGCACCTGAGCTTTCCATTTTCCTCATTTTAATCATAAATACTACTACTATTTTTCAATTTTTACGACTTAGATTTATTAGATTACTAGTAATACTATCGAGACAAGTTAAATTTCCTCATTAATAAAAACGCACGTTAATAAACTCATAAATTAGTTGAGAGTTGAGTGACATAACATATTAAGGCCAATACGAGTAAATGTTTTTTAAGTCCACAGTTATGTGTAAATACTTTAGTGTAGTAGCCAAAGAAAAACACAGTTTGGAAATGAAGCATGAACCACGGTGTGAGGATTGCATTCTCCACCTAACTATGTGTGGTTCAGCTATTTCGTTGAATTGCTAATATTATGCCTCATTCTCAGCCACAAAATATGGCAATGCACGTCGCAACAATAACATCTCAATATAATCTTTGATCTTTGGCAAATCGCCATTTTATACTTCATCAACATTTTAAGCCCATGTTTTTCCTTTGGGCATTTTGGGGGCACTAAATTAAATCTGTTACTTGTTGTTGGATTATTATTATCCTTACTTGAGAGCAACTCAAACCCTCAAAATATTGCCCTCCTAACTAGACGAATAACAAAATTACTCTCTCCGAATTCATTTCTGATATGGCCGGGTTAACGCCTTATCAACAGAAGAGAATATACAAAATGGTACAGAATTAGTAAAAGTGCTCTTCTCCTTGAAAATGAATGATCTACCTCGCCTCTCTCTCAGATCTCCGGGGAGTAGATTTATACGTCCCTGCAAAAGAGAAAAAGTCCCACACCGGTGTTTTTGTCCGGTGAGGACCCTCCGATGCTCAAGTCAGTAAACTTGGGCTAGAAGAAAAGGTGAGGTAAAGAAAAGTATGTCAAAAGCGAATGAGAGAGAAGATACCTTTAGCTAAAAGGGAATCTGTTTTTATAGTAGTTTAACCTAGGAGTAATTTGATCTTTTGTCCTCAAAGATGGGTACTTGGGCTTTGGGGGTCAGCCCAAGCCTATTTGATGAGGTCTTTGTTAGCTGTGGCCTAATTGGGCTTATTAATCTAATGGGCCACGACTTGAAATGGGCCAAAGGTTAATCTATCCCATATCAACCACTCTCCCCTACTCTCAGTGACGTGGCATCATCAAGTCACTTAGAGTAGTGGGAAGAGTGGGCAGATGCGAAAACAGTTCAATTGCCGTATTAATCTTGGCCATTCATTGAGAATGACTCCTGCTCTTCCACCGTAGGATGGTACTCATTAACCTGCGCCAATTTTCGAAAATCAGACGGCTAGTTTTATCGTCCCGCACGCTTGGTCATTCCATTTCTCTCTAATTTTTTCCCCTCCTTTGCTTTAGCTACCCTTTCCGCCGCGATTATCTTCTTCTGCGGTTCAGACGATTCTCTGCGATTTTTGGAGTGAGAAGCGATTCCCCGTTTTATTCATCTTCTCCAGCTCTTCTCCTTTCTACTATTCCTTCAGAGTTGCCAGGTACTCTCCCCGGTCTTCGATTTTCTTTCAGTAATTGATTTCTCCTTTTGCACTAGGTGTTTGTGTGTTTGATTTTTTGGAGAAAAAGTAGGTACATAGTAGAATGGATAATTCCGCCGAACAGTCCCTTAACTCTAGTTTAGAGGAGGCCATTTCAAATTATGATAGTTCAGAGGATATCGTTTCTTCGGAACGCTCTGATTCCGGTAGTCTCACCCCTAGCCTCGAGCCGGACGAGGTTAGGGTTAGGAAGGCGGCAGGAGAAGAAAGGTTGAAGGAGATCCTGAGACATCCAGTTAACGTTGTGATGACGCCAGTGTCGGGGCCTTCCCAATTGCTAGAAGATGAGTGGAAAAGGCTTCAGCGCGTCCTTAAGTCTGATGACTTTGTTATTTCTAAAGTTAACCCCAATAATTTTGCAAATCAGATTTCCTATCCTGCTATGATCTTTTGGTATAATCAAATAATGGCTGGAATTAGATTTCCACTTCACCCGTTCTTATGCGATGTGGTTAGAGAATATGGCATTATGCCGAATCAGCTTACCCATTCTGATGTTCGCACCGTGCTCGGGTTTTATGTTCTTTTTTCGAGTTACTGCTATGAACCCTCATCTAGCCTCTTCTTCAGTTGTTTTGATATTCAGAAAACCAAAGAATTTTACTGCTTCCGTACTCGGCATAAGAGTCCTGCCCGTTTCGCTATCTCTCCGGAGAGCGCTGATAAAAGTTGGCCAGCTAAATTCTTTGCCATCATGCCCCTAGAAGACTTCTGGCCTTGTCCTGCCCGTGCCTGGGTATTAGGTGCTAAGAATCCTGCCCACCGTAGCGTTGTAGGCCAACTTCTCCCTCATGATGTTGCAATTATGAGAGCTTTGTCTGCTTTGGCTGATATTGAAAATCCTAGCGAGGGGAGGAAAGGGAAATCAAATAGTTTTAATATTATAAATATGCTACGCTCCCCACGCGTTCTTTGACTTTTCGGGCTCCAGAGCAACCCCTGCCGTCCTCCCAAGATCTACAGGACGGGTAGCTCCTTCTTTCCTAATTGTGTGTTATGTTTTTTCTTGTATTGCTTCCTCTGATGTTGGTTATTTTTCTTTTGACAGCCATGGCTGAGGATTCTCTTGCTCGAAAGTTCCGACTGGGCGTGAGCTTGGACTCCCTTCATGGCGGATCTGGGAGTGTCAACGGCCCCCATCATGGAAGGATTGGCCTCAGTTGAAGAGGTTAAGCAGGATGAACTGTTCAATAATTTGGCTGTTGCGGAGGTTGAAGCTTCCGCTGCTAAGGATCCTCCAACTCTGGTTATAACTGATGGCGCAGGGGTCTATCAGGTCGAGGGTGGAGATGCTCCTTCTGACACTTCTGGAAATAAGGTGATATCACCTTTGCCTCAGCAGTCTGCGTGCAGGGCTGACACATCTCCCCGCAGCCGAGCTCACTCTAGTCCTCCTTCGAGGAAGAGGAAAGTACACTCCAATCAAGGTCAGTCTCTGTCCTTGACCATTGATTTGGAGGAAGAAAAAGCGGCTACAGAAAGGAAGAAAAAGAAAAAATATCATGACGATCGAACCCGGACTGGGGTTTCCGCCTCTGCTCCGGAGGGGCATAAGAAGAAAAGGAAACGTGACTTAACTTCTCCTACTCCGCAGAGCACTAAAAAAGCATCAGTTTCTCTATTGTCTTCCGGACCGGCTTCTGTTTCTTTGGCTCGTTCCGATTCAGACCCTACCGGTTTGGCCACTTCCTCCTCGCTGATTCCTACCAACGTTCTCCAAGAAATAGTCGAGGCCTCTGTCCCCGGTTCGGGGTCAGCTCCCGGTGGTTCTGCGTTCTTAAGCGTGGTGGGGAACAATTTTCCCGGACTGCTGGGTCTCTCTGTTGACAAATGCAAGGAGTTCCTTTTCCATTCCCTGCCGACCCCAGCAGATCTGGAAAAAATCCAGCAAGAGTCCCTGGAGCGCCGCCGTGCCCAAATTGGTATTCGTCTGGTTGAGGTAAGCGGGCTCTCTTCTTGGTGCATTACTAGCTTTGCCAATATTTCGTCACATATTTATGCCTCCCTTTCCTTTGTGTTCTCTATTTGTTAGGCTCTTACTTATCTGGGTGCGGAATCTCGAGAAGGTGGCGACACCTTGTCAGAAAAATTGATGGCCGCTGAGCGCGAGTCGTGTAGACTTTCCCAAGAGCTCACCAGAGTCGAAGCTGACTGTTTCTCTCGCCTTCGGGAGAAGGACAAAGAAATGGTGGGCTTGCAAAAGGAGCATGCAATTCTTTCTTCTAAACATAAAACTTTGGTTGCAGACTCTGCCTCCTTCAATAAGGAGCGAAGCGACTATCAGACCACCATCGGGCATCTGGGCGACAAGATTAAGGATCTCGAGGCTCAAGTGGAGAAAGAAAGGCGTAGAGCTGACCAGCGAGTGTCTGCTGCGGTGAGTCAGGGGTATGAAGCGGGCCAGATGGTGGAGGTGAGAAACTGTTTTCGGAGATTATTCGTGACCTCTCAAGGGCAGGGTCTGCTCCGAAGTCTTCGGGATAACATCGTTCAGGGGTATCGTAACAGCGCTCAATTTTGCAAGGATCTTTACCCCGATATCCACCATTTTACACAGGCCGGATACATTCAGGGCTTCAAATATGTTTATGGTTTGAAGGGAGCTCTTCCCCACCAGGAGGACATAGAAGCCGAGATCCCTAATATGCCTGACCACTGGCCCATTCGCGACCCCCTCGCCGCTCCAGATCTGCCCTGGTGGGAGGATGCTCTGCGGGCAACACTTCATGACTTTCTTGCTTCAGAAGGCCCGGACTTAAACCTTCCAGGAGCAGAGGAGCCTTTTGTACCTTTGGATTCGGAGCTGACGAGCTTTGTTGAAGCTCCCCTCCCTGATGCCAGTTCCGTGATTGCTCCTGATGAGTAGAGCTCAGGTCTCGCTTTGTTAGCCCCTCTGGGATTTTTGTCTTTTTTGGTAGTGGTCTGGATTTTGGTTAGAGACCTGTTATTCGAGGGCTGCCTCAAGACTCTTGAGTACTGATAGCTTGTACTTCTTTTTTTCTTTGTTGAACATTGTTGATAATCACAGGGCTGATTTTAGAACTGTGATGTTTTCGAGTTATTCAGCACATTTGTAATTTTGATATATCTACCGTGCTTCTTTTGTCGTTGGTGTATGATTTTGACGAGTAGGTGGGGTTTTCCTTTGCATATGTACTTTTGGTTTCTGGATGTCTCTTTCTCACCTACCCTTTGAATTTGTCTTTTCCGGTTATTTGCTTCTTTATAAATCCGTGTAAGTTGGGGCATCTTATCCATCTCGTGTCAAAAAATGGTGATCTGGGATCTTTTTCATTTGTATCTCGTCAAACCTTTTATCCATAGTTTGCTCTTCCCTTGTCACTATCATACATCTGATGCTCAGGGCCGATCTCATCTCCTCCCATCTTCGGAAGGCGGGTGAGGATGGTCGCCTCCGTCTTCAAGGGTCTCTGGCTGTGATTCCGGTCCGCCGTCGTCCTGGAGATTAGGCTCCTGTTTCTGGCCTTTAGCCCACAAGGGGGAGGCATCTTGATAAACACTCATTTTTTATGGTTTTTAAGTCATTTTGAATGCACATTTTGTTTTAAATCATGTTATAAATAAGCATTTGGTTTAACTTTGCTTGTTCTATGAGATTTTACACTTGTTTGCAAGTTTTAACCAAAATGCAGAAAAATTAAGACCGAATTGGAGCATAAGGATCTTAGAATGTGAAAGAGGAGTTCGATACGAAGCCGTGGGAAGAAACGGAGGTCAATTCGGAGTTCGGACGAAGGAGAACGAGGCAATACAAGAAAACGTCGCGCGTAGCGAAGAAAACCGGCGGTTTGAGGCCAAACCGCCGAAAATGGTGCCCAAACCGCCGATTCGACCGCCGAAAATCACTGGTTCACTTCCAAGAAGAAGCTAAACCGCCGAAAATGGTGCCCGGACCGCCGATTTTGTGGTCTGGACCGCCGATTTTGGCCCCTGGACCGCCGATTTTGCTAGTTTTTCTCCATTTCACGTTTTTAACACCCTTCAACACTTCTTCTACCCTATATAAGGGGATTTAGCCCCAAACTCGGAGAATTTATCTCCTACCCTAGGTTTTCATTCCCAAATTGTATTTTTAGGATTTTTGTTAGGTTTTTAACATTGTAATCAAGATTGAAGTTGGATTTCCATGTCATTGAAGAATTGATTGAAGATTTCTCCATTTGGGTAACTTTGTATCAAATTTCTATGGTTTTATTTATCATTTCTCTTGTCATTTCTTTAATTATGTCTAGCTAAATTTCTTTTGTTGATTCTATAGATTTGTGAGACTCATTTATGTTGATGAATTTATTCTCTTAATTCTATTGTTCCTTCCATTTCTTGCTTGGTTTCTTGGTGCCTTTATTTGTGTTTGGAGAGTTGGCCACTTTTCTTGCACACCAAGTGTTTGTAGAAATTCCTAGCCGGTTTTTATAAGCATGGACCTCAAGAATTACCAATATGCTTGCATTTGAGACTTAGCCGTGATATATGCTAGCGTAGGAACCTTAAATCTTCATGTGCCTTTGGGAGTTTGTAATGTGTTTCGAGGCTTAGTCGGAGAGAGACATATTGCTAATCTACTTTTGCATTTCTTATCGAGAGAGAGAATGCATTGCCTTTGTGATTTGTTCCGCATGATTTGGATTAAAGTGGTTAATAGGTTATTAGAAAATATCTGTCATCGTTGTTGAGTTGAATCATCTCCATAGAATCGACCTTTTTATTATCGTTAATTTCTCTCAATTTTCTTTGTAGCTTTGTTAAATTTCCTTCATTTGCTAATTTCATTTTTAGTAAATCAAAATCCCCAATCATGAACCCCTGAAAGCTTGAATAGTAGGAAAGTGTCTAAACTTTATTTTCACTATATTTTCGGATTATAGTCCTCGTGGATACGATACTCGACTTGCTATATTGCTACAATAGCACCGAATAGTTGCGGTTTTATTGCTAGTTAATTTAGCGATCACATCTCTCCCTTGGGGAGAGTCGTTGGCGCGGCTTCATCTCCGCATCCCTGTAGTTGCAGATTTTTCATAGAGGAACCCTTGTGCAGAGGCCTTTTTTAGGCAGACGTCACCACTTGCAGCCGTAGGGCTTTAGTATCTTTTGGCCTTTCATATCTCAGTACCTCTTTGTATTTGTTTTATCATTTGAGGATCAGTATGGTAGAGTTTTGTATAAATGATCCAGGGCTGAGTTCACGGCTGACTTGTCAGCTCTCCTGTTTCCTGAGCCATGACTTATATTTTAATAAAGAAGAATGTATTTTCCTTTGCGTGCCAGTTGTGTTTTGTCCTTTTCTTGTTATATTGGACCAGTCTCTGACTGACGTTGCCCAATTTTTTCTCTTTTTACCTACCTACCTCTTTTCGAGGTTATTCTTGGGAATACGCAAAAGAAAAAAATTACTGACATAAGAAAAGACGTTTCCTATAAAAGGAAGGTTTCCTTTTTACCTTTCCTCAAAAGAGGTAAGGGGTTTTAAATGCTCATAAATAATTACGGTCAGTTACTACCTTCCCCCTCCCTCAACGCATTAATTTCTTAGGGTTTTGTTCCTGAATCTATAAATTCTTCACTTTGTCTTTTGCCTTCGATGTCCTATCTTTGCATGTATACCCTCTAAGTGACTTCTTGCCCATATCAGTTTCGCTCATCTTGCCTTAACATTATGTTCCCCCTCTTTTTTCTATTCGTCCCTTCTCCTCGTTCGGCCGCATGGACCGGTCTCGGGGGCCCACTCCGGTCTTCTTCTTGTCGCGGTCATACATCTGAGGCATGGCTCTAGTCGCGGTCAGACATCTGATGCGAGTCACTGATGTCCGACGCTCGACGGCTTAGGTCCTCGCCTTTGCTCCTTCGATGGTTACCTCTGTACCATGCAAGTGGAGTAGGAAACGAAGATCCTAAGGGAGACAGCCCTGGCGCTGCCTAGCTTCTAGGGCGTTATGGTCTGTCTCGGAGTCCTTTTTTACTTTTTTAGATGCTTGGGTATGCTTCCCCCGGCCTTTTCTCTCCGCCAGGGGTTGACGGCTGCTTCTTCGGATCAGTTCTAATTCCCCGACTCTCCCCCCTGGGGGGGAGAGTGATGGGTGATGAGGTCACGCTGCTCTTTTGTGGCTCCTGGAGCAGGCCCTCGCGCTTTTTGCATCAAAAATATGGTTGAGGATGGGGAAACCGAGGGGCGGAGATCTTTGTACTTTTGAGATCCTCCTTTCGGCAGATCTGATTTCTACCGTCCGAACCCTGTCCAGGTGCCAGGCCTGAAGATTCTAGGGCGGAGGCTATTGACAAGGTTTGCCAGAGGGGTCCAGGCATTTCTTTCATCCGCTAGGTCTGTTTGAGACAGATTTAGCCTACCATGTATTCTTCTAAAGTTTAAAGACTCAGGGTTTAGGGTTCAGGGTTTATGTCTCTGCTTTAAATGTTACTTTCAAGATGTATCTATCTTTAATGGGTGCCAAGCTTGGCATTTCCCGTGCTTTGTTCTTTTATTAATATTAGTTCGTTGCGCTGCTTGTTAATTATTATTGGAAGAAAATTAAATCGATTTCAGTCGTGCTGTTAAGATACCTTTCCCTCAGGCAATTTAACTTCGGAATGATAAAGAAACTTAACTCTTTCAGTACTCAGATAATGCTTAACTTCGGAATGATAAAGAAACTTAACTCTTTCAGTACTCAGATAACGCAATTACAATCGCGGAAAAACGAAAAGAAAGATGGCTTATAAGAGCGCCTTAATTGAAATTAAGAGGATCTATTAAGCAGAAAGAAACAAATGGCGTATGCGATTGCCTTGATTGAATTGAGCGCAGACCAGGCCTGTGCCCTGCTTTCCCTACACGTAGTATTTTTTCAGGTTATGCACGTTCCAAGGGCGTGGCGGCTTCTTTTCTCCTGGCCCAATGAGTTCATATGCTCCGCCTTTTAGCACCTTTGCTACCCTGTAAGGTCCCTCCCAGGTCAGATCTAACTTTCTGAGAGGCTTTAATGCATCAGCCCTTCTCAAAACCAGATCACCGACTTCGAATTTTCTTTCTTTAACCCTGCCATCATGTCGGGCTCTGATAGATTCCTTGTAGGCCTCTGACCTAGCCTTTGCTATGTTCCGAGCTTCTTCCACCAGGTCCAGCCCTTCCCTTCTGGATTGGTTGTTTTCTGCCTCATCATAGTTCAAGATCCTCCAGGACTTTGCTCCAATTTCGACGGGGGTTACTGGGGTTGTCCCGTATATTAAAGCACTGGGCGTTTCTCCCGTGGCGCTACGGACTCCCGTCCGATATGACCAGAGGACGAAATCTAGCGAGTTGACCCAGTCCTTTTCATCGGTTTCCAGGCGTGCCTTGATTCCACTCACTATGGTTCGGTTGGTGACCTCCACTTGCCCATTGGTTTCGGGGCGCTTGACTGACGCAAACCTCTGAACGATTCCCAGGCTCTTGCACCATGCCTTCATTCTGCGGCCATTGAACTGAGATCCGTTGTCCGATACTAGGATCCGCGGTACTCCGAAGCGGCAAACTATGTTTTTCCAGATGAACGTCAGGACTGCAGTTGTGATGATTGCTGTCACCGCCTCTGCCTCAGCCCATTTGCTAAAGTAATCCACTGCAACGATTATAAACCGTTTGCCTCGGTCTATCTTTGGGAAGGGCCCCACGATGTCAATTCCCCATTTATCAAACGGACAAGAGGCGTACAAACCTCCCAAGCTCTCTGCTGGAATATTTATGGCCTTCCCATTCTTCTGGCACCTGCTGCACCTCAGCACGAAGTCCTTAGCATCCTTTGCGAGCGTGGCCCAGTACAGGCCAGCTCTGATTATTTTCCTGACGGTATCCCTGTACCCGGAATGACTGCCAGCTCCTCCTTCATGCACCTCTTTTATGGCATAGCTAGCTTCCTCCTTTCCAATGCACCGCAATAGCAGGTGTGTAAAGGACCTTCTCATGAGCTGGCCCCCTGCCAGGCAGTACCTTTGATAATTAATTCTCGAAGACTTGTCTAAGTTAGGTATCTTCCTTCCTGTCCTCAGGTAGTGGATTATTGGGGTTCTCCAGTCCGCTTCGCCTTCGATTGCTAAGGCCTCTATAGTTTGATTCTTTTTCTCTACGACCACCATGGTGATCGTATTTCCTGAAAAGGAAACGTTTATTTTAAAGTATTGTGCGTTTATCCGGATGAGATATGTTTCTAATATGACAATGGGTCTACCTGCTGAGAGGCTTGAAGCACTAGCGAGCTTAGCTAGCTGGTCAGCTCTGACGTTTTCCTCCCTGGGTATCTGTTCAATCTGGCATTTGTCAAACCTGCCACGCAGCTCTTTTACCACTTCCAAATATTTTATCATTCTTTCCTCTTTAACTTCACATGTTCCTTCCATCTGTTGCGTGACTAACTGGGAGTCAGATCGGACTATCACATTTCGGGCTTCCATCTCCCAGAGCATGGTAAGTCCCTTGATTAGAGCCTCGTATTCGGCTTCGTTATTGGATACTCTGAACTGGAAACAAATGGCAAATCGCATCTCTTTTCCGTCAGGCTTGATAATTATCACTCCGGCACCGCAGCCTCCTATATTTGCTGCTCCGTCCACCTCTGCGATCCAAGCTTTTTCCTCTTCGACAGTTCTGGTGGATTCTTGAATAAAATCTGCCAAAGCTTGAGCTTTTATGGCCGTTCTAGGTTCAAAGCTGACTTCATACTCCTCCAACTCGACCGCCCACTTTACCATTCTTCCCGACAGATCGGGTCTACCCAGGACTTGGGTAAAAGGCCAATGGCTTCGTACAATCACCTTGTGCGCTAAGAAGTAGTACCTGCACCAGAATTGTTGATGTTTTGAGTTCATTCCGGGATTCGTTCAATTGTATTATTTAATAATTCACAGCCATCACGGATATTATTACCTTAATCGTCTTGCGGCGATCATAACCGCTAATGCTGCTTTTTCAACCTCAGAATACCTTTCTTCTGGCCCCTGAGGATAAGATCATTTTCTTAAGTGAATATGATGGCAGTTCTCAATATTTTATTGTGTATATGCTTTTACTTACTTGCATCATTCGACTAACATAATATATGGGGCATTGTTTTGCTCCTTCTTCTTTTATTAGGACTGAGCTTAGAGCCTGCTGTCCCACGGCGATGTATAAATATAGTGTTTCCTTGGGCTCTGGCTTAGCTAATAGTGGGAGCTCTGCCAAATGTTTTTTCAGGTCTTCGAAGGCTTGCTGACATTCTGCCGTCCACTCGAATCGGGCTCCTTTCCTCAGTGTCTGGAAGAACGGGTAGCCTTTGTCTGCAGATCTAGAAATAAAGCGGCTTAGCGCTGTTATCTTGCCATTCAAGCTTTGTACATTTTTAACATTTCTGGGAGGCTGCATCTCCATTATTGCTTGTACCTTCGCGTCATTAACTTTGATTCCGTCAGGAGTGACCATATAGCCTAAAAACTTCCCCTGCTTTACTCCGAATACGCATTTAGCGGGATTTAACTTTAATCTATTGGCTTTGGCAATTGCGAATACCTCTTCCAAATCCTCAGCATGAGAGACGGCTTTGACGCTGTGCACTAGAATGTCATCGACGTAAACTTTTGTATGAGTGTCGATCACTTTCGTAAAGATGGTGTCCATCATTTTTTGGTATGTGGCCCCCGCGTTTTTTAGCCCAAATGGCATTCTAACGAATCCGAAGGTTCCGATGGATGTAATGAAGCATACATTTACTATGTCCTTCGGGTTCATCTGGATTTAATAGTATCCTTGGTAAACATCCATCATCGAGAGGAGCTCTGCGCCTGCAGTAGCGTCTACCAACTGATCTATTCGAGGAAGGGGATAGTGGTCTTTGGGACATGCCTTGTTCAGGTCTCTGAAGTCGTTGCACATTCGCCACTTGCCTCCCGGCTTCCTAATCATCACTGCATTGCACAGCCAATTGGGGAATTGGATTTTGACGATATACCTCGCCTGCAAGAGCTTCATAACTTGCTCTCTCAGGGCTGCGTCCTTTTCATCGTCAAATTGCCTAAGCTTTTGACGGACTGGCTTGACTTTTGGGTTTATGTTTAATTTGTGAGTAGCTATGTGCGGATGTATCCCTGGCAGGTCCTTCGTGTCAAAAGCGAAGACATCTGCATTCCTTCTCAAGCACGATATTATTTTCTGCTGATCTTCCGGTGTCATTTTCAAGCCCACTTTGGTTACAAAACCTACTCGGCCTTCATATAGCTCTACGTTCATGGTTTCTTCTGCAGGAGCCATAGTGGGTCGGGGCTCTAGATCCATTTCAAATTCTTCTGCCTTTTCTTTCTCCATCTTCACTATAGCTCCCAGATTACAGACCCTGGGCAAATATGACAACCTCTGGCCGCTACTCATGGATATCGGTTCCGTTACTTCCTCATTTTCTCTTGGACGTTTCCCTTTTCTGATTCCTAGCTCGTCTTATTTCACTAGCATAGCAGGACCTAGACTTGGTCTGGTCCCCTCTAACTTCCACCACCATCCTGCCTACGGGGAATTTCAGCTTCATATGGTACATCGATGCTACAGCCTGGAAAGCATTCAGGGAGGGCCTGCCCAGAATTATATTGTAGGAGCTGGGAGCATCCACCACTAAGAATTGGACCATTCTCATTTTCTTTATTTCTCCGCTCCCCATCACCACTGGGAGTCGTATCATTCCTAGGGGCGCCACGACCCCTCCAGAGAACCCTGCCAGCATTGCAGGAACCGGCACTAACGCCTCATTCGTGTCCATGAGCTGAAAACAGCTGTGGAAGATTATGTCTGCAGAACTTCCCGTGTCTATTAGTATCCTTGCCACATCATGTCCTGCTACTTCCGCCGTGATTACCAACGCATCATCCTGCGGGGTGATAATTCCTGCTAGGTCCTTATCTCCGAAGCTCAGATCTGGCGTGCTGCCTTGGGGCTGGACAACGCCTACATCTCAAAAGTCAGGGTTCCTCACCATTCTTTGAGCTCTTTTCTGTGCCTGGCCCGAGTTTTCGCTGATGAGACCTCCTACTATCATCATGATCAACTTTTGTTTCTTCGGAAGGGGCATTTTCTCTTCTTGCATTTCTGGCCCTTCTAGCGCCAATTGGGGAGGCCCTGGTTCTCTAGAAATTGGGGGATCTTCCCTTTTTCCTGGCGGATATCCTCGTCGATCCTGGCCTCTCCAGCTCCCAGACCTGCTGCCTCTGTTCGTTCGTATATATTCTTGAAAATTTCCGGCTCTGATCAATTTCTCGATTGCGTCTTTGAGATGTCGGCACTCATCTGTATCATGCCCGTAGTCTCTATGAAATCTACAAAAGAGGCTAGAGGGCGGATTCTTAGGCCCATTTTCCGCCGAATAGGGTACTGGAAATAATCTGGGGGCTATGCTCAAAATCTTTGAGGGTGGCACCGTTAATTCTGTGTAGGGTGTTCGTCCCCGTGTCCATGCTCTCCCAGATAAGCTGCTCCCTGGAGCCGGGGCCAGCAGTTCTCTAGGGGCTTCGAACCTTCTATCTCTGCGGGAGGATTGGTTTTCGTCTACGAATCTTCTGTCTATGGAACTTCTCTGCGGGGGTTCTGCACCTCTTCCCTTGTCTGGGATCTCGTCTTTTCTATCTTTACTTTTGACCCCGTCTTCAGCGCACTTGGCTTTCCAAGCTTCCTCACTGATGATTCTATTATCCATCCATTCCATCACTTTATCATACCCTGCTCTACTTCTTTCCCCTAATGCATGAAAGATGTCTCTGTCTCTCAGCCCGTTTATTAAACCATGCACTTTAACTTCGTCTGCTGTAGAAGGCACTTGTAGTGCCGCTGCGTTATACCTATTCACATAGTTTCTCAAGCTTTCCTTCTCACGTTGCTGAAAGTTTAGCAAGGTCATTATCGAGTGACTTTGTCTTCTGGCGCTAGCAAACTAGTTCTCTAGCTGGGACGTGAAGTCTTCGTAGGTCTCAATACTTCGCGGTTTCAATTGACTGAACCATCTCTGCACTAACCCTTTCAGGGTGGCTAGTAACATTCAGCATTTGATTCCATCAGAGAATCCCTGCAGCATTGCTAAGTTTTCGAAGCGGTCCAAGTGATCTTGAGGATCCGCCGTCCCATCGTATACGAGGTCTGCCGTTAATCTGAAGTGCTGAGGTAAGGGCTCTGCCATGATGCAATCACTAAACGGGGGAATCTTGCCCCTCTTATGTCCAGCGGATTTTCCTTCAATCATTTCTTTCATGGCAGCTATTTCACGTGCCATTGTGTTCTGCCAAGTCATGCCCTGGTTACGAATGTCATCGCCTCCCGACCTCGGGGACGGTTGCATTCTGTAATACCCTTGACCATAGGGCTGGCTGGCGGAATGTTCTTGCCTATCCTCGGCCTCACCATTTTGTTGGCTTTCGTCGGCCTTCTCTTCCATGTCTTTCTTCTTTTGATTTTGCAGCTGAGTGGCTACTGCATTGTTTACCACTTTTGTTAATAATTCTTGTAATTGATCGAGAGTTATGTATAAGGCTTCTTCGGGTCTGGCTCCCATTTTTTCCTTTCTTTTAGATTGATTAGGAGTGTCTCCGTCAGCTCTTATTTCACTATCTCCGCTGACCTCCGCTCCATCTCGCAGCTCCATATCTTTCTCATTCGTTGCCATTTTGCTGAAAATTGCAAAAAGTAATAATTTAGGTTTTTCGTTCAAACATTCTGGGTGCAAGATATGATGGAAGTTATCGCTTAACATGAATGCATGTGATGTTTTATGCATTTTCTGTAGAGATTTCGGCGATTGGTTCGTCGGCAGAACTTTAGGTTGGCCCGTTCATCAGAGCACAAATTCGTCCGGCAGAGGTGCATAGCTCATTCGCAGCACTTCAGACTGAGACTCTGTAGAGCTCTGCCGGCCCGTTCAGCACGGCATAAATTCTTCCGGCAGAGGTGCGTGGCTCACTCGCAGCGCTTCAGGCTGGAGTCCCGCAGAGCTCTGCCGGCCCGTTCGGCACGGCATAAATTCTTCCGGCAGAGGTGCGTGGCTCACTCGCAGCGCTTCAGGCTGGAGTCCCGCACAGCTTTGCCGGCCCGTTCAGCACGGTGTAAATTCTTCCGGCAGAGGTGCGTGGCTCACTCGCAGCGCTTCAGGCTGGAGTCCCGCAAAGCTCTTCCGGCCCGTTCAGCATGGCGTAAATTCTTCCGGCAGAAGTGCGTGGCTCACTCGCAGCACTTCAGACTGGAGTCCGGCAGAGCTCTGCCGGCCCGTTCGGCACGGCGTAAATTCTTCCGGCAGAGGTGCGTGGCTCACTCGCACCGCTTCAGGCTGGAGTCTCGCAGAGCTCTGCCGGCCCGTTCAGCACGGTGTAAATTCTTCCGGCAGAGGTGCGTGGCTCACTCGTAGCGCTTCAGGCTGGAGTCCGCAGAGCTCTGCCGGCCCGTTCAGCACGGCGTAAATTCTTCCGGCAGAGGTGCGTGGCTCACTCGTAGCGCTTCAGGCTGGAGTCCCGCAGAGCTCTGTCGGCCCATTCAGCACGGCGTAAATTCTTCCGGCAGAGGTGCGTGGCTCACTCGCAGCGCTTCAGGCCGGAGTCCCGCAGAGCTCTGCCTGCCCGTTCAGCACGGCATAAATTCTTCCGGCAGAGGTGCGTGGCTCACTCGCAGCGCTTCAGGCTGGAGTCCCGCAAAGCTCTGCCGGACTTCTCTCCACGATTAGAGTAGATCCAAGTTGTTCTCATTTATTGATCTTATAAATTACATCATACAAGTGTTTCGTTCGGTTCCTCATTTTTCGTTAAAAAGGCAAGGGCTATAAATTCGTATAAAGAAATAAAGGACAGTCTCTATCCCTTCTCGAAAGGCGTCCAAGCATATTTTCTGAAAACATTCCCCAGCGTCATAAGACCGTGAACAGTTTTCTTTCATATCTATGCTTGGGCTTTCTCGTCGGTGTCATCGACTCAATTTTACAGGCAAAACAGAGATAAAATATACAGTAAAAGAAAATGGAAACTCGACGCCTCAGCTCAAGTTTCCCACAAACGGCGCCAGTTGATATGGTCGGGTTAACGCCTTATCAACAGAAGAGAATATACAAAATGGTACAGAATTAGTAAAAGTGCTCTTCTCCTTGAAAATGAATGATCTACCTCGCCTCTCTCTCAGATCTCCGGGGAGTAGATTTATACGTCCCTGCAAAAGAGAAAAAGTCTCACACCGATGTTTTTGCCCGGTGAGGACCCTCCGACGCTCAAGTCAGTAAACTTGGGCGAGAAGAAAAGGTGAGGTAAAGAAAAATATGTCAAAAGCGAATGAGAGAGAAGATACCTTTAGCTAAAGGGAATCTGTTTTTATAATAGTTTAACCTAGGGGTAATTTGATCTTTTGTCTTCAAAGATGGGTACTTGAGCTTTGGGGGTCAGCCCAAGCCTATTTGATGAGGCCTTTGTTAGCTGTGGCCTGATTGGGCTTATTAATCTAATGGGTCACGACTTGAAATGGGCCAAAGGTTAATCTATCCCATATCAATTTCCCTTATATGTGGTACATTCCCATTTTCTAATCCAACCTCCTATGAAAGTAGTAACAAATATTGTTACCATTCCTCCCCTTGACTTTATCATTGTTACCATTCATTTACTTGAACCCATCGAGCATTAAAAGTATGCAAAATTATACTCTCTTCGTCCACGATATGATTATCACATTATAGATGGCACGGATTTTAAGAAAATGATAGGTGATAGTAAATAATACTGGGTATTGTAATGAATAGAGTAAAAATCTCACAATAAATGTAAGTAAAGTAGTGAAAAATATTATATGTTAAACATAATGTATTGTGTGGGGCTTCCTACTATAAATATAAGTAACAAATATTTTATGGACCGATTTAAATAGCAAAAGTGACAACCATATCATAGAGAGAATAAGCACGTGGTAACATATCTCAGGTTGTTGCCTAACCAAATACTTTGTGAAAAAATCAGGTCAGGCCGACAAATCCTAACTGGTCAAAAAACTAAGCCTCAGCCAAGCCGGAAATTCCATCAGGGCCAAAGTTATTGATGCCCAACTCGACCCAAAATTGAAGTCATAGGATATATACTAACACATTGGAAATTTCAAAGTGCATAAATCACCCAACAAAAATAATAATAATAATAATAATAATAATAATAATAATAACAACAACAACAACAACAACAACAACAACAAGAATAATAATAATAATAATAATAATAATAATAATAATAATAATAATAATAATAATAATAATAATAATAATAATAATAACAACAACTGATAGGGGGCAACGCTTTCGATTCACAACATAGGGTAGGTAAGCAGTGATCTATTAAGAAATGAACCGCCAACGCAGTAACAAAAACCGAAAACGACAAGCTCGATCTAAAGCGTTAGCAATATCCATTTCCACAAGACTCACTGTTTTCCCATGATTGGCACCATCGTTCCATAAATAAATCCTTGCACATAGGCTACGAGCTTTCAACATCGGCTGCAAGATACATGATGGCCCAAATATCCCCGTCTATGGCTTAGGACCAAATTGAATAGTCACACATTCAGCTCCTTAAAAATAAGCTCTCTACCACCAATCATTGTTTCTTCCTGAGCCACCATAACCATTACTGTTGTTACTATATCTCGATGATGTATACCTTTGCTGATGGAAGTTATTTGACCCATTTGACGGCGAATCATGAAAATTGATCTTTCTAGGCTTTTTAGAAGAATAAGAACTTGATGCATGATCACCATTTGAATAGGGGTTCCAAGCTTTTCTATCTCTTGGGGTTGCTGGCAATCTCGAAAAATTTTCCTTGCTTTCCCTAATATAATAATCTCCAGGATGTTCAGTAATCCAACCACCTTTATGCTTTGTTTTTCCAGTTGAAACAAATTCAGTGTTCTTAGGTGCCTTCTTTTTTCGTGTCTTTCCAATATCATGTGAAAAAGACCGGGTCTCCAAATGATCCCTCTTCTTTTTGGGAGATTTGTGCTTCGGTGTTGATGGTTCACGATTTCTCTTACTAGCCTGGTAAAGATATACCCAGAAACTCGGTGTCAAGTAGGGCTCAACCAATCATTGATATGCTAAACGACGGAATAGAAGGTAACAGATTTCAACAAACTCTACTTATAGGAAATTATGCTGAAGTATCACACTGTATGAAGTAATAAAGGGATGACAATTACACACCTTCATTGAGCTGGCGCATTCACGTGCAAAATGTCCTACTGTACCACACTTGTAACATGAACTATCAGGTGCTTTATCATTTGTATCCCAACGGTAGGACCCCGAGCAAGCCTGAAATCAGAAATTACCTCAGAAATGGTATTTGCTAATGCTAAAACCAAAAAATCATATAGGTGTACGGTTCCAATAAGATAGTAGCACCACTTCAAGAACTGGGAACAAGTGTAAGGCCCAGCAGTAAAGATAAATATAAATTCTTTGGGTTCCATTATAAATGGCAACAAAAAGATGGAAATAGTGAATGTCTGAATGAAGCCTAGAATATTCCATAACTGGTTGCATAAAAAGAGACCTAGAGAAACAAAAGATGCTCCTGCATTGTTTAGCAAAAGCCAACTATTGTTCATATAAAAGTTTCTACGACAAAAGAAAATTCAAGCCGGTATCAGTTTGCCTAGTTATTAATCAATAATACTATTGATCTGACCGAGAATGCATTGAATGTATATCTTACTCACCAGACCCGTATGGCCAGATAGACCACATCTATAACAAGAAACCTCTCTGGGCCCAGGATCGCCATAATCTTTACAGCATAGATGGCCATATACTCCACAAATATAACATTGTATTTCCTGCAGACATCTCAAGTGTTATCAAATTTGTGAATACCAAAAAATAATAATAATGCAGCAATGTATTTCCAAAAATAAAGGAACCTTCAAATCATCCGAGCAATAATCATTCCTGCACGAGAACATTTCATGCCCTAAATCCCCACATTTAATACATATCTTTGAAGTCTTGTCCTTCTCAAGACAATCTTTAGCACGGTGACCCTGTTGCTTGCAGATAAAGCAATCTCTTCCCTGTATATTTAAAGGATAAAAAATTAAAATTAAAATCTAAATCTAACATTTTCCCTACATTTGAAAAATTACATGATTCTGTAAACTCTAATACTAGTGTATATTCTCGTTTCCAGAGTAAGAGTCTTATTTTTCCTATTAGCCTATATGCACTATAAGAATTTCTTTGATGTACAACTTTTTTTAATTCTGGATTTTCTCGATATGAATATTCAACCATATTCAACTTGTTTACAGGAAAATGCAATAAACTTATTAAGAAAACCAATGTTGTGCTAAATCATTAAAAAGAATCGTCCTCCACCATGAAACTCACTAATTTAAGACCATTTCAACCAATATTCAACACTAACGTAAAGAAAGATGGCTGCATGCTGTAAGGAAATGACAGGATGAACGAAGAGTACTCTTTCGGAAATTCTATCTATACAAGTAGTCTTGAATACCATCTAATCTTTATTCAATAAATCTTCGAACAGGTTAACAAATGTTTATGAAAAGAACGTCATCCAAAGAACTTCATGAAATGATGCAACTACTGCAGGTTAAGAAAACACCAGAGCTGGAAAATCTTAATCATCTTGGAACAGTAAAAAATAGTGCAGCAGTCATCTGGAACATATACCTTGGAACATTGCTTTGCATTATGTTCAAAACTGCCACAGACAAAGCAAGGCTTCTTTCGCCTAGCTGAAGTACAGTTGACGGTCTTATGACCCTCTTCGCCACAATTATAGCATGCACCCCAACTGTTATCGGGA
Source organism: Schizonepeta tenuifolia (assembly GCA_029490685.1). Classification (NCBI taxonomy): domain Eukaryota; kingdom Viridiplantae; phylum Streptophyta; class Magnoliopsida; order Lamiales; family Lamiaceae; genus Schizonepeta; species Schizonepeta tenuifolia. Next base: position 47,828 of record JANLIY010000031.1, on the reverse strand, counting down.
GGATCAAAATACCTAGGCCCCCGCTGAGATAATGAAAACAATCGTAAACAACTAGTCGCTCATCTCCATAACAATGCCTGTGCACAAGTTACTTAAACTCACAAGAAGCTTCCTCAGGACAGCATTATCTGACACTTCAGCAGGATTGGTTTCATCAGCTTTGACAGCAACCTCGGCAGATTTATTGCTCTCTGGCTTCTCTTTCTCCTTGACATTATCCACCTAAACAAATTGAAAGGCACAAAAGAAGCTAAGAATCGGCATCACCCTTTCAACAGATCGAACAAATAATGACATTAACGTATAGAGCTAATTAAGATAGCCCAAACGGGTCAGAGGGTATATCTCCAGCAGTAGAGCTAATCTCCATTGTAAAAATAGAAACATGAATGATAATCAACATACTAATCTCTACTGACTAAGCCAAGTAACATCAAGATAGCTAGTCATACTACCAGAAACAATTCTCCGCAGAAATCTTTAAACCCCGCATCTATCTCATTTGTTACCTGATAAAAATCATTTAAATGAGTGACCAAACACGAACTTCAATAACCAGCAAGTAAACAATTTTAAAATAAATCAACTTCGACTGAATGCTTACGGCATCTTCAGGAAGCTCAACTTCCTTGGTCTTTCTTCTTTTCTTCTTCTCTTTCTTACTCCTCTCTTCGTTCGTATTCTTAACTATTTCCAGAACGCCGTTGCCCATTGGATCCTTCTTAGCAGCTCGCTGGATGGATTTCTGAACGATTTTTAGGCTGAGATCTTCGTTGGCCTCGTCGTCGTCGCCGCTCGCCGCTTCAATTGGAGATTTCCGCTTTCTTTTGTCTTCTACCGAAGACGAATATTCCTCCAATTTCGCCGCTTTCAAACTCTCTCTCTTCCCCATTCTTGTTATCGCAACGCAGATGAAATTCCGACAAGTGGAGAGATTGAAATTAGCGCATCGGATTGAAAAACCTAACCCTAAATTAAATTTGGGAACGGAGAGAAAAGGAGAAAATTGAATAATGGCCTGCAACAGAGATTCCAAATTTACAGGCCCAAATTGAGGACCAATTTCGATCAAACAGAAAAAAGCCCGATGACAATTGGGCTGCAGCATCCAAAATAAAGATAATTAAGGTTTATTAATCTTAAAATTTATTTATTTTAATTTTGATTTCAAATTAAAGTTTATTATTATAATTATGATTTATTGTTTCATTATTAGGATTTATTAATTTATGCATAAGGTCTAATTACGGTTTATTAGTATATGATATTGATAATATTAAAGTATGGTTTATTAATTTCAATTAAAGTTTGATCTCAATTAATTAATTAAAATTCAAAAAAAGATAATTAGGGGGATGTCTTCACCAAAGTTTCCGCCAAAAACTAGAACCGAAGTATCGGCTGCGGGTTCCCACAATATAAAAAAAAAACGTATTTAGCAGCCGAAAACTTTACATTTTTTCAAGGACAAATATTTTATTACAACACTAACATTTAGACTTTCAATATCAAATATCTTCTAACATTTTAAAGTTTTCATTTGACACTTGACATATTCGACTAATATCAAAACGAGTGAGTCTCTGGTGCATGCATCTGCACCATAAAAATGGGTACAGGCCCAACCCGATCCGCCCACGCGCCACATTTGATCCGCGCATAAGGTCCACGCGCCCCAGTTTTTTTGTTTTTCTTTTTTTTTATCCAGATTTTTTGTCCCGACGGAGCCTTCGGCTCAAATTTTACGGCTTCACCTTCGCTCCGATTACTAAAATTAGAATAATCGGCGGGCAACAATTTGGCCTTTTTCGGCTCGCTCCGAGGCCTTCGGCTCCCCTCGCTCGAATCTTGACCATAAAAGAAGCGGCAAACAAAAAAATGAAATTAAAAAAAAAAAACTGAAATAAAAATGGTCAAAGGGGGGATTGACCCGGGTCAAACCCGGGTCAATCGGGTCAGGTCGGGTTGGGTCACGGGTGTTGCACGGTGGAGGCTTGCACATGAGTTTTTGTCTATCAAAACTATCTTCAGACCGAATTTTCTGAACCTAAAAACTTATGTGTGTGGAATATGGTGCAAGACACAGTAATCAATATGGTGTTGATGTTTTCATTACATGTAAATTTTTTCACATGCTCATAATTAAGTATAATTCGAATAACTTGAGTATTTAATTTATAAAATTCTAAATTGATAAAAGTTAATGAGTCTGAAAGTCACGTCATAATTGGTAAACTTTTCCCTTTGTTTAATGTATAATAGATTAATCATTTTATTATATATGTTGTTAGCACTCGTGTAATTAAGAAAGAACAATTTGGCATATGTAAATTGTTCCACTCTCATTGATTCAAGAATTAGTGTGTAATCAGTCGAAAATCAACGGGATATTATTAGATGCAATTTGTTTGGTAGTGTTGGGAAATTTATTAGTATAAGTTTTGATGAATTCCAAAACCGACTGACCCCAACCGAGTAGATGTTGCCAGAACCTAATGTTAGAATTTAGGCTCGCTGTTTGAGCAAAGTTAAGATTTTATCTTTACAGGTCTCCAGCTGAAGATGGCAACAAGGCGTCACTGAGACAGAACATCAGTTGTGAAGAAAGACAACTGAGAGTTCATATGTTCAGATGCAAACAAGGGGAAGTCTTCAGAACATCAGTTGTGAAGGAAACCAATTGAGCGTTCATCAGATGAGAAACAGTAGAAAGGAAGAGAACATCAGATGAAAAGGAAAGTCATCTGAGGGTTCAAATCTAACTGAGTATGTACAAGGAAGACAACTGAGTGTTCAGTTTCAGAACCTCAGTTGTAGAACTCGAACAAGAAGATCAACTGCTTAAAGTTCAAAATCAGCTGAGAGTCCAACAGTTCAGAACATCAGCTGAAGACCACTCAGATGAAGATCAAGACTTTCAACCGACGAACTGAGGTTGACTGTCAGAAAGGTTAAGATTTGAATTTCAAAAGGAAGTCACATGAGGGTTTGACCGTTCAGTCATTACCCCATCTGGCCCAACACAAGGCTGTCTCAGATAGAAAGCAGAAGAGCACAGATGCCATATCGGGAAAGTCTGCAGAGATGAGAGACAAGCCATCGCTATCAACCGATCAGAGATCAACTGCTCCTCCAACGGCTAGTTGATTCTCTCCGCCTATAAATAGAGGCATTCTCTCATTCGAGAGATATACATAGAAGAGACAGACTGAAGCAAGAGAAAAAAGTGCAATCACAAGAGAATCAAGCTAAAATCCTATTCTAAGAACATCAGCAGCTGAGAGTTCAAGAGTGATAGAACATTAGTAGCTGAGGGTTCATAGAGTGAAAATCTGTCTTAGATCTTAGTTTGAGTGTTTATTCGTTCAAGCCTTAGATCCAGCTCTCATTCGTGATCGAGCTGTAGTTGGAAATCCCACCCTTTCTCACACCCTAAAAAGTGTGCTAGGACCTTACTCTTCCTGTAATTGAGTAGTCAGGTCGTCAAGTACCCGCAAACTTGACTTAGGCTGTTTAGTGCCCGGAAACTAAACTGTAAGGTCGATAAGTACTCGCAAACTTATCCTTAACGGTTGCTCAGCCTGCGTAAGCTGAGTGGTTCTATCCAGAAGAACTTGGACTGAGGTGTGAGGATTCACATCTCCCCGTGGACGTAGGAGGGTTATCTCCGAACCACGTTAAATCCTGTGTGTCCGTGTTTGTTTTTATTCAGTTGCATCTGCATTTTTTATCTGATCAATCTAACCGACATACAAACCTCATTTGCATCTTTTTCAACCGAGCTGTTTTGGTTCTTGACCAACCGAGCTGCTTTGCGTGAGTTGTTTTTAACGAGTATAATTTTCCACCACTTTCCGCACAGCCTCACTCTTCCAGCTGAGGTCGCTTACTCAGCTGTGAGATTCCAACTGAGTCCTCTTTTACTCAGTTGAAGTGATTTTTCAGGTTTAAGTTTTTAAATCCTAACTGGTGTATTCCCCCCCCCCCCCATACACCAGTAACTCGTTTCGGGACCATCAAGTGGTATCAGAGCAGTGGTTCAAAAGACTGCTGACTCTGTTTCACGAGGTGTGAATTCGAGATTTTTTTTCTTCAGTGGTCAACTGAACAGATCTTTTCACGCTAGTGCATACTTGCTCGCATTTTTGTCCTGTTTTTGTTTGTGCAGATGGACGTCGAGGACAAGATCGTAGTCATGTTCTCTGTAGTCAATTATATATCATGGAGAACTCGAATGAAGAAGATCCTTCTGTCAAAGCATCATAGGATGCAACAAGTTCTCACTTCTGGACCAATCGTCATACGAGACAGAATACTTCGCACTCCCACAAATCCCAACGATGGAGATGCAATGGTGGAGTATGTGGAGAAACAGCCAGAAGACTACACTCCGGAGGAGGCCAAGGTGAGCCAGCTGGATATCTGGGCTCAGAGCACAATAATGTCCACGGTTGGACAAGATTATCTGCCCTGGATAGAGGAGTGTGAGACTGCAAAAGAGATGTGGGACATCTTGGCTTCGCTAAGTGAAGGAAGCGACGAGACGAAGGAAAACAAGTTCTCGCATGCATGTCAAGATTTCGACAATTTCAGTCTGCGACCTGATGAGACTATCGATCAGCTAGAGCTCCGGTTTATGGACATCATCAGAAGAATCCAGTCCATCCGGAAAGGAAAATACACTCTAAGAGAAATAAACCTCAAAGTGTTGCAAGCTCTACAGGCTGAGTGGGATACTTTCACAAATATCCACGAGAGCCGAGCTGACCTTGGTGAAATGGGAACTCAAAGATTGTTCTCAATCTTGAAAGGAAATGAGTATAAGGTCAACAGAAGGAGATCGCAGCCCTCAAGTCAGACAAATAGAATTGAGGATGTTGGCTCGGCATCAAAGTCAGTTGCCCTCCGAGCTGACTACTCAAAGTCGAGATCGTCAAGGCCAACCAGATCGGCTGACACGACTGCAAAGGAGCCGAGCAGAGAGGAACTGCAACAGAACATTGCAGCGCTGTCAAAGAAACTAGCCGACATGGACACTCGGTTCGGCAAATATAAACGTTTCTATAAATTAAACCGAACTCGAGACAGTTCGAAGCCAGTCACCAATGGTTGCTTCGAATGCGGCAAGGAAGGACACTTCAAAGCTGACTGCCCAGACCTTTCAAAGAAGGAAAGAGAAGCACTGAGGGTCAAGCAAACTGCAAAGAATAAGGCCATGGTAGCTGAAGAGGCAGGTGACGATATGGACATCTTCACAGACACTGAAGATGAGGATAAACTGACCTCTACCAACAAAGTCATCAGTCCGGATCAATGCCTCATGGCACTTGGAACCAACCAAGATGATATTGAGGTACAATCTAGTCCTGCTCGCTTAAATTCTTTCAATAATTCTAACATGCAGGAATCTCTGAGCGATGAGTTGGAACCCTCCTGGAATGATTTTCAAGAACTCAGTGAGGAACTGCATCAGCAGTCGGTTGAGTTTAAGAGTCTTCAAGCTCAGTTCGCCAAGCTTGAAGATTCCTTAACCGAAAAGGAGGATCTAATCACGAGCCAAACTCAGGAGATTGAGAATCTCAAGAGTCAACTGATCGAGGCTAAGGCTCCAGCTGATGAGGAGTTGACAAAGCAAAACAAAGAACAGCAAGATCAGTTGAAAAATTAAGATGCTCAGATCGAACAGCTGATAAAGAAGTCAGATGGACAAACCGAGCAGATAGCTGTACTCGTCAAGGAGTTGCAAACTGAGAAGGACAATCTAATCAAGCTGTATCAATCATCCAAGATCATCGAAAACCTTTTAAGTTACAGCAGACAGATGGATGACGTGTCAGGACTCGGTTATGATGTTGTCAAGGATACTGGGATTCCACCGGCAACTTTCATCAAACCAGTAGAAGTTACAGCTGTAGAGCCAGACACAGCTGAGTCTCCAGAAGCTAATTCAACTTCCACCTCTCAACAAGTTCAAACGACCAATGAAATTACGACTGAGAAGGGAAAAGGAGTAGCTGATGTAGGACAGAATATTCCATCGGTTGAGGTATCAACCGAGGGGGAATGTTCCAAAAGTCAGAAGAGGAATCAGAGGCGTCGAAAGCACAACCGCAACCGATCTCAGAACCAGAACCGACCTCTGCATCAACCTCAAAGTCAACGTCAGAAGGAATGGAACCGACCTCAGAACAAGCAAGGGTTCAATCATCTGAATCAGCAGCGGTTCCAACATCAGTTCGACCAAAGGTTCCAACATAGTCAACCAATGAGGAACTGGTCAAACAACTGGAGATATTCAAGCCATAATATTAATCATCAACAGGGCATGAACAGCTACAGACAACCCTCAGGAAGTTGGAATCATAATCAGCCACAAAGATTCCAACAGGGCGTCCGACCTCACAGACAAACTCAACAGGATAAGAATCGCCATCAAAACAGGGGGAAAGCCTCACCTCCTAAAGCTCAACATAGGAGAAATCCAACTCCTCCCAAGAAACAGAACATCACTACTAACAACAAGCCTAAGGATAACCGAGGTGTTGTTATAGTTGATGATGAAGGAAAAGTAATTTGGAATGATAAATCCATCCGAGTTTACCGGGAAAAGCGACGCACAGTTCCAGCGGGAACTGGTTCTAACCCTCCAGGACCCAACTGAAATTGGGGACCTAAGCGAGTTTCTCTTTGCAGGTACAGGAGAAACAACTGAGGAAGAAGAAGGCGTCTGCAACAATGTGGGTGATGGATAGTGGATGCTCGAAACACATGACAAATCTGAGGGATTTGCTTGGAAGTTTCGTGGAGAAAGAAGGTCCATCAGTTACTTTTGGTGATAACTCAAAAGGTTATACCAGAGGTTACGGTACCCTTGAAACCAATCATGTTTCAATTTCTAATGTTTCTTATGTTGATGGATTGAAGCATAACCTGCTCTCCATCAGCCAATTCTGTGATAATGGTTTCTCTGTCAAGTTTGATGCACATGGATGTAGAGTTAAAGATGTCGGATCAAAGCAGGTGATATTGTTGGGAAATCGATCTCAAACAGGGAATGTTTACTACGCTGACTGGAACAGCAGCCTCCCTGACACTTGCCTGTTATCAAAGAGCAGTTCAGATGTGAGCTGGCTGTGGCACAAAAGGCTCAACCATCTGAATTTCAAGATGATGAATCGACTCGCCAGACAAGAACATGCAAGAGGCATACCTAACCGAGTGTTTTCAACAACACACATCTGCAGTGCATGCCAGCTGGGAAAGCTCGCTAGAACCTCCTTCCGGTTGAAGTCAACTCCCTCAACCGACCGAGTGTTACAGCTGATCCATATGGATCTCTTCGGGTCAGTTACACCAAAAAGCATTAATGGAAACGAATATACATTGGTTGTAACTGATGATTACTCAAGATATACGTGGACCATCTTCATGCGCTACAAGAGTGAAACCCGAGATGAGCTGCCCAAGCTGATGGATCGGATATCGAACCAACAAGAGATGAAGATCATATCTATCCGATCAGATCGTGGAACGGAGTTTCTAAATGAAACCATTATTGAGTATTGCGAAAAGAACGGCATAACTCATCAGACATCAGCCGCGCGTACTCCACAACAGAATGGCGTAGCTGAGCGAAGAAATAGAACTCTGAAGGATGCAGCCACATCTATGTTAGCGAGCTCAGCACTGCCTAAGGAATTTTGGGCTGAAGCGATCAACACAGCATGCTACACTCAGAATCGATCTCTTCTCACCAAGCGGTTGGGAAAGACGCCCTACGAGCTGTGGAGACGCAGAAAGCCAGATATTTCTTATTTTCGTGTTTTTGGATCTAAGTGTTATATTCACAACAATGGGAAGACTCAGTTGAAAACTTTTGATGCCAAAGCTTCGAAGGGCATATTTCTTGGATATGCAGCTCGGATCAAGGCATATAGAGTTTTCAACAACAGCTCTCGTGTAGTGGAAATAACACCTCATGTTAGTTTTGATGAATCTACCTTTGAGTGCAGGGAACAGGTAAAGGAACTACACGCGGATCCAGCTGTTCTACCAGTTCTCACCAGATCGCAAGCACTTCGGGAAAAGAACCGAGCTGAACCTCTTATATGGGCAACTGAGGATGAGGATCCATACTCCTCTAAAGATGAATGTGAAGACCTCAGCTCGTCCCAAGGGGGAACTTCAGCTGATGCCCCTCCAACTGCATCAACATCTGAAGCAGAACCAAACTCAGCTCGAACTAGTGAAAATGTTGAGGATCCAGACTCAACAGCTGATAAATCACCAGCTTTGAAGACTCCAACTCAGAATTTTGAACAGCCACAGTTGGAAGAAGAAGGAAGACGCAACCGAAGATGGTATGAAGTTCATTCCACCAACGACATCATCGGAGATCCAACCGAGGGTGTGCGCACACGGAGCAGAATTGCAAATCCAGAATCAACCGAGGAAGATTCCAACACTTATGCCCAATATGCTGAGGAATTGGCAGTTCTAGAGGAGTTCGAGCAAGCTGGAGATGTTGCCATGATTTCTTGCTTTGTAGCTGATGTTCCAGAACCGAAGAATGTTGGGGAAGCTCTCAACTGTGTCCACTGGACAACAGCCATGCAATAAGAACTGCATGAGTTTCTACGCAACTGTGTATGGGAGTTGGTAGAAAGACCAAATGGTGTCAATGTGATTGGATTGAAGTGGATTTTCAAAAACAAGAGAGACGCCATTGGATTCATTGTGAGGAATAAAGCAAGGTTGGTAGCTCAAGGATACTGCCAACAAGAAGGAATTGACTTTGAAGATTCCTTCGCACCAGTTGCAAGGCTGGAAGCCATCCGAATCTTTCTAGCTTATGCCGCACATCACAAGTTCAAAGTGTATCGGATGGATGTGAAGTGTGCATTCCTCAATGGAGATATCAAAGAAGATGTATATGTTGAACAACCTCCTGGTTTTGAGACTGTAGATAGTAGAGTGTACAAGCTGAAGAAAGCTATCTATGGTCTAAAGCAAGCGCCAAGGGCCTGGTATGACACTCTTTGTGGATTCCTTCTGAACTCGGGGTTCAAACGAGGTTCAGTTGATAAAACTCTGTTCACCATCAAAGTTGGAGAAGATATACTTGTTGTGCAAATTTACGTCGATGACATCATTTTCGGCTCCAAGTCAGAGGAGCTATGCAAGAAATTCTCAGATCTTATGAAGGAGAAGTTCGAGATGTCAATGATGGGCGAGATGAATTATTTTCTTGGATTACAAGTGAAGCAGTCACCTGAAGGGATTTTCATCAACCAGTCCAAATATACAAAGGAGCTCATCACCAAGTTCGGATTGCAGACAAGTAAGACAACAAAGATCCCTATGAACACGAACTGGAAGATCGAACTAGGAGCTGAGGGAAAGCTCGTTGATGCTAGCCAGTATAGAGGGATCATCGGTTCGCTGCTCTACCTAACTGCCAGCCGACCAGACATTTCATACGCAGTTGGAGTGTGTGCTCGTTTTCAAGTCCAACCAAGAGAAGCACACATGTTGGCAGCAAAGAACATCATTAAGTATCTGAAGGGAACTGTCAATGTTGGGTTGTGGTACCCAACTGATGACAATATCCAGCTGACTGGATACTCAGATGCCGACCTAGCAGGAGATCGGTTGGACAGGAAGTCTACTTCTGGACACTGTCAGTTCATGGGAAGTAAGATGGTTTCATGGTTCTCCAAGAAACAAGCGTGTGTTACTACTTCGACAACCGAGTCAGAGTATATGGCTGCCGGAAGTTGTTGAATGCAAGTATTGTGGCTGAAGCAGCAGCTGAGAGATTATGAAGTCTCAACTGGACAGGTTCCCATTCATTGTGATAGCTCGAGTGCTATAGCTATCTCTCTGAACCCTGTTCACCACTCTCGGACTAAGCATATCGATATTCGTCATCATTTCATTCGAGATCATATTGAGAAAAAGGATGTGTCCATGGAGAAGATCCCAACTGAGATTCAGAGAGCTGACATCTTCACCAAACCTCTTCCTGAAGCCCGATTCAAGATGCTGTGTGATCTTCTAGGACTCTTAGATCCGAGCTAAAAATTCATCCGAGCTGATAAGGATCCATCCGAGCTGAAGAATCGGATATCTATTTAAGGGGGAAGCTCATATGAAAAGGGAAGCTCAGATAAAGGGGGAATCTCAGATGCGAACTGTCAACTGAAAACATCAAACGTCAGCTGAACAGACGAACTCGAGTCAGCTGATGGTATGCGGCAACTGGGGAGCATAACTGAGGTATACAGCTGATATCGACATCAGCTGCCAGGTATCATTTATGGCTGAAGGTGTTATGATATTAAATGAGAATGTTTGAAATAAATTCAAACATTCCTGAACATGTCAGCTAGACTAAACAAGCCATCATATCGCATTTAATGTAAAGTCTGGCTGAACACCCATAGCCATACTTTATAGTGCGACTGAGCTGACACCCTAAACTATTCACCTTCTCACTCGCGCGCGTGGTATATCAGTCAAAATTACCCAACAGTCGCGAAATCACAGCCGTTGATAAATACGCGCGTTTTAACCCTATCCGTTGATTTTATCCGAGTCAAAGATTATATAATACGGCAAATCAGGAAGTGATCCTTACCTTCTCTTTTCCTGCATATCTTTACTCTCTATTCATCATCTTCTCAAATCTTGTTTCGTCTTTTTCAGTAAAGTTTTTCGTTCTTCTTCGCATATATATCGAGTCGAGATGGCGCCCAAATCCAAAGCCTCTAAGAAGATGGTCTCCGCAGAGCCTGCTACGTTCCAGGAATCGTTCGACATGGTGATGTCGAAGATTCATTTCGAACAGATCTTATCCAGAGCAGCTCTCTCCTCGCCTGAGCTCGCTCCCGTCGCCGCCATCCTCTCCGACCACCATCTGCTTGACTGGGCAACCCTCTCTCCGGCCTTGTTGCTCAGGAAGCAGGTCGTACATTTCTACCGGAATCTGCAACGAGTTGCAGAAGACGGGCTTGTCACGATCATCCCGTGCAAGCAACGCTACAGAATCTCTCGGACAGTAGAAGACTCCGTCGTGGAGATAAAGGTGTCAAAGGAGCTGGAGAAGCTCATCCCCAGAAACCGCGAAGCCACAGATGTGGTGGGGAACTTCACTGACAAAGAAGCTGACACCTTCCTTCAAACAATCCTCATAGTTCCCGAGCCATTGAAGGGGAGCATGCAGAGGACGAAGCTGAAGCCGGCTCACCGACTTCTCTTCGACGTTATCTCCAAGTGCGCCTTCGCATATGGTGGAGCCTTCGGTGACATAAGCCGTCCTAAGCTCAAGCAGCAGAAGGCCGTGGAAGAGCTGCACCAGGTCGACTGATTGGGATATCTGGAAAGCCAACTGATGATGGAGAAGCAGAAAATCTCCGAGACAACAGCTGAGTCCGGAGAACTGCTGTTGAGTGTCAAGGGGACACTCAACTTTGGAACAAAGATTTCTGCCCTTATCCTCCAAGCTACACAAGGACTGCCGCTGACATGGGAAGGAAGTGAGGACACTCCAGTCAGCAAGCTATCGCTATTCCCCTCAGCTAAGAAAGCCAGGGATGTTGTGGAGGCTGTCTACACCCCCAAGGGTGCCCCCAAGCCAGCTGTGGAGTCAGCAGCTCGCCGGCCTTCAAGGACCAAGCCGGCGAAGCGCCAGCTGGAGGAGGTAGCTGAGGAGGAAGAAGACGAAGAGGAGGAACCTCTGCAGAAGAGGCTAAGGATAAGGATCATCCAGCCAGCGGCTCAACCATCCACAACAAGTCCAGTGGTGGTCAAGCCGGCTGAGGCAAAAGAGTCAACCGAATCCAATCAATCGGTTGACCCAGCTGGATTCATTCTTCAGCCGCATCAGGAGAAAGCAGCTGAAGATGTAGAGATCCCAGTGGAGGATTCCAGCTCCTCCTCAGATGACTCTTCTTCATCTGAGGAGTCCCACGACAGTCAAAATAGAGCTGATGCTAGCCAGGTAAACCCACCTGTGTCTGAAGAAACCCTCGAGCCAGCCGACTCACTACCTAAAGAGGATCCAGTTCTCTCAACTGGTCCTCAGTCACATAGTCCGAGCCTCTCGCTCGATGCTAACGTTGTGACCATTCCTTCGGCCAACGTTGATGAAACCATCGAACCTGTAACCTTCGATATCGAACCCCCTCCAATCGATGAAGAAGCCAACCGCCAGGCAATCCTGGCTAAATATGAAGGAAGACTCAGCTACTGCTTCCGCAAGCTGATTAGTATGTTCCCCGAGGCAGCCTCAATGCCCGTCTTTGCCGTACTCGGGACGGAACTGCTCTACCAGTTTAGCGTCATATTCAGCTACTGGTACGTCAAGGAGGAAACCCTCAGGATCCATGGTTGGGACAAGTTGAAGGTCGAAGAGTCCAACCTGAGGGAATCGACTACCAAAACATGGAGGTAGCTTACAACCAGAAGGTGGTTGTGCTACGACGACGTCTGGACAAGAGCATCCAAGAAGGGACAGACACCAGGGAACTGTGCAACAATCCTGGAGCTGTTCAGTTTCTTGACGAGATGCTAGCCAAAAATGTCTCCTGCATGGACGACGTCGACACAGCTGATGAGGCGGCCAAGAGAGAAGAAGACAAGCTCAAGGCCTACCTCGCCAGCCGATCTGCCATGGTTGTCTCGGAGCCTGCTGCCCAGCCACAACCACAGCTTCTGCCCGGACCCTCCGATCAGCCAGCTCTCTCAACCGACGCCATCTGCGAGCTGATTTCGGAGAGGGTCAACCAGCTGAGACAGGAGATGCTGTCCAAGATCCAGCTGAGCAAGGTGGAGGAAGCTGACAGGATGCAGCAGCTGATGGCAGAAAATGCCAGCTTGAAGAATCAGCTAGAACACCTCTCCTCTTCTCTGCAGCACAAGTTCGAAGACCTCTCCACTTCTTCCAGCTCGGAGGTCTCGACTCTAAGGAAGGCCGTTCAGAGCCTTAGCTCGGATTTCAACGTGTTCAAGACCGTTGCTGAATTTGACCTAGCAAAGTCCCAGCAGACTCAGGACCAGGAGTAGATGTCTCAGTTCGCCTCTTTCCGAGCTGAGTTCGTCTCTCTCCACAAAGAGGTCTCTGCGACCTTTGCAGCTGTGCAGCGAGCTGAGCAGGAGCGCCAAGACTTGGAGTTGGCCAAGAAGGTAGCTGAGAAGGATGCTGTTGACGAGTTGTTTTCCCGAGTTCAACAGGCTGAAGCCAAGTTGACCTCCCTGGATGGCACTGTAGCCACCCTTTTGGATGATGCCAAAAAGGGGGAAGATAAGGAGCTAGCAGCTGGGGAAGACAAGGAGCCAGCAGCTGTTGCTGGACGAGGGAAAGCTGTTCTCTAGCAAGCTGAAGGGGAAGGAGTGCCAGCTGAAGGAGCTGAAGCTGAAGGATCGCAGCCCGAACTGGAAGTCTCCCACGACCTCGTAGCCGAGCTTACGGCCGAGCTCGAAGCAGAACTTGATGGAGGAATATCTGTTGAAGACTGTATCGAAGCTGCCAAAGCTATGGGGGAGTCAAAGGAGAAGTACTTGAATCCCTCCTAGATCAAGAAGTTCGCTGCCGATCAGGCCAAGAAGGTGGCCAAGTTCGAGAAGGAGCTCGCTAAGGTAGAGAAGAACGTCGATAGGAATAAAGCCAGCCGGAGTGTGCGAAGAATCAACAAGCACCAGATGAAGGCTGAGGCTAGGAAGTCGACGCGCCAACTGCAGAAGGATGCTCCGCTCCCGTCTCGGTATCCACATGTTGACAAGTGGATGAATGCTGAGTGGAACGATGACTGGGAGCAGTTCAAGCATGAGTTCGTCAATGACTTCTATTACAGGAAAGTCTACTCGACTGAAGACCCAAGGCAAGCCTTCAAGGAAGCCCTGTGGGAACTCAGAACTGGAGACTCTGGAATGTTCAGTCAGTTCAAGCGAGCTATGCTGAATGCTCAGCTTGATCCCAACACCGTTCCAGTTCCGAAGATGTGCAGATACCGCCCTCCGATGATCAAAGGCACGAGCACGCCAAACAGAAATACGATCATGGCTGAGGCAATGCAAGTCTGCAAGGAACACGGCGTCAACACTGGGATCGAGTCGGAAGCAAAGAAGGAGATCTTTAACCGTATCTTCAGCAAGTACGGTCAACAGTATTTTTAAGCTGTCAAAGTTTTTGAGCTGATGAAGTTTTTTTTGATGTTGTAGTTTTTGAAGCAACTGTTGTATCTTTATCTGTTTTGTGCTTAACCCTGTAACCTTCAATTGTAACAAAAACTTCAAAGTATATAATACGATTCACCTTGATGAACAATTCCTCATTGTCCAAGCTCTGAATCAAAAAGTCTTTCAATATCATGTTATAATTGTTCTAACCCTTTGATGTTTTATCTTATAGACTGTCTAGAATTTCAGCTGAGATTTTAGGTCAGTTAGAGAGGATTAGATCAATAGTGGTTTAAAGTTGTAAGTGGTTTTGGCATCATCAAAAAGGGGGAAATTGTTGGGAAATTTATTAGTATAAGTTTTGATGAATTCCAAAACCGACTGACCCCAACCGAGTAGATGTTGCCAGAACCTAATGTTAGAATTTAGGCTCGCTGTTTGAGCAAAGTTAAGATTTTATCTTTACAGGTCTCCAGCTGAAGATGGCAACAAGGCGTCACTGAGACAGAACATCAGTTGTGAAGAAAGACAACTGAGAGTTCATATGTTCAGATGCAAACAAGGGGAAGTCTTCAGAATATCAGTTGTGAAGGAAACCAACTGAGCGTTCATCAGATGAGAAACAGTAGAAAGGAAGAGAACATCAGATGAAAAGGAAAGTCATCTGAGGGTTCAAACCTAACTGAGTATGTACAAGGAAGACAACTGAGTGTTCAGTTTCAGAACCTCAATTGTAGAACTCGAACAAGAAGATCAACTGCTTGAAGTTCAAAATCAGCTGAGAGTCCAACAGTTCAGAACATCAGCTGAAGACCACTCAGATGAAGATCAAGACTTTCAACCGACGAACCGAGGTTGACTGTCAGAAAGGTTAAGATTTGAATTTCAAAAGGAAGTCACATGAGGGTTTGACCGTTCAGTCATTACCCCATCTGGCCCAACACAAGGCTGTCTCAGATGGAAAGCAGAAGAGCACAAATGCCATATCGGGAAAGTCTGCAGAGATGAGAGACAAGTCATCGCTATCAACCGATCAGAGATCAACTGCTCCTCCAACGGCTAGTTAATTCTCTCCGCCTATAAATAGAGGCATTCTCTCATTCGAGAGATATATATAGAAGAGACAGACTGAAGCAAGAGAAAAAAGTGCAATCACAAGAGAATCAAGCTAAAATCCTATTCTAAGAACATCAGCAGCTGAGAGTTCAAGAGTGATAGAACATTAGTAGCTGAGGGTTCATAGAGTGAAAATCTGTCTTAGATCTTAGTTTGAGTGTTTATTCGTTCAAGCCTTAGATCCAGCTCTCATTCGTGATCGAGCTGTAGTTGGAAATCTCACCCTTTCTCACACCCTAAAAAGTGTGCTAGGACCTTACTCTTCCTGTAATTGAGTAGTCAGGTCGTCAAGTACCCGCAAACTTGACTTAGGCTGTTTAGTGCCCGGAAACTAAACTGTAAGGTCGATAAGTACCCGCAAACTTATCCTTAACGGTTGCTCAGCCTGCGTAAGCTGAGTGGTTCTGTCCAGAAGAACTTGGACTGAGGTGTGAGGATTCACATCTCCCCGTGGACGTAGGAGGGTTATCTCCGAACCACGTTAAATCCTGTGTGTCCGTGTTTGTTTTTATTCAGTTGCATCTGCATTTTTTATCTGATCAATCTAACTGACATACAAACCTCATTTGCATCTTTTTCAACCGAGCTGTTTTGGTTCTTGACCAACCGAGCTGTTTTGCGTGAGTTGTTTTTAACGAGTATAATTTTCCACCACTTTCCGCACAGCCTCACTCTTCCAGCTGAGGTCGTT
This sequence comes from Schizonepeta tenuifolia, assembly GCA_029490685.1. Classification (NCBI taxonomy): domain Eukaryota; kingdom Viridiplantae; phylum Streptophyta; class Magnoliopsida; order Lamiales; family Lamiaceae; genus Schizonepeta; species Schizonepeta tenuifolia. Next base: position 31,843 of record JANLIY010000031.1, on the reverse strand, counting down.
TACTCAGCTGTGAGATTCCAACTGAGTCCTCTTTTACTCAGTTGAAGTGATTTTTTAGGTTTAAGTTTTTAAATCCTAACTGGTGTATTCCCTCCCATACACCAGTAACTCGTTTCGGGACCATCAGGTAGTTATAGAAATTTATTTAGAATGTTAAAATTATTTTTTTCTAATTAAATTCAAGAAGATTATTTCTAATTCTTCTGTCTTCATTTACTATTTTTTATCATTTTCGTTCAATTCTATATACTTCAGTTAGATTATTAAAATTATTAGCCGCAATTTGTTTGATTATTATAAAAATTTATTTTGAAAGTGAAATCTTTAATTTCAAATTAAATTTAGGAAAATTGTTATGCGATTATCCCGTCTTCATTTACTATTTTTCTTCCTTTTATAGTTTAGTTTTAATCCAAATATTTCATTAAGATTATTAAAAATATTACTACAATTTACTTGGTAGTAATAAAGATTTATTTTGAAAGTGAGAGTCTTTAGTATGTAAATTAAATTAAAAAAGTTTTGCGATTCTCCAATCTTCATTTACTATTTTCGATCATTTTTAGTTCAATTTTAATCCACAAATTATTTAAATATTAGATGTAGTCTGTTTGGTAGCTATCAAAATTTATTTTGAAAGTGAAATTTTTATTATTTTATTAAATTCAAGAAAATTGTTCTGTGATTCTCTCGTCTTCATTTACTATTTTTTATCATTTTAGTTCAATGTAATCTATATGCACTTCAGTAAAATTCAAGAAAATTGTTATGCGATTCACCCGTCTTCATTTACTATTTCTATCCTTTTTAGTTCAATTTTAATCCACATATTTCATTAAGATTATTAAAACTATTAGCCGAAATTTGTTTAGTAGTTATATTTAAGAATGTGAAAATTGAAGAATTTAATAAATAGAAATGGAAGAATGAGATACGTCACATAGAAGTGAGGCAAGGTATAATCATTTTCATTTAAGTAATATAGATAATATGATATGAGAACTGACAATTGATGACTATGAAAATGATCTATATTAAATCTACATTATTAATTGGTTGATTAGTAATAGAAAATGAAACGATTCTTTGTAAATACAAGAATCAAACATGTTTAGGGCCCGTTTGGTATTCATATACCAGTATATCAGATATTGGAAATAGGTATGGATATTAGATATCAGGTATGAGTATGAAATTGATATATGATATCTACATTTAGTATTGAGTATTCTGATAAGAGATATCAAGTTTTATGTATTAACTGAAAAAGTATTTTCTTTTTCGTTCAATATTTCTCGCAAACAGAGACATAGAGATATAGTGTGTGTATGTATGAAAGGGATAGAGATTCCCACTGATTCTTCATTTTCTTCCCGGAGAAACAAAAAGAATGGAGAACATTTTAGTAATTTCTTCCCTAATTTCATCTACTTTCTCGTTATCCCACGCAACACAGCATCGCATCAAGTCCATAGTAATTCTAGTAATGGAGAGCAGATCAGTCGACCACGCTTGGCTGGAAAGAATTTCTAAATCCATCAATCGACCACGATGCAGACTACGTCAATCCAGATCCGACCACTCCTTTGAAGTCGTCGAGAAGCAGAACTCCGGCTCCGACTCCATCCCCACAATGTCTGGTTTCGTCGATCAAGCCCTAACCATATCCCCAAATCTCTCTACAACTGTAATCGGAAGGATTCAAACCCCAAATTCTCCCCACCTACGCGACATTAGTTGAAGAATTCGTCGTTTCATACAGCCAAACATATTGTTGAAGATCGAATCAATTTCACCGGAATGAGCATGAATAATCGGAGAAGAAGCTATGGCAAAGTGGATGAGGATAAAAAGTTGAGCGGATTTTTAAAAGAGTACTGATATGAGCGATTCGGCTCTAAAATTCAGTATATGAGATTATTGAAAATTGGTATATCAGTATATCAAGTATATCAAGTATATCAATTTTATATCGATATAGTCGTATACCAAACACTGGATATGGGTATGGGCAATTTTGATACCCATAGCTGAAATACGTATATCAGTACCAAACGGACCCTTAGATGTGTATATACTTTAACAAATAATAATTTCATATGTACCATGTAATATGTCGTGTTACAAGATTGAAAAAGAAAATTATAATATTTGATAATTTAGTAATTAGTCAAATTAAGTTTTTTAATTCTTTCAATAAAAATAAAATTATTTACTCATCCAACTAATTGGTTTCCACTTCATGTCACAGTTTATAATCCAAACATATATTATACTCTATTTATAGGAGTTGGGGGATTTTTTTATGGATTTGTAGTTCGATGTGAGAGACTTCTCTTTGCCCATGTTATTCGACATGTGTTGGCATCAATAAATCCTATATTTTATATATATTTTGTGTTAACTAAATTAATTGAGGTAATTAATATGTAATCCATATAGACTATACGTCTAAATGAATTATGTTTGTCAAATATAGTATGACAATATTCTCATTCCATATTTAATTATAGTAGTTTTAGTAATAAAAATATTAAATAATGAAATATATGAATAAAAATGGCATAAAATGAGGAATTTAAGATAAATAGAAATACTGAATTATGAATGCGCCACGTAACACCTAAATTTAAAGAGAGTGTGTCTATTAAATTATATCATTCGTCTTCACCAACACTCGACCTTTGTATGTTGTGAGAAGTATGTCTATTATGCGCGAAATGTAAACATCGACACACAATTATTTCATGAGATCACTCACTCCCAACCATTATACTAATCACAAAACATACGAAGGACTTTGTCGAGGGAGCACACGACAACGAGATTTCTTGTTTTGTCGTTCACGCCAATGCTCGCAGTCGTTTGCTGCTCGCATCCGACATTACTCACGGATCTTGGCCATCATAGCCCATGCCCGTGCCGACCCCCATAGTCGCTTACAGATTTCAACCACCACGGCTAACTATTTTAGTTTCAGTCACCATGACTTACTCCCTCTATATGTTTTATGGCTCCTTGCCAAATTACAACATATAAAATGTGAAGGACATCCCCTTTACTAGGATCCACTAGGCTACAACCGTCGGGCAATTTTTTTCCATGCACCACATGTTTTCTCCAAAACTGTTGCATAATAATGGGAGGTTATCTTTGCATAAGTGTCCCCCACAACTTGCACACACCATTTCCGAGCCACATCAATCGCTCCAAAACCACTCCCGAGCTCCCTCGCAACTGTCATCCTCGCCCACACACGCCTCGCTCGTGTCGACCCCCGGCACCGGGGCATGCTCACAAGAATCCATCCATTCCTCGTGCCCCCGACTCTAGTCGCCGAGTCGCGTAGCTCTTCTCCGTGCCACATTCGCCCATACCCGAGCACGTCTCGCCCATACCCGAGCACGTCTCGCCCATACCCGAGCACTTATCGTCTAACACCATGTTCTCACGCACAACCCTCGAGCCATGCCTCAAATCACCCTCGTTGGACCCTCGCACCGATTTTCGGACACGTCGAGCACGCACCATCTCGTGCCCGACTCAGATTTACCATCTTTCGCTTAATGCCATCTCAGCCCTTTGCCCATAAACCAAGTCGACAACCTTGCCCACGACACGGAAGTTCACCACCACAATGACCCTTCCCCCTATAAGTGTTAGCTCACTCATTTGGCTAGTGTCAACACCAAACACCCAATGGGCTGTGCACCAACACATTTTCCTCCAAGCCATTGCTCCATGTCAAACTTGAATTCCCGACGTGTCTTGACCTCAATCATCCCTCGAACACATAGAATCAGCTTCTCATCCGACCCAAATAATTTGGCTCCGTACCAACTTCGGACTCCCAACGTGTCCCGACACCGTGTCATGACACTGTTCACTCCTGTCATGCTTCGCACTGTACCATTGACGAGGCTGTCGTTCACACTCTCAAAATGAATTTGTAGCCTATCCTCACAGATATATAGTTAGCAAGTAAGTACAAGGTCGATCCACAAGGAGTTGATTGTTACTATCTCTTGAAACCTCCTCCATCTGACAAGAAAGTTTAGTTTTGGTATCTTGATCACTAGGGCTCTCTTGCCCAATTCGAGAACTTAAATAAATACTGAAAAGAAAACAGATAACTTATCAATAACAAAAACGACTTGGTCTGGACAAAGGCATTGTTAAGTGAAAACTCTAGCTTGATCATTGGTGCAAATATATTCATAACATGCATGCATCGTTGGTTATGGGACTTGAATGCTGAAATCCTTTTTTACTTGTCACGCTCCCAACAAACCCTTCCATGACCTATCCTTACTTAGTTGGCGACGCACCGCCGGCTCCTCATAATCTCTCAAAGTAAACAAAGATGAAAAGCATAAAAACGGCGTCCCTTCGCAGCAGCTAGGCTTCAATATTTATAGGCGAGTGCTAGGGTTTGGGCCTCCGGTCCTTAACATGCATGGAAGGAATCCATGAGTTACCTTAAGATGCAAGTAAATACTCGATAAGCACGACCCCAACATGGCATGTCACATCTATCTTCAAAAAATCCCTTGCGGATCCTAAATCTAGTCGGATAAGGAAAGATATTTAAGTTAGAAAATCTTTTCCTTATCCTTCTAGACCTAGTAGAGAAACAACGCCAGTTGACCAAAACACTTGCCCATCTTGACCAATGCCGTCGTGCCCTGCCTGCTTCCAAAAATGTAGCTTTCCATCCATACTTTGCCCAGAATCCACCTGCAGAGCAACAGATCTTCTCCTGCCCAGAACATGTCCTCCTAGACACTAAAACTAAACAAAACACACACAAAGACTTAATCTAAACTACCTAAAATAGACACAAAATATACACAAAATAACCACCAAGCCACTGATTCGGCACGTCCCGACACCAACTCTTAGCGATGTAATAGAAGATATGGGTCTACCAATATAATAAGAACCACACTCGGGTTACCTTAAAATTTCGAAAAATATAAAGACAAAACAATAAATATTTAATTTAATAGAAATGGGAAAGGGCAAAAAAAAAAGGCAAACAAACCATAAAAGTCCACGTTAGATTTCATTCGCTTGGCTCATTTCCCCACCACCTTTTCCCCCCTTTGCACCCTCCTGACTCCCATTTCCAAAACCTGAAACATCTGCAAAATTCCTATTGAAATCCAATCCAATCTAGGTTAATTCTACCTCAAATTCTACTCGACTTCTCCTAAAATGACCGTCATGGCGTCCCCCACCCCAAATGAGGTTTGCGAATATGCTCGCTTTCTTTATTTAGCAGTGCTTCGCCAAAACCTGCAAGTTTTTCCGCGTGAATTCGCACCGGAAACACGCATGCGTCTTGTGCGTGTCTCTTGCTTTGTTTTCGTGAGAGGACGAGCTTGAGTGATATTCAATTGGTTTCTTCTGTTTAGGTCTAGTCCGTGATCAAGTGATTGGTGTATGCTACTCTGTTGTTTTCATATGTGGCGTATCTGCTTTTATCTTATCAAATATTTCTTCTTCTTCTTTTTGGTTGCAGCAAGAGGATGAGGACATGTTGGTTCCTCGATCGGATTTGGTGGAAGGGCCTCAGCCAATGGGAGTGGAAGGTAACTCAAAAAAATAAAAATAAAAATTCCCCTTTTTTTGGGAGTGAATTCAGCTATGTTATAGAAATAATGATTTTTGGTCTGTTTCATAATTGTGGCCATTTAGTATCGTGGGCAAGAAAAAACAAAACTTTCTTGATTATTAGCTTTTGTTCTGCTTATATGAGTAAATATGCTCGGGGGGGGGGGGGGGTGGTGGTGGTTTCGTATGATTAAATGGAGTTCATAAAAGCTAACAGGATCAGAGTTGGATTTTAACAATTAGTTGATTGCGTGTAACTCGCCCTATTCATTTATTTTATGTGCATGTAGTGTCCCACTATGCTGAGGAGGCAGAATTTATTTGAGGGAGCTAATGGTGTGATGCCTTAGGAATGTGTTTATCGTGCCTTTATCCTGTATAATAATCGTGAAAAAAGAGGGAGCTGCATGCATTGCATCATGAACGACAGTGTCTCATTTGTCTTTTTTTCATTCTTTATGTAGCCTTCTCATCTCCTTATCCATTCATTATTGTAGCACCAGAAGCAACAGAAAATAACGTGGAAAATCAGCCAGCAGAGGATCCTCGCACGGCAAAGTTTACCTGGAAGATCGAAAATTTTTCTAGGATTACTACTAAGAAGCTCTATTCTGGAATATTTGATCTCGGTGATTACAAATGGTAAATGTTCATTTCCTACAAATTGAGAGCACCAATTGATGTATTCGACTTTTTGATGAGTGTATTCTCAGCAATAAATTTTCCCTTCTTGTTAGGCGGATTCTTATTTTTCCAAAGGGGAACAATGCTTATTACCTATCCATGTACCTGGATGTTGCTGATTCTGCAGCTTTGCCTTATGGATGGACTAGATATGCCCACTTCAGTTTGGCTATTGTGAATCAAGTTCATACCAAGTACTCAGTCAGAAAGGGTAATAAAATGCTACAACACATTCTTTCTTGTAACAAAGGACATTTTTTTAATTTCTGTTTTAGCCAAATTTCCTTGTTTGCTCAACATTTGCTTTACGATAAATTATTTGGTTAAGTTTAAGGAATTGATCTCTATAGTGCTGACACTCTAAACCAGATAACTTATCAGACCCATAACGTAAACTTCTTCTCGTACGCAACAAACGCTATGGTTTCTTGTAACTTCAATTTCAGTATGTCTAAACTGAAAATGGGTTGGCTTTGTAACACTGTACATTTTATCCCCTCAAGAATCTCCAATAGACCTGAAAATTAACAATGCCAGCTTGCTCGATGTTTTTTTTTTTCTCCCCTATACAAATTGAAGCAGCCTTTTGCTTTCAGATTAATATACGCCATTTGACCTACTTATATATCATCCTTAGCACAATTTATTCTTTAATGATTGTGTGGAGGTGGTTTTTTAAATAACATTGCCTTTAATAGTTTGAGAAAAACTTTGTCCTTTTATTATCCATTAGTTGTTGAATATTTGGTTGTATGAGGATGTTGGGAATTGATTGTGTCATTTTGTGTTGATTGTTCTAACTCTGTCTTATATTTTTGTATGTTATTCGGCATATAAAGTTGGTACCCTGACTTCCCCAAAATAAAATGGTTTTCTTGGGAAATAACTACAGTTATACCCAAGTAGTGGAATTTACCTTATGCATGTGGTGTTGTCCAGAAGTCTATTTCTTAGAGGCTTTTGAACATGTATGCTCAGTACTTGTGTCATCATGCTTCAAGTAACTAGGCATAAATTTGAGTTCTCCAATAATATTTTTGTGACCTAATTTCTTAAAATTGTTGCCATCCTCTGATAACGCCAATATCAATTGGATATGCTTATTGTTATACATCTTGATTATGACATAGATATGGAAGCAGTGTTAAATTTGTTTCAGAATATGGTGGTACCGCTTAACATCTCTTGCAGCTCCTGGTATTACCGACCCCTTAAAGCTTGTGCAGAATTTAACTATTCTGTAGAATTTCACAATAAAAATTAGGGTTTCTTTTTTTGTTTGGCGTTGGTGTTTCTGTCGGCTATTTGTGCATTGGCCAAAGTGTAAAATCGTTGGTCTGAATTTCTGATTCTTTCAATCAGAGACATTCTGTTTTATGTGTAGCAGGTTACTTCAAATGATATCTCTCTTATTGATTGGCAGAGACGCAACACCAGTTCAATGCCCGAGAAAATGATTGGGGCTTTACATCCTTTATGCCACTTGGTGAACTTTATGATCCAAGCAAGGGTTATCTTGTCGATGACACCTGTTTAGTTGAAGCTGAGGTTGCAGTCTACAAATCCATGGATCCATGGCTATATGATTCGAAGAAAGAAACTGGTTTTGTGGGACTGAAAAACCAAGGGGCTACCTACTATATGAACTCTCTTCTGCAAACTCTGTACCATATTCCTTACTTCAGAAAGGTTAGGATATTTATTAGTGGCTCTCTCGTGGATCTGAGTTACCATATCAAGGTTATTTCATGATCTTACTCGTATCTCTTTGCTTGTAAATTCAGGTTGTATGCCATATGCCTACTAATGTAAATGATATGCCATCTGCAAGTATTCCTCTGGCTCTGCAGAGTTTATTTTACAAGCTTCAGTACAACGATATTAATAGTGTTGCAACAAAGGAGTTAACGAAATCCTTTGGATGGGACACCTATGATGCTTTTCTGCAACATGATGTACAAGAACTCAATAGAGTTCTTTGCGAAAAGCTTGAAGAGAAAATAAAGGTTCTTAGCTTCTAGTACTCTCAATTTCTCAAACTTGGATACTGTTACTCACTGATTGTTGTGAAACTGTCATTAGAGAACCGTTGTGGAAGGTGCAATACAGCAGTTATTTGAAGGCCACCATATGAACTACATTGAGTGCATTAATGTGGATTACAAATCTAGTAGAAAAGAGTCATTCTATGGTACTTAACATGATCAGATTTACTATTGATATTACTTTACTGCTAACTTTATACCTGGTTCTAAGAACATCTTTGTCCTCCCTCCTCCATGTCAGATCTTTAGCTGGATGTCAAAGGCTGTCATAATGTCTATGCTTCTTTTGATAAGTATGTTGCCGTTGAACATCTAGATGGAGATAACAAGTATCATGTTGAACAGCATGGTCTGCAGGTGCTCCAGTTAACTGGATTTGGCAAACGTTATGCGTCCTTTAATCATTTGATTTCATGTATCATTAATTCTTAAAATGTAGGTCTGCCTAATAGCAAGTCATGCTCTGCTTGTGATTGCACGGTTTAGCAGCCTTGTTTTCCTGTTCTTTTATGATCCTACTGTCCTAAAGAAAAAGATTAAAATTCGCTAATTAACCTTCTTTAGCTAACGCTCTGCTTATTTCAGGATGCTAAGAAAGGAGTCTTATTTATCGACTTCCCCCCAGTTCTCCAGCTTCACTTAAAGCGGTTTGAATACGACTTTGTGCGTGATATTATGGTAAAGGTGAGCAATTAAAAACTAGTATCTTCCTGTTTTTTTCCATTACAAGTTTGCCTGATTCATTATTTCTTTCTCCACATATAATAATCCCTGAACCCCTAGTGGTAGACAAGGTTGGAATGTATTTTTTTTTTCCCGTACCAAATCCTCAATAGTGTCTAAGCATTACTACTTGAATCAGGCATGGAGGATAGTTCTAGGGGTTAAAAGAATTAGTCAATCAAAAACATCCTACCAGCAACCATAATTATTGTTTAGCATTTGTGTGGGTTGGATATGTAAATGATATGACATTGTAATGCATCTTAATTGGGTTGTTAGTTGTGGAGAATTCAATTCATGACTTCCAAGACTTGGCCCCTCTAGATAAAATTAACATAGGGTTAGGGCTCCTAATAGCTAGTTTAGTTGTCGGGCACAAAAAACATAGGTAACATTTTTCAGATTAATGTTTCACATAAAATGAAGAGTTTTTACATGCAATACAATGGCACAAGAAGAGGCTTCTCCACTTCTTATATACTATATAGAATGCAAAGATAGTTTGGAATATTTATAATGGTTTCTCTGTGTGAAGCTGCACCGATTTCACTAGATTGCATCATAAAACATATATGTTCTTCTCCAGAAACATGTAGTAAAGACTAGCAGTGATACTTAATATGAATTTTCGTTTCAAGAATATGCAGAGGAAATTGCAATACAAATAACGAATTTTGTACAAATTGAATTATCAGGTATAATTCTGGACGGTGATCAAACGTAACTTGTTATGTGAGGACCATATGTTAAAGATGCAGTTTCTGGTGTTGATATAGTCGAGGTATCAAAGGATTGAAATTAAGAAAAGAAAGAAAGACACTCAATTGCAAGGCTTAAGAACACTAAGAGTGGCCTTTTGTCATGAAACAAACAATGAAGTAAGACATATTCTAGTTCGAATTTGTAAATTAGTATGTGATTGGCATAGACATCTATCCCTCTGATATTTATTTGACAAAATCCTTATTCTCCTATTTCTTTCTGCTTTCTAGGTGGAGAGTCACAATATTAGACGGCCTAAGGATAGCACTGTGGCTGAATTGCTTGATGATCTCAGGATGAAGGTAAACTATGTGTCTGATAGTGTTGGTTCATCATATCATTATGATTTTGGTTTTGTGGTTCATGATATCAATATGATGTTGGTTCCTGTGGTTCATCATAACAATCTGAGTTCTTGTGGCTTCTTTTGATTGTTATGCAGGTTCAGCTGTCTCGTCCAGATGCAGAACTCAGATTGCTGGAAGTATTCACCCACAAGATCTACAAGGTCTTCAGCTATAATTCCATCTTTTGTATATAATCCTTGTTAATAACGAAGTTAGTGGGAATGTATTATTTCATTATGACCTAATAACTATCTTGTCTTGGCTTCATAATTGAGGACCATGTTCACAAAGTATAATTTCATTCAAGGTTTGGATGCTGAACTCGAATAATGAATCATTCAATACTGTGGACATGCGCAAGGAATTTTCAATAGTTAGACAAGATCACAAGATTTGGACAAGAACTTGCAATTGTCTATGCTAATAGCATCCAGCTAAACAATTTTTTTAGCCTTGAGAGTCATAATACTGAGGACACAGCATGGTGAGGTGCGTTGATTAAAAACAAATTCTGCTATAAACAACTTTTAAATCGAAAACTAGCAGTTATGTCACTAAAGTTTAGCTGGTTACTCAGATTAGTTTAGTTTTTTGTTTACATTTTTTACATTTTATTAAGTTCTCTGCATTTCCCAAATGTGGTCTTAATTGATAAAATGATCATAGTCTTTCATAAGCAAATATCCACATACATTCTGAAATAGGCTGTCAGGCGGGCTGTGGAATATGCTTGCTCATGCTTTCTGGCTGCAAGCCTTCGGTGGTAGTGATCCATGTTCAGTTATGGTAAATTTGTTCGTGTGTTTCACTTCCATCATGGAGGTGAAGGGAAATAAAGATTGTTAAGTTACTTTTTGGTTTGTTAATTACTGTTAACATCATATTTTGATGTATTCAGAAATTAATGTTGTTCTAAAAAGGTACATCTCTTCAGATATTTCCTTCTGGTGAAAAGATAGAGAGCATAAATGACAACTATTGGACATTGCGGGCAGAAGAGGTTCTCTCTCTCTCTCTCTCTCTCTCTCTCTCTCTCTGTGTCTCTCTCTCCATGTGTGTGGTGGGTGGGTGCATTACATGCTCATCTATGCAAATGCTTTTTAGGCCCATCAGATTTCCCTAGGTCTCTTGTTCATTATAATTTGCTTACTTGGATGCATAAGTGCTTGCTATTTTTAGTCCCTGCATGAGCCTAAGGAAAGTATGCCATTTTTTTCTTATTACTGGCAAGTTTATAGGCTATGGTCCCTCCCCTTTTAACGTTTTTCTTTTATTTATGCAGATACCTGAAGAAGAGAAACATCTAGGTCCTCATTATTGCTTGATTCATGTATATCATTTTATGAATGAAGAAAATCAGAACCAAGTGGTAAAATTTTGATTTATCCCTATCTGGTTGTATATGTAGGTGTATATATGGTTGAAGTTATTTCATATATGGGATGAAGATTCAAGAAAATGCACTTTGTCTTCTTGTTTGTTTTTATTATCACAATAGTAGTTTCTTGCAGAAAATTCAGAACTTTGGTAAGCCCTTTTTGTTGGTCATTCACGCGGACGAGATTTTAGCTAATGTAAAGATCCGAGTCCAGAAAAAGTTACATGTGTCAGATGAAGAGTTCTCTAAGGTTGTTTGCCTCAGAACTAATTCCATTAAGTCTCAGTGATTCTAAATAACAGAGCCTCTGGACCACAGGCCCACAGTTACTTTGTCCTGGCTCACCCTTGTCCCTTGATAATTGTTGATTGCTTTTTGTCCATGGGTTACTATAACCTTTAATTTCTGCTCTTCCTTTTGCCAGTGGAAGTTTGCTTTTGTTTCACAAGGTTGAACCGAGTACCTTGAGGATTCAGAAATTTTGTTCACTCGTTTCCAGGTTCACATTGTGTAGCTTGTACACACACACTCTCTCTATCACTCTCACTCTCTCTCTCTCTCTCTCTCTCACACACACACACACACGCACAAAGAAAAGGAAAAAAACTTCTTTTGTCTTTCTCTATTGGGCATCCCACTAATATTAAATTGCAAAGATGAACTAACATCTTATGATGTCTGTACCTATTCTTATGAATCTCGACATGCAGACAAGCAGCATGTATATTGCTTGGGAGCAGTATCTTGGGCTGGAGCACATAGATAATGGCCCAAGAAGGCCACTTGCAGCTAATCAGGTATTCAAGACCAAAACTTGCTTGCTTCTTCTACACCAATTCTCATTTAATTACCTAAGTTGCTTCTTTGCTCTTCATGCTAGCTTTGCAGATAGATTTATGGGTAACATTTATTGATTCCTTTACGGAGTAGCAAAATTTATAGCTGCATACATAACGTGTTATATATTAACAAAGTGTTGCAATTGTGCATATAAACTACTCTCTCCATCCACGAAGATAGCTAGTTTTTCTTTTCCGTCCTTCCACGAAGAATGTAGGTAGCTAGTTTGCTTTTTCTTTTTCTTTTTTTTTTTCCTCACTTTAGGACATGCCCCACCCACTATATTACTTTTATCCCTTTCTTCACTCACAATGGTGAGTCCCTTGCTTCACATAACATCTATCACAATTTTATTAAAACCCATGCCACACAAAACTATCTAGTGGACGGAAGGAGTATAAGATATAACATTTTATTTTCACTATCCTTCGTAACTATTATTGAACTTGTGAAATAATATTTAATTTAATATAAGTATTACTCCCTCCGTCCGCAAGCCATTTGCCACATTTTTTCTTTTGGGACGTCCACGTAAGATTTGCCACTTTTATTTTAGGTAATATACCCCACACATTTCACTTTACTTTTATTTCACTCACAACTACTTCACAAGTGAGATCCTTATTCCACGCATAACACATCCTACCAATTATGTCGACGGAAATATTAAAACCCGCGCCAATCAAAATGTGTCAAACGGGTCGTGGACGGAGAGAGTATATATATATATATATTTGGGTTTTTATTTTTAATCTTGTCACTCAATAAGAACTACTACGATGAAGATATGATATTATTTTTAATTAACAAAAACTGATCCAAACACCTCAAAGTGTGTTGCCGATGTGCTTATGAATATGTTATAAGTTTATAAACAATTTATTTTTACTTTCTACTGTAAAATATTTTTTTCATCAGTTCAGTTTTGACTTTTGAAATAGTATTTAATTGATTAAAATTTTAATATATTTTACATAATAATAATTATATTTATTGTCATTCCTATTTCCTTTTTAACATTCTTTCGTAAAATTAATACAGTAATTTATTGTAGTTTCATATCTGATAAGAAAGTTAATAATTTTTTATTTATGTTGCTTGTAATTCAAAAATAAGCTTTTGTAAATTTGTATATTAATTAAAATATAGAAAATTAATCAAAATGATTTGTAGCATAAAATAATGTAAAATATAACAAATAGTAAAGTGCAGTATTGCATGCAGCGTGTGATCGTGCGTGCACTGTGCAGTTCAATGTGCAGTATGTGGGTGCAGTGTGTGGGCAAGTTGACTAAGTTTGTAAGAGGGATGAATTATCAAATAATTACGGTTTGACTTTTGATATCCATAAAAATTAAACTAGTATTCATTTCCATTTATTTGTTGCATACCGAAGAATATAAGAGAGAAGTTTCCTGCATGTTAGGATATACTGCCTCATATATGCAATCCTGGACTAGAGTATTATACCAATTGGCGATATGTAGTCAGACTTTACTCTGCTGAAGGTAACATAGAAATATTCTGCCATATCAAGCAAACAGTGTATGAAGAAGCACTTAGTTTCCTGGGCTTTTTCAGCTTAGTGAGACAGAATTACCAATGCAAACCACGATGGACCCTTCTTACCTTGCAAAAACTTCCTTTTTGTGTCCCTAATAAGCTCTGATCCATGTATGCATACGAGCTACATGGAATTATGGGTACATGTTTCTAGAAGCCTTGAGGCAGATCCATCAACATTAGAAACAAATGTAGCTCAATTAATCTCATGAAACCGGTTTTCCCCCTTAAATTGAAACAACTCTACCACCTGGTCTCAGTCTCAAAGCTCTTAGGTAAATATTTGTCTCATGGATATGGACTTATTAAACATGGCGTAGATATGAACATATTGAAACATGAAGGTCCAACGCTAGCTATGTACTAGATTTAACTTACAAGCCTGGAGAAGCTAAATGCAAATGTTAACTAGTTAGAATTTGCCGTTAGATTTCCACGGAGAATGTACTTTCGGAATCTCAGGAAGTTTTAGGCAGTACTCAAGATTTATATAGGCAAGGCGAAGTGTCAGCAGATCGGTTTACCTGAAACAGTACACTTCTATAAAAGGCATGTTAAAACTTGAATACTAATATGCTCGTGCAAGTACTCTGTGAACTGCTAAAATCTGATGAAGAATTAATATCACTTCTAGCGTTAAAAACTTTCTGCTGATGGAATCAATCTTTTAGTCCAATATCAACTACATTTAGAAGGTCTATGAAAGCAGAAACAGTTTATGTGAACAGTATACAATTACTATATGTGCAAGTGTGTGCATGTTCCATGTCTATGCATATGGGTGGGGTCGATGTGGTGGGGTTTGACGGACCCTAAATATTTGTATCCTCAGTCTCAACCTCCTATATTCGTCTATTTATTTAAAACTAAAGTATTTTGGTTACGAGTACATTGATAACGTGTCCTTGGATGCTGTGAGTAGGTTGCACTAATATCCGTCTGCCAATCTTTTTCAGTATCGTCCACCATATGAGAAGGCTGTTAAGATATACAATTAAGAGGGCTATTGAACAGGATTCTGGTGTCGTTGAGTCTTGAGGACTAACAGAGTCTTTCTCCTTTCATGTGAAAGAATTGGGAGAACAACACTTCGCAACCATAGAATGAGTTGGAATTGCATTTCACATTGTAGATTCTGACATTTCAGTGCTGCAAGCTCTTCATCAGATAATATACAAGATTTTCCCCGACTGTGGGATATATCTCTGTCAAGTCATCCAGCTCAATACTTGGTTGTATCTTAATTTACCATGGCTTCCAGTAATCTCTTTTATCCAGGCCTTGAGACGACCTAAGTCGGTATTATTAGTAAATTTTGTTGATTCATAGGTTTTTAGAACAAAATTTTGGCCTGTGTATGCTAGTGCTGTAGAAAGAATAGCCAAGATATTGGTCTGATTGGGAGAGACTGTACAGGATTTCTCATAGTTGAGAAAATTATGGGATCATGTATGATAAAACTAGTAGGGAAAAGGAGCAGAATCAAGAGCCTTGGTCTTTTGTATGACAACCTTTAAACTAGATTCCAGAGTGATAATTTATTTAGCTTTTTGAGTTCTGCCAGTTTCCCCCCTTTCTCTTCTCTATTCAACTGTGGGAAACAGGAGAATAATTTATCTCTATTTTGCTCGTAATGTATTATATATATATAGATGCTATGTACTTGTGAATTTTGTGCAATCTTTTTCAGTATTTTTGGTCAACATAAAATACCCCCTCCGTCGCTGGTTATTGTGTTGTTTCTAATAGTTTATACTTATACTTATCAATAAATAAAATATGCACCGACACTAACCCGTGGCGGTGGGAGTAAATTAGTATTACTGGGCACTTGGTTTTAATGTATTACTCAGTTACTATTTTTGTGTGTGTGTGTGTAAGGCAATTGATAGAGGGAAAAGTTAGGGGTCGTGGGGACTAGTAATTTGGCGTTCGGTCCAGATTGGAGGGACGACGACGAATCTCACCATAAAATAGTTGTCCGTGGGCTCTTGTACATGATGCAGCACAGTGAAAACTGTACTATTTTAGTCATCAGCCGGAACCTTTGATTCAAGACAGCCTCAAGGAGAAGAACACTTTGGCATATGAATGGATAACTGATTTTTTATGACGATAATGAATTTTGCCGGACCTGATCAGATATTCACTGTCCGCAGCTGCTCCAACTTTGAGACTGATTTCGACCACACCGGAAGTCTAACGATAACGAGAGACCAATCTATATAAGGAAACTCCACATATTATGAGAGCGGAGACACTGACAGTGTGTGCTTTTAGTGAGCTTTTTGGTGGTTTTGATTGCAAGATTCGTAGACAATTGCGTGTCAGTTTAAGCATTCTTAATTTCAGAGTTTCCATTGCAAAACCTGACGTGCATAACTTTGAATTGAATAGTTGTTCTGTTTTTGTTTAGTTTTTAACTAGTACGTTGGCCCATGTGTTGTACAGTCATCGTCATATTCATCATAAGTTTTAGCCAATTCCAAATAACATAGATTATGGTAGATTATTGATAGATCTAGGGTTTGTAGAGATAGCGGAAAATAATAATAATGCGACGACACAAGAATTTACGTGGTTCGATCAATGTGATCTACGTCCATGGGAGAGAATATCTAGTCTTTATTGCTTGAGAGTACAATGAGTATTTGAACGTATTTACACTTCTAATCTAACATCTATATATAGGCCTTGAATTGAGCCCTAATCTTACTAGGATTCTTCATGCATATCCGAATTTCCTTCATAATAGGATTCCTTCCTCTCTAAGGTAAGGTTTCGTTAGTTGGTCTTCAAGGCAGCTAGTAATTCGTCTGGGCCGAGCTCCTTGGGCCGAGCTCAATGTACAGGCCCAATTAGGTTGGGCCTCGGATCAGGTCCAAGATGAGGCCGGTCCTATCACACCCCCCCCCCCCCCAAAAGAGAGGAAAGAAGACATGAGAGGTACAGTCAGGTCGAAGTTCCGAGTTGAACAATCGCGCGCGTCAGCTTTGTCCCGGCCTGATTCAGCGGGTTCATCATCCGAGCTCGAGCTGGAGGTGGCTAAATTCCAAGTTAAGCTACTTGAGTGGTCTCATTCGGATCCGGGTCCCGATGTAGTTGGATTGATCCGGATCCCGATGTAGTTGGATTCGAATGGAGGGAAAGTTTGGGGAATTTTTGAAAATATTTTCGAGCGGCGGTTCATATACCGAAAAAGCTGCCACGTTCACATGTGTGTGACGTTCAGCGGCGGAATTCAAGTAGTCATTACGGGACTTCATACGACACTTCACTCCATATTTACTATTACAGCAAAAAAATTCGTTTCCAGAAAATCCGCTTCTCCCCCAATTTCCGCTCCAGAGATTCCCGACGAACCGTATCGCTGTGCCGCCGGTTTCACGTTTGGTCTTTTTTTTACATATGCGAACCGTTTGTCCGACCGACTATTTTTACAAGTAAGTATGGCTTCCCATTCTCGCAACTCTCAATCTAGTAGCGATAGCGAATGTCCTCCGGCCGATTCCGCCGGCGGAAGGGTTAATTTCAGAATTTTTTCATTAGGATCCCCCACCCCGACTGTTGAGGCTTTAGTTGTGCCCCACTGCGTAGAGGGGAAGGTAGCCGAATATTCTTCCATCCTAGACGAGTCTAGGATAAAATTTCTTGCCCAATCCTATAATTTCCCCCTAGACGTTGAACTTATAGAGCCTCGTCCGGAGGATAGGGCGTGCTCGCCACCTATGGGGTTTGTCACGGTTTACGAGGACAGCCTGCACTCCGGCCTTCGTCTACCTCTTCCTGCGCCTTTTGCTGAGCTTCAAAGGAAGCTCGGGTTAGCCTTGGGGCAGATAACACCGAACGCCTTTAGACAGTTTGCCGACCTAGGCGTAGTAGCTATCCGGCACAACTACCCATTATCTGCCGAGCTCATCCACGAGCTCTTTGCCTTCAAAGCATCTGCGGGCTGGTACTATGCTACTGCTCGCACTGAGTTTAAAGGGAGAACTCTGAATAAGGTGGAGAAGTGGCATAGGAAATTCTTTTTTTGTCGGCATGATAGCTTAGTCGACCTGATGTGGAGGTTGGGCAAGCCTCGCGCTTGGGTGACAGACGAGGTGGATGAGGGTTTGGAGAGTGTTGCGAGGGCGATAGCGAGTTGTGGCCCGTTCGAGGAGAGCTACAACGAAGACTCGCTAGCTGAAGCGGGGTTAAGCCCGTTTGAGCCCCAGAGTATGGTGGATCCCGCAACGGGTGAGGCCCCGCTAGTGCTGTTAGGATTGTTTTGTTCGTTGATCCGTCGTCTAACCCCTTTACTTGCCTTGCGTTTGCAGTGAAGTTTGGGAAGCAGGGAACTGATGCCAAGACCGCAGCTCGCGGGGGCAAGAGGGCGAGGTCGTCAGGACGATCTGCGTCCTTACTGGACCAGGGTCCGCTCGGAGGATCCTCTGGCTCGGTTCAGCGAACCGAGGTAGTAGGTCCTGCTGCGACGGGCATTCTCTCTCCTTCCGGCAGTCCATCCCTCAAAAAATCTAGGGTCGACGTGGAGATTGTCGACATTTCGGGCAGTGACGCGAGCCCGGCTGCTCCTCCAGCTCAGTTGGGGAGTTTGCCTTTTCCCGAGGTGACTATTTGTTACTTAATTTTCTGTAATTCTTGCTTATGTGTAGCTAACTGCATTCCTTCTCGCAGGGCATTGATATGTTCATGGCCTGGCTCAAGAGTGGCGTCGGGGAGATGTCAGCGAAGCACAAGGACGAAAAAAGTCAGTACTCGGAGAAGCTGATGTCGACTGCAACCAAGCTGAAGAAGGCTGAGGGGGAGTTGGCCAAGTCCCGGGAGGAGGTGAAGACCATCAAGTCCGAGCTGGCCGCTCAGCTCGCGAAGGCCGAGACGGAGGCCGAGGAAGCTCGGAAAAGGGTTGAGGCCGAGCTGAGTGCGGCCAAGGACAGGGAGGCCAAGCTGGCAGCCTGTCAAGGCGAGATCCTGCGGGCCTACACAAAGAGGCTTCTACTGTCGGATAGTTTCTCCGGCCTAGCCAATGAGTTGGCTGGGCTTATCAATGGAAACCACGCCTTGAGTGCTTTAGAGGAGGCCGCCAGGGATTTCCCCGACCTGGACGTCTCCAAATATGGTTACGAGCGTCTGGAGGATGAGGCTCTCTATTGCGAGTACGCCAAAGTGATCCGACGTTACCTCGGGCAGCTGCCTGTTTTGGACGACCTCGCCAGCTCGTCCGTGCTCCTATCTGCCGAGCAGATTGCTGCCTGCTCGGCAGATCGGGACCCCGCCCTCGACGCAGTCTTCGATTCTCTTCCCGACGAGGAGGAGAAGACAAGGAGGAAGAGGAGCGCGAGGCCGCGGCTGATGAAGAGGATCCGAAGGATGCTAGCGCTGATGGTTCTTCGCAGGGCCCCCACTCCGGGCAGCCACCTCTTCAAGACAAGGAGGTCGACGCTCCTTAGATCTTTTTTTTTTATATGTAATTATGTACTCGGACCTTCTTGAATAAACAAATTTTGCATTTCCTTGTGTGTGTAGACTTTGGATTCTCCTGATATTCTTTCTTTACGCAAGCAAATGAGTCTTCTTTCTCAAGATCTGTCTGAACAACGATCCCTAGCTCGGCTATGGATGGAGAGATGTCACCGAGCTGAGTCACTTTTTGATGAAAAGTGTGCTCTGTTGAGGTTAAAAGAATCCGAGCTGGAGGAATGGCAGGGGAAGTTTGAGTCGCTCTGCACGGAGGCTGAGGTCAAGCAGGTCGCTTGTCAAGAGAGCGCCGATTTACTTCAGGCCAAGCTTCTTCAGGCGGAGGAAGAGTTGGAAGTTGCTCGAGGTAGAGCTGGGCGCGTGCTGGAGGACCATGAGAAGATCGTCGAGGAGCATGCTGAGTATGAGGATATCATCCGTCGCAATGGCGGTATTACCATCTCCGAGGCGGAACTGAAGACGAAGGAACTGTTGGAACAGTATCTCGATTTTAAAACAGCATGCGGCCCCGAGTCTTTTGAGCTTCAAGGGGCTCGTGAGATGCTCAAAGAAAGCGCGAACATGTATAAATGCGTGCTATCCCGTCGTCCGAAACTTCGTGCATTCCTGTCCAATAGTGCGGACGAGTCTGCTCCGTCGTCTTCTCGGACTATGCCTGCTCGCGAGGTGAGAGCTGCTTCTCGGGGACGCCAGGCCAGACCGAGCAGAGGTGGCCGGGCTGCGGGTCGGAGTTCGGCTGCGTCGCGAGGTCGGAGTTTTTCTTCTGGAAGAAATCGAGGTCGGGGACGAGGTCGAATTTCCATCGACGACCTTCTGGGACCTACTTCATTCGAAGAGCAATGGCTCAACTTTAGTAGGCCAAATCCCCCTTCGTAGATTAGCTCGGTTCTTCCTGTAATTTATGTACATACAATGTTAGTCAAAAATAAAGTAATATATATTGTGTTTTATGAACTTCCTATTCTTCGGTGAGGAATGCCTCCTTGGTTCATTCGTGTTTTTTTTTTTTTGTTTTTTTTTTTGGAGGGAGTCGAACTCGGACCTCTCTGTATGACAAGGGAACCATGGTTCAGACCTCGTAGTATGAGTCTCCCGGGGGAACTTGGTTCCGACCCCAGTTGAGATTTTTTTTTTTTTTTTGACGAGGGAGTTTGACTCGGACCTCGTGAAATCTTCCTTTTTGGACGGAGACGAGCTCGGACCTCGAAAAGGATTTCCTTTGCGCATTTCTTAGGATATAATTGCCCCATGTCGGGTCATCACTAACCTCGGAAGGGAACTTTAGTTCGTCCTTATGAGGGGACTTCATTTTCTGGATACTTCGTATAAGCAAACTAAAAGACACGAAAATATGCAAAACTAAAAGAAACTTTATTTAAAGAAAGATCAAAACAAATAAAGGTTTTGACGAGCTCATTAAAAACAAAACATTAAGACTCGAAAAGAAAAAACAAACAAGAAGAAAAAAAAATTTAAAGACTCTATATGCAAGACTCGCTGCTTATACGAAGAATCTCTTTAGGTGGGCGATGTGCCACGTTCTGGGTATCAGCTCGCCCGAAAGGTAGGCGATTTTGTAGGCTCCTTTAACGAGAACTTCGTGTACTCTATAGGGCCCTTCCCACGTGGCTTCAAGTTTGCCGAGCTTCTCAGAATGGCTTACTTCATTGTTTCTAAGCACAAGATCACCGACCTGGAACTGCTGGGGTTTGACCCTTTGGTTGTAATATCGGGTCATCTGTTGCTTATACCGAACTTCTTTTATGCTAGCCAGTTCCCGCTTTTCCTCGAGTAAGTCCAGGTCGGTTCGGCGTTGCTCTTCATTAGCTTCGGCTGAGAAATTGATGGTGCGGGGGCTTGGTGCCCCGATCTCTACGGGTATGACCGCTTCTGACCCGTATACTAAACGGTACGGGGTTTCTCCCGTTGAAGTTCTGGGTGTAGTCCTGTACGACCATAGGACGTTCTGGAGGTTGTAGATCCATTCCGTTTTATCCTTCTCTAGGCGGGTCTTGAGTCCGTTCACTATTGTTCTGTTGGTGACCTCGGCCTGTCCATTAGTTTGAGGTCGGTGGACCGAGGTGAAATTTTGCTGGATATTGAGTCCTTCACAAAATTCTTGGAATGCTCTGCTCGTAAATTGCGTCCCTTTGTCCGAGATGAGGACTCTTGGAACTCCAAACCGGCACACGATATTCTTCCAAACGAAGTCGACGGCTTTCTCACTTGTGACTTTTGTGGAAGGTTCGGCTTCGACCCACTTGGTAAAGTAGTCGACTGCAACTATTAGAAACCGTTTTTGTTTAGGGGTCGGGTAGAAGGGTCCTACGATGTCAATGCCCCATTCCACAAATGGCCACGGGCTCTGTATAGTAGAGATGTCGGTCTGGGGTACCCTCGTCACCTTGGCATGCAGCTGGCATTTCAGGCATTTTCTCACGAATTCTTCCGTATCTTTCGCCATTGTTGGCCAATAGTACCCCCACCGCATGATTTTATGTGCTAGCATCCGAGCTCCGATGTGACTTCCGCACGATCCAGTGTGCACTTCATTTAGTGCGTAGTCCGCTTCCCTTGGTCCCACGCACTTTAGGAGAGGCTGTAAATATGACTTTCGATAAAGGATTCCTCCTTCGAGGATGTACTGCGTGGATCTAGCTAGGATTTTTCTGGCTTCCGCTTTGTCCTCGGGAATTTCCCCGCTCTCCAAATATCTTTTTAGAGGCGTCATCCAATTCCGGTCGTCCTCTTCGATTGCATTGACTTCCGCCTCTTCTATACTTCGATTCCGGACTTCTTCTACTAGAGTTGAGCCAGTTTAGTTCGCCAGCTTACTTAGCTCGTCAGCTCGGGTATTTTGGCTTCGGGGAATGCGAACTATTCTGAAGAACTGGAAGGATTGTTCTAGGAGCTTGACTTTCTCCAGGTATTTCTTCAGCTTCTCACTCCTCGCTTCATACTTTCCCAGCACGTGGTTGACCACTACTTGGGAATCACAGTAGGTTTGGATAGCTCGTACCTGGAGGGTTTGGGCGAGACGTAGTCCGGCAATAAGAGCTTCATATTCCACTTCGTTGTTCGTAGTGGGAAACTCGAATCGCAGCGAGTATGTCAGCTCCTTTTTTTCCGGGCTGATTAGGAGTATGCCAGCTCCGTTTCCTTTCTTCCCCGAGGCTCCATCCACGTACATCTCCCAGCAGTTCGGGGGTGTCTTCTCTGGGATTTCTTGAAGTTCGATTTTGGCTCCAGACTTTTTTGGCTCGTCGATGACATTGTATTGAGCTTCCGCGAGGAAATCTGCCAAAGCTTGCCTTTTTATAGCTCGGCGGGGACCGAATGATATGGAGTGCTCTCCGAGCTCGATTGACCATTTCGCGATCCTTCCTGAAGCTTCCGGTTTAGTAAGGACTTGCCGGAGTGGTAGGTCGGTCAAAACTTGTATTGGGTGAGCTTGGAAATAAGGTTTTAGGCGCCGAGCTGCATTTACTAGGGCTAGAGCGACCTTCTCGAGAGGTTGATACCTTGTCTCCGGGTCTTTTAGGACTCTGCTGACGAAGTACACAGGTAGCTGTCGATCTCCTTCATCTCGGACCAACACCGCGCTTACTGCTTCCTCCGATGCTGCGAGGTATAGGTAGGGGGATTCTTCCTTTTTGGGGACTGACAAAGTTGGTAAGTCACTTAGATGGCGCTTGAGCTCCTCGAAAGCTAGCTCGTGCTCTGGTCCCCATCCAAATTCCGGTGCCTTCTTAAGAATTTTGAAGAACGGAAGTTGTTTCTCGGCAGCTTTTGAGAGAAAACGGCTTAGCGCGGTTATGCAGCCTGTCAACCTATGCACGTCGCGAATAGTTCGGGGTACTTTCATTTCCTGCACGGCTTTGATTTTCAACGGGTTGGCTTTGAGACCTTCTGGCGAGATCCAGCACCCTAGAAATTTCCCAGATCGCACGTTGAAAGTGCACTTCTTGGGGTTCAGCTTGAGGTTCGCCTGCCTTAGCACGTTAAGCGTCGCTCGTAGATCGTCCACTGCTGAAGCCTTTTCCTTGCTTTTGACGACAATGTCATCTACATACACTTCGACAATCTTGCCGATGTGATCTCGGAAGAGGAAGTCGACCATTCGTTGGTAAGTCGCTCCGACATTCTTTAATCCAAAGGGCATGTATTTGAATGCGAAGACACCAAAGCTCGTGGCGAAAGCTGTCATGATCGCATCTCCCTCATCCATTAGTACTTGATAGTACCCCTTGTAAAGGTCAAGAAAGCTGAATACCTCGTATCCCACTAAGGATTCAACCTTCTCGTCGATGTTGGGGAGGGGGTAGCAGTCCTTTGGGCAAGCTTTATTGAGGTCGGTATAATCCACACACATCCTCTATTCCCCTCCTCCTGCTTTCTTGACTACCACCGAGTTAGATAGCCAAATTGGGTATTTGACCTCGAATAGGAGCCCCGCCTTCAACCATTGCTGCACCTCATCGTAGATCACCTGATTTCGTTCGGCAGCGAATGTTCTCCTCTTCTGCTTAACTGGGGTGGAGCTCGGGTCGATGTTGAGTTTGTGCGTAATGATGTCCGAGGATACCCCCGTCATGTCCGTTGACGACCAAGCAAAGACGTCTTGATATTCCCTAAGGAGCTGGATTAACTGCAGGCGGGTCTGGGGTCCCCCTGCAAAGCCGACCTTGACAACTTTTGCATGGTCTTCTTCGGATAAGAGGACTTGTTCCGCCGAGGTGTCTGAAATCGGCGTCGTCTCTTCCAACTCCTCGGGATACTTTGATTGCTATGCTTGCGGTTGACCTCGAAGAGCAACTTGCATGCACTCCTTGGCCTTTTTCTAGTCGCCTCGGACAGTTAGGATTCCGCCCGAGGTCGGGATCTTCAGTAACAAGTGGTATGACGAGATGATGGCTCTGACCGCATTCAGCCAATCCCGACCTAATATGATGTGTAGGGGGAGTTCGCTTTGACCACGTAGAAGTGGATTAGTTTGTTAACGCTGGTTGGCGGGCTGCCAATGGCGACGTCAAGCGCGATTATCCCTTCAGGTCGCGTCTCATGCTGTGTAAAGCTCTTGAAGGGCAGGGGTGCGGCGTTAACCCGAGCTGAGTCTAGTCCCATCCTATCCAAGCAATGTTGGAAGATGATACTGACGCTGGCCCCACCATCAACAAATACACGGTGGACCATCTTATTGGCTACTCCGACCTGTATCACCAGTGCGTCATTATGGGGTGTAGCTGTAGGTACAGGATCATCCTCGGAGAATGTGACGGTTTCACTTTTCTTGAACCTCTTTTTTGTCTGCTCCTCTTCCGACGGAATTGGTGGTCTGCGAGCTTCTGACCTCAGCTTAGTTTTTGTCATGCCTGGGGTTAGCCCGGAGATGGTCGACACCACCCCGTCGTATTGTGGCACGCCGCACTGAGGGTCGTCATCCTCCTCATCATGATTGATTTTAGCTCGCTTATTATCTGGAGCACAACGACCCTGTCCGCCTTTTCGCTTCCCCCTTTTGTTTTTCCTTCCCCCGGCCTCGTATTTCTTCAGGGCTCCTTCATGGGCTAACCTCTCTATCTCTTCTGCGAGGTCGCGGCAGTCTTCCGTGTGGTGCCCGTGGTCGTCGTGGAAGGAGCAGTGCTTGTTTTTATCTCGAGGTTTTGACCCCGACATGGGGCGTGGTCTGGTGAACCAGTCCTCATGAAGTGCGAAGATCTCCGCATTTGTTTTTCACAAAAGGAGGTCGTTGAGATTGCTCTGATCCCGTTCGCGATCCGAGCCGGGACTGGATAGGTCCAGGTCCGAGCCGGGATTGGATGGGTCCTCGCTGAAGACGTTCGTGAGCACTTCTCCGATCACGATCATTCCGGTCCCGATCAACTTCAGCCCTCTTCTTCTCGGTTTCTTCTCGCTTCAACCGGTCCGCATCTTGGCCATCCGCGAACTGGTATACAATTCTCCATATCTCCTGGGCCGTCTCGGGCTTCTGTTTAGCAAGCTCCTGGTTCAGGGACCCGGGAGCGACCCCGTTTCGAAAAGCCGAGATGAGGAAAACATCGTCGATTTTATCGACTTTCAAGCTTTCTTGCATAAATCGGGAGGCGTACTCCCTTATAGTCTCTTTATCTTTTTGCTTTACGGACAGGAGATAGGCCGTGTCTCGGCGAGCCTGGACCTTCATAAGGAATCTTTGTTTAAAGATTCCTTCGAGGTAGACCCAGGACCCTATACTGCCAGTCGGCAGGCCGTCGAACCAAGCTCGGGCGTAGTCGACCAGCATCTCGGAGAATAGCTTGCACATGTGTTCTTCTTTAAGGCCCTAGTTGTGCATGATGTACTTGAAACGCGTTAGGAATTGAGGGGATCCTCCAGCCCATTGTAGGGGGGTATGTTGGGCAACTTATATGCCGCAGGAAGCTTGATGTCGAGCAGTTCGTCGGTGAACGGGCTGACAAGTCGGGTTGGACCCCTGTCCCGTCGATGTCGATGTCATGAGGGCTGTGGCTCCTGGAATAGCTCGGAGTTCGGCACCTGCTGGGGCTCCGATGCCTTGGGAGATGGTGTCGCCTGGGATTCCGACGTGGACTGGAGCTCCGGTGGCGGGGTGGACTTCGTCGTGTGTCGTACTTTCCCCTCAGCTCGGGCTCCTGCGTCTTGGAGTGGTGAGGAGTTTTGGGCATAGACTTCCGCGTGGAACTCTCCCTAGCTTCGGGTATTGAGGGCATCCGAGCTGTCGTGAGGAAGCTTTTGAAGCTCTTCTTATTCGCTCTAGCGAATTCAGTTGCTGCATAGGTGGTAGCGAGGTCGAAGTCATCGAGAAAATCCTCTTCCTTTTTCGATCCTGATTTCTGTGGACCCTTCTGAGTGATGTCCTCTAGCTCGGGCATCCCTTCGAATGGATCCTCTTCTATGGGGTTATTGTTGTGTCCCTCCTTTGGGACCGAATTGCCCTTCTGGCGATTGCCCTTGTTTGTGGGGCGACTTTCTGCTTCGTTGGGATTCCCATGTTGGCTTTGGTCCTCCCGCACGCTTTGTGATCGCGTTACCATCATCGTTCTGCTACTAAAGAACCGTCGATCGATTTCCCACAGACGGCGACAATGATAGATCTAGGGTTTGCAGAGATAGCAGAAAATAATAATAATGCGACGACACAAGGATTTACGTGGTTCGATCAATGTGATCTACGTCCACGGGAGAGAATATCTAGTCTTTATTGCTTGAGAGTACAATGAGTATTTGAACGTATTTACACTTCTAATCTAACATCTATATATAGGCCTTGAATTGAGCCCTAATCCTACTAGGATTCTTCATGCATATCCGAATTTCCTTCATAATAGGATTCCTTCCTCTCCAAGGTAAGGTTTCGTTAGTTGGTCTTCAAGGCAGCTAGTAATTCGTCTGGGCCGAGCTCCTTGGGCCGAGCTTAATGTACAGGCCCAATTAGGTTGGGCCTCGGATCAAGTCCAAGATGAGGGCCGGTCCTATCAATTATTTATAATTATATATGTATAGATGTAAGTAAAAATCACAATTTAAAGATAAAATAATGATTTGACAATGAATCGATTAAAAAGGATAAAATTCCAACTAACTAATGCGCTATATTTCCTCCGTAAAATTACTAGAGTTACACTCTGGTGCAACGCGTCTCACAGTGTGCGACTGACGCTTGCACGACACGCGCGCCTCCCACGTGCAGCGCGTATTGTGCACGCGCCCAATTTCTTTTTTTTTAAATAATAAAGTGCGGTGCATCTCATTACACTGTGTGGTGCATCTCATTTTATGTTGCATGTGATGCATCTCATTACACAGTGTGGTGCATCTCATTACACATGGTTGTGCATCTAAAAAAAAAGTGAAAATGAATATTAATAAAATAAAAAAATGGTACATCTGAATACACTTAGATTTTGTTACTCCTTTAGTTTGAAGAGTAACATATTGGAGGTTTGGGTTACCCTCAAGTAAGGGTAAGGATTAACACACCACCCAAACCAAACAATAAGTAATGGATTCAATTAAGCGAATCCCTTTTCATGCCCCAAAAATGGGGCTTAATGAGTAATGATGCATCGCACTACACGTTGGAGTGCATACCATCTGACCGTAAAAAAATCGAAAAAAAATTCGGAAAGTCGACAGGTTGACACGGATCCGACCCCGATCCGACCTAGTTTCACATTGAGAGACCGGGTCGACTCGATCTCACCCAAGAATTTGCCAAAAAAACTGTAATGCCCTATATTTAACTTTGAATCCATCAAGTCATCAATAACGAACGATAAAAGAGTTCAAACCATATATATGTACAACTAACTAATGCCCTGGATCCCATTATTGAGGTTGAAAATCCCCAATCCTAACTATATTATTAAGTGTAGTTTTGTCATTGTAAGCAAATTCTCAGTTTATAGCCGCTTCCAAGCACCTGCATTTCTATCTATATTGTGCACATTTCTTCTTCTTTTTGTCTTCGAGCTGTGTTCATATTTCAATAAAAAACTTGTATTATAAATATGGGCACATAACAGCTTATATATATACTATACTAATATAAAAATAACCTTGTTTTATAAAATTTGGTTTGCCTAAAATATCCTTAATATATATTTAAAGTAATCACTATAAAGTAAAACAATATATTGTAATTATAAGAAATATATAATTTAATTAGGAGTTAAACTTATACCTTACAAAAAAATAGCTTTTACCTAATTTAATTATTTCGATAGATGATAATATGGACTCTTTAATTTCATATTTTTACATGTATAAACTAGTTTAATTAGGAATTAAACTTATACCTTATAAAAAATTAACTTTTACCTAATTTAATAATTTTGATAGATGATAATATGAACTCTTTAATTTCATGTTTTTACACGTACAAACTTGTCATCATATAACAAATTAGCTTTTACCTAATATATTTGATTTAATATATAAGTTCTTTTGTGTATTAATA
This sequence comes from Schizonepeta tenuifolia, assembly GCA_029490685.1. Lineage (NCBI taxonomy): Eukaryota > Viridiplantae > Streptophyta > Magnoliopsida > Lamiales > Lamiaceae > Schizonepeta > Schizonepeta tenuifolia. Next base: position 3,430 of record JANLIY010000031.1, on the reverse strand, counting down.
AGAGGAAATGCACTCATACGTCATTAGCCTAATGGTAATATCAAAAAGATCACTTCTTCAAATTTTATCAATTTTTTGTTATATGTTTACTTTTTGGGCATTTATACCCTTATTTTTTCTACTTTATTCCATCTTTTGACAATCTATCTCCTACTTTTTACTTTTATTTTCTTCTCTTTTTTTCTCTCTCTTCTTCCCTCACCTCACATACGTGTTTCTTTCTCTATTTTTTTTTCTCTCTTCTTCCCTCACCTCACGTGTTCTTTCTCTCTCTATTTTTTTTCTCTCTTCTTCCTCCCTCAGCTCGTCGTCGATTCCTCTCATTGGTTGTCGATTTTCGTCTCCGTCGTCTCCGTTGCTTCGTCATCGTCGTCGTCCTCTCTCTCTTGCGTTTTTGCTGCAATTTCACCGTAGAAGAGGCTGATATTTTGCTGATTTTGGTTTTTTTATTTTTCTGCAAATTTGTTGCGATTTTCCTGTGATTTATGCTTGGATATTCGTTTAGAAAGTGTTACGTGTGTTCGATTGTAATTTTCCGGCGATGTTTGGTTGTGGCGTTAAAGCTATAGAGGTAATTTTCCGGCGACTGAATTCTGATTTTCGATTTCGATTTATGGTTTAAAGTTGGTACGTTTTAAAAATTGCGTACTGATGCGTACCAAGTTCACTTGGGTACGCAGTACGTATTGATAAATACGTACGACGTACCTTAATTTGTTTCTTGGTACACAGTACGTATTTACCAGTACGTACTACGTTTACTTGGTATACAGTACGTATTTTTGAATGCGTACCAAGTTTATTGGGGTACGCAGTACGCATTTATTAATGCGTACCAAGTTTACTTGGTACGTAGTTACGTATAATTAAGCGTACCAGGTTTCATCTATATATTATAATGCAGGTAAGACCATCTTCTTTAGTGGTTGCGCATGGAGGATACTGGAAAGAGAACATTTATGAGGGTGGTAGGAGAGAGAGTATATTCCTATATCGCCTAGTAGTATAAGCTTTGAATTTTTATTAGCAAAACTTGAAGTTCGAATGAAGAAGGATAAGAGTATGTATATGTTTGATATAGATGGTTTAATGCAGTCTCCTAGTGGTGAAACTATGAGGATGGAGATTACAGATGATTTCGAGTTGTCGTATTTGATGGATGTGTTGGAGTTTCCTACTGTATATGTGACTGTTTCTCCCACGATTGATGAATCTCATAATAGGATGAGTCCTTTAATTGATGGTGGTGTGCAGAATGAAGACCAGAACAATTTTGATATTGCTTGTGATGAGTTGGGTTTTGATGGCATTGGTAAGAATGATGACCATGATGTTGGTAATAGCAATGTGGATGGTAATAGCGATGTGGGTAATGAAAGTAGTGTAGGACAACGTTTATGGGTTATTCTTGGTGCACCCCAGCAAGCATCTCTTCCATCGGAAGAAGTAGCGGCGCCGGTTGTGCGTGTGGATGAGCTTGTTCAGGGTGACACTTTTGTCGGAAAGAAGAAAATGAAATCAGCTCTTGGTTTATATCACATGAAAAAGCATCTCGAGTGTAAAACGATTCGATCAAACAAGGTTTACTACCATGTGAGATGCAAACTGGTAGAATGATGTGAGTTTGAGATGCGAGCAAGTGCAGTATCTAATTTGTGGCGTATCAATCTCTTCACTCATCACTCTTGTGTGGATGATTTGAGATATCACCCTGATCCTAAGGTTTCATCTAGAGTTGTTGTTGCACACCTTGGCCCAATTTTGGGGAAGATGGTTCGTGTCTTAGGCCAAAGGATATTCAATTACAGATACGAAGGGAATTTGGTGTGAATGTAAAATATTCTACTGCTTTGACTGGTAAGCACCATGCTCTGGAAATCTCATTTGGCGATGCCGATAATTCATTTCAGGTTTCTCTATCCTTTTCTATATTATTGTCGCCTAATTATTATTGGTAATCTTGGTTCGCGTGGTGCGATTTTCAAATTTCGTACCAGGTTTGTGACTGTATTACCGGTATACCTGACACGATTTTACAAAATTGTACTCAGTGTACCGGTAATACACTTGCAAACTTGGTACGAAATTACCATTACGTACCTAGTGTACAATAGTTATTATAGTATGTTGTTACGTATTTCTAAAAACGTATCAAGTTTTACCGATTGTCTTGGTACACTCAGTACGTTTTTTTAAATGCGCACCTAGTTTGCAACTATATTACTGTTACATTCGGTTTTTTCAAAAGCGTACCATGTTTGCCTAGTGTACTTTCAGTGTTTATTTGTATTAATTTAGATAAATTTTTTCAGATGATTCTCAAGTTTTTATACATGTTGGAGCAGATGAATCTAGGTTCAATTGTGGACCTTCAGACATGTCCAGACGGTTTGTTTCAATATTGTTACTTTGCTCTCTCTTCGTGTATAAGAGCTTTTCGTGCATGTCGGCCCCTGATTGTCATTGACGGCACACACTTAAAAAAAGGAAATACAATGGTATTTTGTTTGTCGCAGCTACGAAGGATGTTAATGAATAGATTGTTCCATTAGCATTTGGCATTGGTGATGTGGAGGATACTTCATCTTGGTCGTGGTTTTTGGAGCACGTGCGGCGGACGTTTGGTTGCCCCCGGATTTTATGATAGTTTCTGATCAGCATCTGAGCATCAAGAATGCTATTGATCGAGTTTATCCTAGCATCCCTTATGGTCTTTGTACGTTTCATATACAGGGTAACCTGAAGACTTGGGGTACCGTTGTGACTGATCTATTTCATCTTGCTGCCAATGCTTACAAGTACAGGATTATGAGAAGTACATGAACAATTTGAAGGAGGCCTCTCGTGGTGGCTATAAAAAGCTTATGATATGGTCCGAGCAGATGGTCTGTTGCCAATATGCCCCGTGCGGAAGTTTTGGTTTGGTACATCCAACGCTGTAGAGAAGTATGAATTCAAGACTTCGGTGAGCTAGAAAACTTCCGACATGTCTCTTCTAGATACTGTCGTAATCTTATCCAATCTTGGTTCTTCCAGCGGCGCACAAAATCTGGATCTAGAATGAAGAATTATCGGTATACGTAACAAGGAAATTAGGTATAGCTGTCGAGACACGGCACGTGATGAGAGTTGAACCTATCTGATACTGAGTTTAATGTCATTTCTAGAGTAAAGAGCAATGTTGTTGATGTTGCTTCCATGAAGTGTTCATGTCGGGCATGTAATCTGGACTTAATACCTTGCTCTCACGCTGCAGTAGCAATCAGGTAAAGTTGAAGTTGAAGTTTTATGTTTTGGGATTAATTGCATATTCGTATCTATTTTGCCAAAACTCTTAGTAACTGGTAGCAGTTGTAAAATGCGTACTAAGTGTACCGCATGAAAACTTGGTACGCAAGTACGCTTTGATCAATGCGTACCTGCATAGGAA
>JANLIY010000309.1:0-39591 GCA_029490685.1 Schizonepeta tenuifolia | reverse complement strand
ATGATAAGATTCCATAATAAAATAAGATATTAAAATCAATAAAATATTTCATTAAAATTTCGATCTCTACAAATGCCCCCTCGAGACTTGTTCATGACAACTTGTCGTGAAAATGAATGAGTCTCGATAAATTTGAATTTGCTAGAAAGTTTATTGTCACAACCCGAATTTTAACGTATAAAGACGACTAAAATCCATTGGACAATGAGGTGAAACCTCGGAATAAACACAACTCAATCAAGGGATCATGCTCAGGAATAAGGGAATATAGATTGAAAGCGATAACAAATAATAACATGCTTTCAATTTTAATTTAAAGGAAGACGAGCAATGATTAAAAACTTAAGTGTCGGAATTGGAATATTAAACCATCACCAAGTCAGATAGAATATAAAAGCGAATAAAAGTAGGTTTCGAGCATCATGTTCATTGTATCGACACCAAATATCAGAGTGTAAGTTTAACAAACAAATAAACATTATTTTGCAGCGGAATATACTCTCAAGTCCCACAATTACATATATGAAGATATGCAATTGCAAGCTTAAACTCCAAAAGAAGACTCGACTTATTCAAATAAACACACTGCCGAGCACCATCCGCCATCTCCATCCAACTAACATGCACGTTTAGAAATACATGAACACATGTCAAAATAATTTAAACTTTGCTCGACTAGAGCTATATAATTGAACTTGCCTTGCCACTGCATCACAAGTGTTAGTACAATTTAAAACTTTTACTTGTGCATGCAAAAATCATTTTCTTTTCTTGAAACGACGGTGCAGTCAATATAGATAACAGGTATGAATCAATCTACCACATAATCTCATGTGTCGAGAAGTAGGCTTCATTCTCAAACACTGCGACCGACCTAATCGAAGTAAGGCTCACAGTCACGTCAATCAAATAACAACACGTGTGTTCCTGTCTCACACAGAATATTAATAGCTCAAGTAGATGATTAAACATACCAAAAATACTCAGATTAAATGGCAAGTCAATTAACTTTAAAAACTCACATAATATAATAATAGTAATCACATTCATCATTTGATTTTTGGTTAAAAAGCCCACCTGACTGCTTAGGGTTCGGTCGGGTAGCTACTTCCTTCTTCTTCGTCTACTTCTCTGCTATGCTCGTTCCTTCAAGAATAACATCTTATAAGGACGAGTCTACTTTTCTAAAAACGGAAACGAGTTCTAACGCTTGGTTAAAGGACTTCTACTTGACTCGGTTTTTTTTAGCTTATCTCGACTTATCTAACTCGATCTTTCTCGGTTTCTAACCAAGTATTAAACCAGCAGACGTTCAGACTCGGGAACCTAACTCGATAACATCAGACAAATTAAATTTAAACAATTCACGAAAAATGAGAAATCACTATTCACATCATGTTTTTCGTCTTTTCTCGATTTCTCGAGTAAGACGAACTCAGAAAATTATGAAATTAATTCTCGAGTCCTAAAATCACAAATCATTCACATACAGACTTTCACATCAAGAATCGGACATTTACAGATAGGTAAACGATCGACTTCGATAAATAGATGGAAAAAGAAAACTTTTCCAAATATAATATAATATTCTAGAAATATCTAGAAAATAATATTATTATTTAATCATAATTAGAAACCCGGTTATTCAAGACTCAGGTATTCATTCAAAATTCTCGACTCTGCTCGGTTTCTAGAAAGTATTAATTATTAAAATTTTAATGAAATTAATTCCATTCTTCTTATAATAATTAAAAAAAATTATTATTTAATCGGAATTCGAAATTCGTAATAAATTTTACGAAATAAGATTTTTCGTCCTTTTCTCATAAAACGTGCATACGCTCGGAAAGTCACTAAACTTTAACAACAACTTGAAATAGTCATCATTAACTATTTATTTAATTATTTTCACTCAACTTTTTATTAATTAATTAAAAACTCGATTTTCATTCAAAAATCAATAATGTTCTCGTTTTAGCTCGGATTCAAAAACTTCAAAAAGAAACTCTAATTATTTTATCGACATCTTCATCATCGATTCATCATCTTAATCAAATCTAACATACAACTTCTAAAATCATCAACCTCATTCATCACTTTTATTTTGAATTTTAATAATAAAAATTCCTAAAAATTCATTTCTTTAAATTTTCTTATTCTAACATCTTTAAATCATCAAATCTTCATCATCTAACCATAATTATCAAGAACACCATATATATATATATTTTTTTTTTTTTCGGTATTAAAACAAATAACAAAAAATTTCTTCTTTTTATTTTCTTCATTTCCTATAATCATCTATCTCATTTTCCATCATCAAAACAACTAACAACATTAACACTCAAATTTCTAAATTTCCATCATCATTTTTGGTCCATATATATATACATATGTAAGGAATTTTTTTCTCAAATTTCACACACATAAACACACAGGATCAAGAACACAATAATCAAAAAATCAAAATCAAAATCCTAACCCTATACCCTTCACTTTCGGCGGTTTTCAAGAGGGAGGGAGGAATCGATTTTTATTTTTTATTTTCAAGTACTAAGAACTCTCACGAACTTCAAAATTCATACTAGAACAAGGGGTTTCAATTTCCTTGAAGAAATTATCATTATGATCGATCAAATGAGAGAAGGAAAAAGGGGTTTACTTGAACTTGAAGCTTTGATCGATCAGACACTTGAAATCCACACAACTCTAAGCTTTAAACAAGATAAAATCGAGCTCCATCATGCACTCCCATGGCTTCTAATTTTTGAGGGAAAGAGAAATGATTAAATCCTAGTCTTAAATTGATCACCACAACGAGAGGATCACAAATACCTTAACGAATTAATCGATGGATAAATGGAGGTGATCTTCTTGGAGCTCTTGAAGCTTGTGTGTCACACCCCAACTCTCGAGGTGCGACTTACGAATAACAACAAAACCTAAACAACTAGCAATCAACTCGAATAAGGGGAACATGCTCGGAGAAAACGATAATGAAAGATAAGGCAATCGAATTAGGCTTCCAAAAACATAACGAAGTAATATCCGAGCATTTCAACTTCACTTATAACAGGAATCTAAATAAGTAATTCATGCTAACGGGGATAGAATTCCAACAAAAAGAGAATGCACATATATACCAAGTCAAGAGAATCATGTTCAACAACATTCCAAATCAACGAGCCCATCGCTCGGAAATACAAGTCAAGTAGTTTAAGAATTCAACAAATATTCAAAGTCTTCGAGCACAACACTCGGAATCAAAAACATGAGTATCAAAGTATTAGCATCAACGGATATCAATTCAAAAGGGTTGCAGCGGAAACTTGCATCAATACCCAACATCTGCACGTATGAAGACGTACAAATGCCAGTCTGAAATTCAACTAGACTCAACCAAAAGAACCACACCCACACCACCAAGTATCCATGTCATCGCCATCCAGTCAACCTGTATGTTTAGAAACACACGCAGGGCTGAGTACTTCGTACTCAGTGAACACAAGATAAAACATTTGAATAAAGATGCTTCTTAAAGCTATAACAATTGAACTTGCCTTGCCGAACATCACAAGTACTTAAGCAGTTAAAAACAGTTTTACTTGTGCATGTTAAAAACATTTTCTTTTAAACAGACTGCGCAGTCAAATATAACATATAATATAACAGTATGCATCATCTGTCACAAACAATCTTACTGTGCCGAGAAGTAAGTCTCCTTCTCGAGCACTGTGACCGGCCTAACCGAAGCAAGGCTCACAGTCACCTCAACATATATCACATGTGGGTTTTCTGCCTTTCACAGGTTAATAACATCTTCACATAAACAGATGATAACACATACCAACTTTAATAAAAACGGCAAGTCAATCGCATTTAAAATTATATCATAGTACTCAATAGCATAACTAGTTCTCATCGATAGTTTTGGTTCAGAAAAGCCCACCTGACTTCCGAAGATCTAGCTAGGTGGTTTAGGGCTATTTGTCCTTGCTTAATGATCCGTCCGGCTCGATCCTTCACAGTTTGACATTGATAAAGGAAAATAAGATACGCAAAAGACGGACACAAGGCGTTGGACTCAACTGAAGGACTTCTACTTCAGTCGTTTCTCTCTTCGCTTTAACCTTTCTAAAGGATCTCGCGTTCTCGTCTTTAAATCATTAACTCTACTCGAATTGGTTAATACTACTAAACAACGTCTTAACACTTTCTCGCTTTAATTAGTAAACGTCATCCATCTACATTCTATTACTTGAGCTTTCTTTCAAAGAATTTTATCAATTCTTGATTTAACAAACAATAACTCAATCATTTTGCATACAAATAATTTAGTAATTTTTCACGTCACAATCAATATCATGCATTTAAACACTTATTCAATCATATAATGAATTCGAATAAATCAAACAAACTTCAAGACACATTTAACATTCAATTTAGACATTAAAACTTAACTCGATTATGCATTTCTCTTCATAAAGGCTCAAACTATTTACTCTATCTTTTCTTATTTTATAGACAACGCTTTGTTCTAAATTCGTTATCTTATGAGGTATTTTATAACTTTTACTCAATTAATAAAAATTCTCTTTAATTATTATTAAAATCTTATGAAATTAGAATTTCTTATTCATTTCTAATTCGATTCTCATTTCTTAACTCGACTATTATTTTTCTAATTATTAACTCGGTAATTTCTCTCGGTTTATTTTGAATTCGCTTGGTTGAACACAATGACCTCAATTAATTATTTTTAATTAACTTCTTTTAACTCATTACTCGATATCTTATTATTATTTTCTTGATTAACTTATACGAGTATCTAACTTAACTCGTCTAGCATCTTTTCTCCATTCGATTAAAACTTCCTTTTTATCTCTTCTCGATTAATTCTTTTAAACTCGATTTTCTCAATTCTTGCTCATTTATTTAATAAATTCTTCTTCTTTTGTCTTTAACTTTTTAAACCACTTTCTTACTTAACAATTTCTTTGTTATTCAATAAACATTTTTATTAACTAGTTCATTTTATTAGTTAAGTTACAAAATATCTTTTTGTTGTAGTTTATTAAAATTTTATGTCTTTAAGTTTTAATACAAGGAAATTTATTAACATATCTTTTATGCATTTTTCTTCTTTTAATAAATTAAAAGCTTTTGAACTTTAATTCTTTAATTACAAAATTTCTACCTTTATTCATAATTAAACTAGTATTCATACACACATTATAACACTTAAATATTCAATCTTTTCTATATTATCATAAATTATTTCTTCCAAAAACTCAACATGCAATTTAATTTTCTTATCATAACAACATGTATGATTTTATTAACATATCATACAATCATCTCATGATCAAAACATCACTCAATTCATCAACAAAATCAACAAAATAAATTCTCTAATTTCTTCAAAAACACACGGCAATGCATACATATTTTTATGCATTTTGTTTCTCAATTTTTCATGCATATAATCTCATTCTCAACATGATAAAGATAATAAATCAAATATCAAAATATCAATAACTCAAAGGATTCACATTTTTCCTATTTTGCTTATTATTTTCGGCATTTATGAGATTTGTAGGGTTTTAAATTCTTTTTCTTCTCTTAATTCACCGATTAAAACCTAATGTTCGATTCTCCTAACGACTTCTTCTCACTCGATTATCACAAAGCATAACCTAAGTTTGCCTAAACATAAATAAATAACATGCATGCATAGCTTCTTTCTTTTAGGACTTAGAGATATACATATATACAACTTAATCAAATGAATATCATACTTTAAATTAAATGGAATTTCTTCTCTTGGCTTCTTGGAATCGAAATGGAAGAAAATGGAGCTTCAAAGCTTGAACTTGAATGGAAGAAAGAACTCTTCTTGAATCCTCAAAGAAAAGAATAACATAAGATTAATCATCCATCTCTTTTAGGGCTTAAGAGCCAAAATGAAGAAAATGGAGGATGATTATTTGAATTTCAATTCAAGAGCTTGAAGGATTATTACTTTTTCAAATTAAAATTTCGGCCGACGAACAAAAAATCGAAATTCACTATTCATATTAGGGTTTTCTGGACTTTTAGCTTAAAATTTCTCTTAGACACTCTCAAACGACTCTCAACACATCCCAATGATTTTAAAAGGGTTTTTAGACTCAAATGACACTAATTAGACGAAATTTAGAGAAACTCGATGAATAGTGAAAAATCGGGAAAAGTTACTATTTATCGAAAAAATGAAACTTCTCAAAATTCTCCGAAATTCAGACCCAAACTCAAACTCATATAATCATGCTCAGTCAAGTCATCACACACTCGATTAGGATAACCGAAATGAGAAAAATCACATAAGAGCACTCAAGGGCATTTCGATAATTTCATGAGAAAATTCTTTTCTCGGAAATTTTTATCACATAAAAGCACACATTTAGGCACATAAACTCAATTAAGGTGATTGACGAGCCCATATTTTGTGCTCTTGTCATGTATGTTTTAGGTCTAGATCGAGTCTATTTTAGTGTCTTTTGTGTCTGTTTTGTGTCTGGGAGGACACTTAAGTTGGTAGGGCAAGGAAAGGCAGGAATTGGGCAAGACTGGAGTCAAAACATGCAAAAAGAGAAAGAACTGGCGATACGAGGCAATGACCATAGTAGCCGTGCTCGTGGCTCAAGCTACCGAGGGCATAAGTCCAAATCAAGATGAAGAGCTGCTCCACTTTCAGTGGTATGGTCAATTAAGACGATTGTGTGTTTCACTCTAAAAGCAAGGTGCAGGCTGTCGTGGGCAAGTGATGGCAGAGAGATTGGAGAATGCAGAGTGTAGAGCTTGGGCAATGGCGCTGGCGCGTGAAGATGCAGCTGTTAGAGTCCTACAAGGAAACAAATTCCTTGCGGTGCAAGATTGAGATCGATGTTTCCTACTTCGATAGCAGCACGTTTTAGTGATAAGGAAGGAATTCTTTCCAACCTTATCCATTGATCCTCACATGGAAGTAGCCGGCCTGTTTTCTAGAAGGCCCATTTGTGGGTTTGCCCTAGTTCTTGTACTCTATAAATACATCCATGCATGCAAGGCGCGATATACACTTTTTACCGCATTCTTACGTCCGAACCACTTTTATTTTCTGCAGTTTATGTTTTTATATACAGTTTACGTTTATTGTTAAGTCCCAATAGGGCGAACATCTTTTGCTTATCGTATTAATTAAAGTATGTTTTTTTTTATCTCTTTTGCTTTCGTTATTTACTTTATGTCTAACTAAGCCTTTAAATCTAGGTTTAGGAGAGATGATATGATGTATAACTTGTAAATCTCGTGAGGTCTAAGTGTTCTTGATAGTTGTATATAAGTGCGTTCTCGAGGCATTGGGCAATGATTCCAAAGAAGTTCGGTGGTCATGGGTAACTCGGAAGGCCAACGAGCCCTGGGCACATACGGATTCCTACATCGCAGGAGGGTTATCAAGTGCTGGTCGTGCTTGCCTTACGTTCCTTGAGAGCGGCAAGAACGAGTTGTATGTCTTAGCCTAGACCTGCAAAGATGTGTCAATGCTAGAGTAAGTCAGACAGAGATCCTCGATATCTCATGGTGCCGGAGTGGGCCCATCTAGAACCAAATGCTGCTTAACGAACATGCGCCTTATAAAGTATTATGCTGGGGACTTTTAGGCAAGCAAGAGGATTAGCTAGGGTGTCCCTGTCAAGACATGAACATAAGGATGGAGCTGGGCCGACTATGTAGCGTACGTGGCGGCATGACAATTGGGGACCCTGCATAGTTTTAGTCTATATCCACTAACACACTTATGCAACAAATATTCTTGAACCAATGATCGAGATAAAGTTATACTCATGGATTTGAAACCTAAATCTGGATAATTTTTATTACTAATCTTTTTGCTTGTCAAGTTACAGATATTTACTGTCAATAGTTTGCCAAAGGTGATAGTAACAGTTGCCCAAGGCTATAGTAGATAGAAACACAATACAAACTTTTTGTGCCCCAACCAGAGATTATCGCGAGCAACTCCCTGTGTGATCGACCCCATACTTGCCAACTAGCTGTTCCTAGGGGTAGGCATAGGAATGAAATACAATTTGTATTTTGTCACAGCTTAAACGACGGCTGCGTCAAAATTGGCGCCGTTACCGGGGAGTTGATTACAGTGGTAATTTCTGTTGTGCTAATTTCTTTGATCTTATTTTATGCAAGAAACTAACCTTACAGGAAAGGAAGAGAAACGTGGTACGACGATAACATCAACCTGACCTTAAGGAAGATTCGAGCAGAGAAAAAAAAGAAGGAAGAGGCATTGGAAGGAATTACAGAGGAGACCTTTGACGAGGAAGAACTTTCCTTGTCAAGCGAAGCAGAATAAGACAATCAAAGCGAAGCATCAATGCAGCACCTAGTGGTGGAGGAGGAGAAAACCTTAAGGGAGATGGTGTTACCCAACACCATGAACCTAAGGCCTTCAGGCATAACTTTGCCTACACCCACGCGAGGATGGGAATTAAAGTCCCATTTTATTCAGATCCTGCCCAAGTTCAGCAATCACCGAGGCGAAGATCCTCAAAGACATCTACAAGACTTTGAGATGGCTTGTGGAACCATCCATACTGATGGAAATCTGAGCGAATATGTAAGGCTCATTGCCTTTCCATTCTCTTTGCAAGACAACGCAAGGGAGTGGCTTTATTCTTTGCCCATCGGATGTGTTACCACTTGGCAAGAGCTGCAGCAGAAATTCTTGGAAAAATACTTTCCAGCCGCCCGAATTCAGAAGATGAGGAAGATGATTACATGCATTAAGATGGGCATTGGAGAGGATTTTTACTCGTACTTCCACAGATTCAAACAGATGCTAGGAAAGTGCCCTCACTATCAAATTGCGGAATATGACTTGATCCAATGTTTCGTGGCTGGACTAAGAACGAGTGAGAGGATATTGGTCAACGCAGCTTGTGGAAAATCAGTTATGAGAAAGCAGCCAAGTGTCGTGTTCAAAATGATTGCTGAAATGGCAGAGGAGCTGAGGGACGATGGGGGAGAATTGCCCAAGCTAACAACAACTATAGCCAAAGCACCATCAACTTCAACTGGAATGAAGGATAAGCTTGACCAGATCTTCAAAAAAATGGATGCCTTGGTAACCGTTTTATCAGGCAACAATAAGAAGGCGGTGCGAGCTTGTGGAATTTGCATGGCGATCATGCATGCAACGGATCAATGCCCAAGCTTGGAAGAGGAGGTCAATGCAATTGGGTTCAACAACAACAACCAAAGAAGGCGGATGCTGATGAGTGGGCAAGGAAATGGGCAGAGTTCAGTGATGACCCCTTCTTCAAGGCTGGCACGACAAAGGGGCATATGATGAAGGATGATGCCTTGAGGGTGTGTTACCGAATCCTTGCCTACAACTTTTTCGGGAAGAAGGATAGTAGCAACTCAGTCACTCGCCAAGAAATCTTCATATTGTCGAGCATGGTGCACAAGCAGAGGCTCAACTTTGGGGCTTATGCTATGCACCATTTCAAGGATTTAGTAAACTCTCGCAATCAGAGATTTTCCCTTGCCCACCTGGTGACTCGCTGTGCTATTGGGATGCACGGTTTGACTAAGCCACTACGCAACTACAACCAATGCAAGAGCAGCGCCTGGACCTCGCTTGCGTGGCTACTATGGGCGTATGTGGAAGGGATGATGAAGGAACATTGGTGTTTGTGATTCCACCAAGCGAGCCTACCCAAGTTGCTGACACTCCTACTCAGTCAGTTGGAGGTGGAGTGCCCAGTACTCTGGTCGTTGCCTGCCCAAGATGTAGCAGAGATGATGGAGCGCTTGACCAAGCTAGAAGAAAGCAATGCCAGACTGGAGCAACTTGGACTGGAGAACAAACATGCCCTTGCCGAGATTATGAGTGCCTTGAAGATTGACCCGACTAGGTCAGGTTCTACCCCTGCCCAATGATTTTGTCCTCCCAGTTTTTAGTAGTTTAGTTTTATTTTGTTTTGTGTTTTTCTTAATTTGTTTTGAGTCTAAATGTTTTTAAAGTTTTGTTTAGAGTCTGTGTTGTGATCTACCTTGAATTTTCACTCACTTTGCCAAAGGCAAAGTGTGTGGGTATGAGGGGTAGAGCGTCTGTCTTTATAAGTTTTAATTTTGTGTTGGTCTGTGCCTTCCACCCACTTTGCCCAAGCAAAGTGTGTGGGTGGGAGGAGCGTCTTTTGTGTGCGTATTAGAGGCCAAGTATGCTTAGGGTGATTAGATAATGTATGAGCATAATTTGATTCTGAGTTATGTGATGAGAGCATATTTTGTATACTAGTCCAAGCATGATCATATGAAGATAGGGATGACGAACGAACTTGTGAGCATGTCATTGTGAGGATTTGAGCTTTACACTGCATGTTATTAACCAAGCAGTTTCTTTCTTGTGTGATTTTATGATGTGCTTATTTAGATGCTACCTAGAACTTGCCTATCTACTCCTTGAGACCTCATTGACTTAGGATAGAGGAACTTAGATGAATTAGGCACGTTCTTTCTTTTGTAAGCCCAACTGAGCCAAAAGAGCCTGCCCATCTGAATTCCCTTTTGTTAAGCCTCTTTGAGCTTTTATAATTTCTTTGATCAGATATATGCAGCCTATACACTATACCCTACCCGATCAATAAGGACTTAGGTGCATAAGAAGAAAGGAGAAGGGGAGGAGTAGTTGAGTCTTTAAAGAAATATATGGGCTAGATGATAAAGGACTTAGAAGAAAAAAAATAGAATATAAAAAGAAGAAGAGAAGTCCTAATAAGTTGTACTAAGGCCCGCAAGAAGAAAAGGCGGAAGGAATAAGAAGATAAGGTTGGCCGCTCCCTTGGCCAACCTAAGTCCGAATGACCCAAGCCTAGTTTCAAATATTTCCTACCCTTGCCAAAGGTCAAGTTTTAACCAAATAAAAGACCTAAGGATAAGTCCTTTGAACCTAGTCTAAGAGGTGGAGAGAGTAGCAGACAGACAAGCTTATGGTGTGGCCGAGAATGGCATATTTTGAGCGTAAACACTACCCCATACACAAGAGTGATAGTGTTGGTGAGGAATGTCCTTGAAAATGCTCACTTGTTCATTTTTGACCTATTTGATGATTTGCTTTGACTGGTTTATTCGCTTGAATCGTACGTGAACTGGATTATGCTCTATCTTATTTCTTTATCCTTTGTTGTACTAACCTCTATTTGTATTTTGAGTCAAGTCTTTTGAGTCTTTTCTGTTTTTCTTTTGTTTGGGCAAGCCATACACCATGCTTGAGAACAGGCATGACTTTAAGTGTGTGGGTATGACGAGCCATATTTTATGGTCTTGTCATGTATGTTTTAGGTCTAGATCGAGTCTATTTTAGTGTCTTTGTGTCTGTTTTATGTCTGGAAGGACACTTGAGTTGGCAGGGCAAGGAAAGGCAGGAATTGGGCAAGCCTGGAGTCAAAACATGCAAAAAAGAGAAGGAACTGATGAATACGAGACAATGACCATAGTAGCCGTGCTCGTGGCTCAAGCTACCGAAGGCATAAGTCCAAATCAAGATGAAGAGCTGCTCCACATTCAGTGGTATGGTCAATTAAGACGATTGCGTGTGTCACTCCAAAGGCAAGGTGCAGGCTGTTGGTGGGCAAGTGATGGTAGAGAGATTGGGAATGTAGAGTGCAGAGCTTGGGCAACGGCGCTGGCGCGTGAAGGATGCAGCTGTTAGAGTCCTACAAGGAAACAAATTCCTTGCGGTTGCAAGATTCAGATTGATGTTTCCTACTTCGACAGCAGCACATTTTAATGATAAGGAAGTAATTCTTTCCAACCTTATCGGTTTGATCCTCACATGGAAGCAGCTGGCCCGTTTTCTAGAAGGCCCGTTTGTGGGTTTGCCCTAGTTCTTGTACTCTATAAATACATCCATGCATGCAAGGCGCGATATACACTTTTTAACCGTATTCTTACGTTCGAAACACTTTTATTTTCTGCAGTTTATGTTTTTAGATACAGTTTACGTTTATTGTTAAGTCCCAATAGGGCGAACATTTTTTTCTTATCGTATTAATTCAAGTATGTTTTTCTTTATCTCTTTTGCTTTCGTTATTTACTTTATGCCTAGCTAAGCCTTTAAATCCAGGTTTAGGAGAGATGATATGATGTATAACTTGTAAATCTCGTGAAGTCTAAGTGTTCTTGGTAGTTGTATATAAGTGTGTTCCCGAGGCATTGGGCAATGATTCCAAGAAATTCGGTGGTCACGGGTAACTCGGAAGGCCAACGAGCCTTGGGCTCATACAGATTTCTACATCGCATGAGGGTTATGAAGTGCTGGTCATGCTTGTCTTACGTTCCTTGAGAGCGGCAAGAACGGGTTGTATGTCTTGGCCTAAACCTGCAAAGATGTGTCAATGCTGGAGTAAGTCGGACGAAGATCCTTGATATCTCATGATGCCGGAGTGGGCCCATCTAGAACCAAATGTTGCTTGACTAATATGCGCCTTATAAACTGTTATGCTGGGGACTTTTGGGCAAGCAAGAGGATTGACTAGGGTGTCCCTATCAAGACCTGAACATAAGGATGGAGCTGGGCGGACTATGTAGCGTACGTGGCGGCGTGACAATTGGAGACCCTGCATAGTTTTAGCCTATAACCACTGACACACTTATGCAACAAATTCTTGAACCAACGATCGAGATAAAGTTATACTCATGGATTCAAAACCTAAATCTGGATTATTTTTATTACTAATCTTTTTGCTTGTCAAGTTACAGATATTTACTTTCAGCAGTTTGACAAAGGTGATAGTGACAGTTGCCCAAGGCTATAGTAGATAGAAACACAATACAACCTTTTTGTGCCCCAACCAGAGATTATCGCGAGCAAGTCCCTGTGGGATCGACCATGTACTTGCCAACTAGCTGTTCCTAGGGGTAGGCATAGGAGTGAAATACAAATTATATTTTGTCGCAACTTAAACGACGGCTACGTCAGCGATCTTGAAAACTAATAAAAGATCGGGGTATTACATTTATACTCATTTCAAGGAGTTCTCGGATTTGATAGAAAGTTTTTACTCATTTCAAGGAGTTGTAGACAGTTTAGGCTCGTGCGTCATGGAGCGTTGTAGATAGTTTAGGCTCTTATCAAGGAGCGCTTGAAGTTCTTTGTTTGAAGTGTTTAGATGGTTTTTACTCGCATCTAGAAGCATTTAAGACAATTTATGCTCTTATTAAGGAGCATTTTAAGTTTTGTTTGAAAAGTTTAGACGGATTTTACTCGCATCTAGGAGCATTTTAGACAGTTTAAGCTCTTATCAAGGACCACTTAAAGTTATTTGATTGAAAAGTTTAGATGGTTTTTGCTCGCATCTAGGAGCTATGTAGATAGTTTAGGCTCTTATCAAGGAGCATTTTAGATTATTTGATCGAAAAGTTTAGATAGTTTTTTGCTTGCATCTAGGAGCTATGTAGATAGTTTAGGCTCTTATCA
Organism: Schizonepeta tenuifolia; assembly: GCA_029490685.1. Lineage (NCBI taxonomy): Eukaryota > Viridiplantae > Streptophyta > Magnoliopsida > Lamiales > Lamiaceae > Schizonepeta > Schizonepeta tenuifolia. Next base: position 26,069 of record JANLIY010000309.1, on the reverse strand, counting down.
AAGAGCATTGACTTCATGGATTCTACCAAGTATTAGAAGATTGATTTGTAGCATCTTCTTTGTCTTCACTTGTAGCTTCTTCATCACTTGAACTTTCTTTAGGAGATTTTCCTCCATGGGTTGCTTCTTGATTTTTTTCAAAGTTGTGATCCCCTTCAATCGAAAGATCTTCTCCATTTGCGATTATGCTTAACTCCATGTCATGAGATCTTGTAGCCAATTCTTCGAAGGTCTTTGGTTGAATTCCTTTTAAGATGTATTGAAGACTCCAATGCATGCCTTGAGTGCACATCTCAATTGCAGAAGTTTCAGACAACCGATCTTTGCAATTTAAGCTTAAGTCCCTCCAACGATTGATGTAGTCGATGACGGGCTCATCTTTCCATTGACTTGATTTTGTAAGCTCCACCATGCTCACAGTCCTTCGAGTGTTGTAGAAGCGGTTGAAAAATTCTTGCTCCAATTTCCCCCAACTATCAATTAAATTTGGTTGCAAGTCAGCATACCTACCAATCAAAAGCATTGTCCTTCAAAGAACGCACGAACTGCTTCACCATGTGATCTCCATAAGTGCCAATATCGTTGCAAGTCTCCATAAAGTGAGCCATATGTTGCTTTGGATTTCCTTTGTTATCAAATTGTTGAAACTTCAGAGGTTGATAGCCAACCGGCATCTTCAAGCTTTCAATCCTTGGAGTGTATGACTTGATATAAGTCCATGAGGATTTTGAAGTCTTGTTGAACTTGTTCTTGATTGCCTCCATGATGAATTTTTTAAGTTGATCGGCATACATCGATACATCGGAAGAGACTTCAAGCTCCTTAGTTGGAGATTTGTCACCATCTTTTGACTCCATGAAAAGCTCGTCTTCTTGATCGTCCTTTGCTTGTTGGCTTCTTGTATCCAAAGTATTTGCATTTTCCAGCTTTGCGAGTTGAACATCTCGTTCTTCTAAGCGTTTGGCAAGTCCTTCAATAAGCTTTGTCAACTTTGTGATTTGCTCCTCAAGAGTTGTAGATATCTTCTTTGGATTTGGCGAAGAGAAGAGATGAGAGGCAGAGATTGTCCCACTGGGCATGCCAAAATCTGTAAACACAAAATATGTATTTATTCAATAAACACAAGATTGTATACAAATATAAGAATTTCAAATATATGCAGGTTCAATCTCTATTTGATCCTCTGATTCTTCTCTACAAGTTAACTCTCGAATGATCTTTAAGCAGCCCTTGAAATTTGTTGTAGAAGTATGCCTCCTAGATCTCATTGGACTTGATCTTCAAGGTTTGTAACATTGATACGGATGACTTTCGCCTTGCTTCCAAAGTAAACGTTGAGCTTTGATCTTTGTGCTTGATGACGTTGACTTGAGCTTTGAGGTTGATGGCGTTGACTTGAGCTTCAAGATTGATGCGTTGACTTGAGCTTCAAGGTTGATGGTGTTGATGCGGAGGACGTTCGCCTTGTTTCCGAAGTAAACGTTGAACGTCGAGCTTTATAACGTTGACTTGGAGGGCTTTTGTCTTGTTTCCGGATCAAACGCACTTGAGATATTTTCGCCGAAGAATGCGTTGCTTCCCACGAAGAACGCCTTGAATCTCGCCGGGACACCTTGAATATTGAGAGAGAAATCTTAGAGAATTTATCTCTTCAATTCTTGAGCTTTTGAAGATGATTTTTAGGTGTGATTTGAAGTTGTATGGAGACTCTTATTTATAGGGAAAAATATGGTGGACTTGGTGGGCTTTTGGGCTCCATCATGGGCTTGAGGGATGAGATGGCACGATCTCATTGACTCTTAAATATTGATATATATTCTTTACTTATTGCCAAAGAAATATATATTTATCACCATATAAAGACATATATATTTATCAATTAAATAATTTACTTTAATATGGATATTATAAAATTTCATAATAAAATAAGATATTAAAATCAATAAAATATTTCATTAAAATTTCGATCTCCTAGATGCGATCTCCTAAGAGTTTCTTCGACTTGAAATTAGACCTCAAATTGAACTTATTTTCTTCAACTTAATCGCCAATTTGTCGACAAATATTGGAAATTAAATTCGCTTATATTAATAGGCCTAACCCAAAAATATTTACAGAATTGAGCGCCCCATTAGCAAAAGTAAGAAACCATTCTATGGCCCAACCCAAGATAGTTAGTTTAATAAACTAAACGAGACTTGGTAAGGTACTTAATTATTTTTTAATTTGGTAGAATTTTCCTACCTATGCATATACGTGTAACTTTTTTTTTTTTTCCCAAAACCTTTTGTGCCACAATTTTCCTTTTTCTCTTTGCACCAGATTTCTTCTTTACCAAGGCTATAATTTTCGATTTTTTAACCTAGCCGCAAGTTTTCTATTCGTAATAGAACTCTATTTGAAACAAATTTGTTTCCTTCTAGAGATTGTATACTATATCAGACATGGATGATGGCTATAAATATCTTGCTTCCTTCGTCTATTTTCCTCCACAAAGGTTTAGAGCTGAGAAGTGCGAACAAACCTAGAATATTCTGCTTGTGGTCGAATTTTATGGTAAGTTTCATCCTTCCTCTTTGTGAGATTCGTGTTTCTTAAATTCTGCACACGATAATTTTCCTGAATGAAAAGACCAAATTTTTCTCTTTTTTTTTTTAAACTTTGAACTGACCCCTTTTGTAAATTTTTTAGGGAAGCAGCAGCAAGAAGAAACCCGAAGATAATAAAGCAAATCTTTCAGTCCCGTTGGCCCTCAATCCTTTTATTTTTCTCTTTTTTTTGCATGCATGAAAGCCGTTCGATAATTCGCTTGTACGAAAACTCCATATACAATATATATGCATATTTTCTTGTTTCTTAATCAAAATATGACTTATTAATTTCCATGTCTTTAACAAACTTCTTGTGCGGACATCCTTTATTTTTCTTTTTATCTAGGTCCTTATCAAATATAATTTGGAGTTAAAGCTTATGGAATATTTGTTGGAGAATTTCTATATTATTTAAGGGATCCAAGGTGACTTCTTTGGATATCTCCGTCTTCGAAGGGATTTCCGTCTTTGAAGGGATCCAAACCTTCTGTCTTCGAAGGGATCCAAACCTTCCAAGGGCTTCAAGGTGACTTCCTTGAATGCTTTCCGTCTCAAAGAGGTTCAAGGTGACTTCCTTGGATCTCTCCGTCTTCGTAGGGATTCAAACCTTCCATCTTCGAAGGGATCCAAACCTTCCAAGGGCTTCAAGGTGACTTCCTTGCATACTCCCCGTCTCAAAGAGGTTCAAGGTGACTTCCTTGCATACTCCCCGTCTCAAAGAGGTTCAAGGTGACTTCCTTGGATCTCTCCGTCTTCGAAGGGATCCAAACCTTCCGTCATCGAAGGAATCCAAACCTTCCGTATTCGAAGGGATCCAAACCTTCTAAGGCGTCTTCCTTCATACGAAGGGCAATTTTAGATCTTCAGTCTTAAACATGAATTTTATGCCTTGCATACCTTTTGCTATTTTGATAAGACTTTTAACTTTTTTTTTTTTTTTTTTTTTTTTTTTTTTTTTATGCAGTTGAGACATGGCTTACTTCAAGGATAACACAGTTGATGAACAAGATTTCTTGGTGATTCTGGATAATAAGAAATAAGCTGTAGAGAGGGGAACACATCTTAAGGTGTACAAATCATTGGTCGGCACATACTCCGGCGAATGGCCCAGATTTACAAATCCTTTGCATGAATCAGGATGGCCTCGTGAAGTCAGTGTTGGAAAATCTTCAATATCGTGGTCATTGCACTGTACCCACCATCATCAAACTAAAGAAGTTAGACCACTAGCAACCTTGGGCCGAAGTATTATTGAAGGCAGTGCCAAATGGGGAGACAAGATAGAATTTCTCGGCGAATTCCACCATATCATGGGATACTAGGAGTGGACCGAAGACATCCTTAGTCGCTATGGAAAGGAGCTCCGTCGTGTCAGAATTTATGATTCCGTGTATGCATCCCTATTCACTTATGATTGGAATACTGAAGTTATGAAGGCATTTTGTGAAGCTTGGTGTCCTTTAACCAATACTCTGTTGACTTCGTCTGGCGAACTATCGATTTCCTTATGGGATTTGCATTACTTGTCCGGGCTTCCATCTCTTGGAATGCTTTACGATGAAGTGATGCCTCGTACGAGAGAACTTCTTGGCATGCATCGTGATAAACCACATGTTCCTATAGGCCGCAAGCATCTACTTCATGCTTATCACCTTCTTGGGAAGAGCAACACTGTAATTCCGAACCAGACCGTCACAATTGAGGCTTGGATCAAGTTTTGGTCAAAGAAGAACCCAAGATATCAGCCACCTCCCCCACACAAGGAAAATAAGTCAGCCCGTCCCAAGTCTACTCATAATCCCTCCGGCGACATCAAAAGTCATGAGCCATGGACTTTCGTAGATAGAGTTGTATTTGCAAAGCTCAATGTGAAAGATAGGCATTATGACGAGACATACTTGACTGCTTATATCGCTTGTTGGCTATGTACTTTTGTTCTTCCCGATGATGATGCTATGGTGATTAGGCCGAATACTTTCAAGATGGCGAGCATGATGGCATGTGGAAAAGAAATGTGTCTAACGACTCCAGTCTTAGCGAGTATTTTCCAAGGTTTGAATTTAATTTCAAACTCCCCAAAGCCTTCGGAAGTTCGAGCGGTGTTTCCAATCTATTTTGTTTATGGCTGGATGTCACACTATTTCAAGACTCACTACCCCGTTGAACAAGATTTGCGCATCCCTAGCATGATCCAATTCTGGGGTGAAGGAGGTGCGAGGCACTATGATCACAAGGAAGCTCGCAGGCGAATCCACAAGGGGGAGCTAATTTCTTGGAACTGCACCATGCTTACTAAGAATAAAGACATCATGTATACTGATGATGAAAAAGCAGTCGAATCTCATCGGTATTATTTCATGGCCATTCACTCCAACAACTTGGCTAAAAGAATAGATGACCGTTTCATCATTGAGCCATATAGCCCACATCGTTTTAGTCGTCAGTTTGGCTACTACCAAGATATACCGGGTATTCTCACTCAGGATTTTCGTAAAGCATCTTTAATGGATGGACTCAAGTATTGTCGTGCTTCCTCATTATTTAGATCTAAGTGTAAGGCTCGTTTCCCATGCTTAACATCTAATGCTAAGAAGCTTTGTTCCACTGGCTACAAGAATTGGTGGGATCTAGCATACAAAAGGTTTATAGATGATGAGTTTCAAATCTTGGTTCAAAAAGCAACAGTTGTCTTTGAAGAGCAAGATGGTCCCGCTGAGGCTATTCATTCTAGTGGGAAGCGGAAAAAACCTTTAATTGTATCAGACTCTACTAGTGTTACCGAGCATTGTTGGAGGCATGAAAAACGTGTCAAGTCTCAAGAACCTACCAAGGATGACATTGACAATGACCATCATCAATCAAATGCTATTGCAAATGAGGTTCTTCATCTTTGTCTTCCCTTTTCTTACATGTTGCTATCTCTTGGTATCATTTTTGATATATATATATATTTTTTTTTAGGTGATAAAGAGCCTTGGATGGATGATGAAGAAAGTGGTGATGATAATCAAGCCCTGATTGAGCATGGACAACTAAAGAAAACTCTTTCTTTTGAGGAACAGGTTCGTGGACCATCAATCGAGCTCGATCAATCGAAGATGACTCCTATTCTCGATAAGCGGGTTTTCGGATCCCAACTCAGAGCTGTGTCTGAATTCTATAGCAGCAACACGTTTGACAAGGAGCTACGACTATTTCTTCAAAGAATTTGGCATAAACTCCGCAGCATAATGACAAAAACTGAAGCTGATCTCGTGTCATCAATTGAGGATGAGATACGAAATGGGTTTTCGCGTATTAAGGGTTTCCAGTCTGGTTTTGATCTCTCCTTTCTTGAAGACAACATCAACACATTTTTTTGATCGAGCTGCTACTTATGATATGATAAAGAAAGAGCTGCATCTCGTGAAATTGGGGAAATTTCTGCTCAGCAACACCAAAAGAATAAAGCTCGTCTTCGCGAAGTTCGTGCTAAAGGAAAAAGCGGGATGTTGCTAAATTGGAAGCAGTCAAGAAAGAACTTGTCAATTTAGAGAGACGCAAGAATGAGCTGGCCATATCTGTGAAGAGCCAACAAGAATCACTCCAAGCTGTCCGTGCTGATATCAAGGAGCTCAAAGAAAAGGTTGAGAATTTCAAGGACACCCCCCTAATTGATGATGAAGTCTTAGCAAACTTTAAGAATGCAAAAACTCTCTTGGAGGCTTCTCAACAATCATTGAAAGATCAAGATCCATTTATCTAGACATTATTTCCTTGTTTTGTTAAGCTTTTTTTTTTTTTTTTTTTTATCTTTCCTTTCAACTGCACCATATTTCTGTTATTGTTTTTTTTTTGGCAAACACTTATGCAATGAAGTACTTGATTTCTTTTTCTTCTCTTGTCATTCTTGTCGTACATGGATGTCGCCTCATTATCTTGAATACTTGCTCCAATTTGAATTTCAATTAATTGCAATCATCCAATTTGGAGGAAGACACAAAGTATAATTGACTTAAATGCATGACTGAACTTAGAATCTATCCAAGCTGCCTACGTACCTCTTTATATAAAAAGGATCAAGTCAAAACGTAGTTCAAGAAGTAAAACTAATTTGAGTTTTAAGGGGGGGGGGGGAGAGCCGTACACAGTTTATACTCATGCGGGCCATGAGTGACTATTTATTTAACCACTATATAGACAAAGTGGAGTAAATAACAGTTTAACCACAAAACTTTACCTTTTGGTGGGATAATTAAGTTTAGCCACATTAACTTAACTCTTGGTGGAAGTTAGCAATTTAACCACGTACACTTTCATTGGTGGGTGCCTTTACACAATTTATACTCATGCGGGTCAGGAGTAACATGCAGTTTAAGCTTATGCGTCATGGAGCGGACTTATTTATCTTTCTTTGGTTTTCTGCTTTTCTCCATTTTTTGTGTTTTTTTTTTTCTCTTTTTTTTTAATTTTTTTTGTTTGTACAGGTACACTTCCACCCTTCAAGGATAGTAGCGCTTCAAGAACTTCCCATTGATCGGACCAACGTTAACATTGTCTTCATCAATCAACTTGTAGGTGCCATTGGTCTAGACTTCTTTGACAACATAGGGACCATCCCATCTCGACACAAAAATTGTTTTCCAACACGATGATTGGTGATAATTGGTCTCCTCATAGCTAGCACTAAGTCTCCAACTTGAAAAAGAGCAACAACAACACATTTTATTGAAAGACTTTGAGAGGCGAGCTTGATAACATTCCAACCTTTGTTGAGCTTCCAATCATTTTTGTAATACCCCAAACTTTCTAAGTTCTTAAGTGGTATCAGAGTAGGTCTGTCTGCTCTGATCTGTCTATTTGTTTGACTGCTCTGAAGTATGAACTTTCATTGATAGTTGAGTCTAGATTTGTTTTCTAAACTTGTCGGAGTCAATAAACACGCCAATCATCTTCATTTCATCCAGCTATCATGTACGTATATTTTCCTAAAGTTTTGAAGTTAATATCTGTGCTCGTACAGAAACAAGGCAATCTAGATATATTCTCTAGAATGTTGTCCCTAATTTGTGCGCTTCGATGTGGAAAAAAAAGAGGATGGATCGATTGTGCAAACAATTTAAAGAAATAGAATTGCCCAGTAGTACGGCAATAAAACCTCTTTGAAATACAAAAACGAGTAGATAGTGGCTGGAAGCTCAAATGTGGTGTATATATATGTTTTAATATGTCTAATTCATTGTTAAATTATATAGGTATGGACGATGAAGCGAACCGGGCCATGATGCAAGAGTACTTGCATATTCGGAAAGCTTATGATGAGACAATTGCGGAATTTTTAGCCCGATTCCATAAAATTTGGCTAGTGGTCCAGTACTTGAACGTCGATGCTGTAGATGGAATGATCCATTTGATTAGAGCGTTACCTTGTGAGTGGCGCGATTGGGCAGCGTCATTGGTGCCAAAATATGTTGGAGTTCAATATATGGGCGATTATCTCTATGGTAGTTGCAATGGTCTTATTGCTAAAATATCCGGTCAGTTCATTAAGTATGGTGCTCCTCCTCTAGGACCATACAAAGTTAATTTATCGGCTATACCAAATGACCTTGCTTTAACCAACCTCAGTCTCATAATGAGCCACTTCCTCCCCGAGTTCCTTCTCCGCCTCATTTTGAGTCGAGAGCTCCTCTTCAGCAAGATCCATACTTGGGAAATGTGTACCCTGTTCAACCACTTGATCATTTTCCTTCTTTTGGCTCATTTGCGACCTAACCAGACGGAGTTTATGATCCTACCGATGTTTCATTCTATCAATTTGATCAACCTGAGATGTCTACGCTTCGTGGTCATTCTCCCTCTCCTGCTCCGCCGTTAGCAGAGTCATCTAGGACGAGAGGCATGAGGAATAGGCCAAATCGAAGGCCAAGAACTGTAGCCAATGAAGCTGAAATAGCTCAAAGGTATCTTCAGTCCGCTCCAAATGGTAACTACGTTTCTCCCTATGAAGATCCGGAATCTTCGTTGGCCAAAATCCACCAAAAGAGAGAAGGAGTGGTCGACAATATCGTAGGATCTTATCTTCGTCATGAGTACGAACAAGAACATCCTTAATCGGATGAATCCAAGTTTGCAAATGTTAATAATTGCTTCGTGAACGATTAGATTCAAGAAGTGACAAGCTAGTGGGATGTCTTAGGGCATACCTACAATGGCTACTACGAGGAGTTGGCCGCCGCATAAGGCCAAGGAAGCGGAAACGATGATGATGAGGATCCAGAAGAAGATCCTGAGAAAGAACATGATGGAGGAAATAATGTCTGCGACGGAGGGTCGCGAACCTAGTAGTCAGTTCAAGGAAGCTTGTGGAATATTCGAACAATTTTTATTTTATGTTGAAAAACAAACTCCTTTATTTTCTGCAGTGATGTAAATTATGAACTTGATGCATATCTATTGAGTAGGATGATTGTAAAATTAGTATCTCGTCATAAGTACAAGTAGTATGTGTGGCGAAGTTAGGGTAAATTTCCGATGTAAGTATAAATCCCTAATCTTCGGTAAAGTCCTCACAATGAGGCCATCGATTCAGATGATAATATAATGGACCCATTAGGCTGTTAAAATCAACTTTGAGTCTCATTAAATGCCAATAGTATTTGGAATATCCGAGATATCAATTATTTTTTAGTCAAGAGTAAAAGAAGAAGTAAGAGTTGAGAAAGTTAAATGAGTTATTTCGTCAAGAATGATTTTATGAAGTTGATATGTGAATAATGAAAGATGTGTCATAATTATATGACGAATGACTGAGTATAATTTGAGAAATGAGTATGAGTCATGAATGACAATATTTGAGTATATAATTGTCTTGTATGACAATAATTATTTGATTTGAGCATATGTGAAATTTTGAGCGCATGTCAATAAATGATTGAATGCTTGAGATAAGAAATGTTGAGATGAATGTTATATCTGAAATGATTGTTTTATACGAATTTTTCTTATTATGATAAGTATCGATTGAGAATCAAATTCCTCTTAGAAGGAAATATTTTCAAAAGTCGAGAAAAACTCCGAGTGAGCTAATACGTCTCGCGGAAGATATTTCGAGTTATCTAAATTTTTAGCATTTCTTTTAGAATGCCACCAAGACGAAGAAATGTGAGAGCTTAGAGAAATGAGAAGGAAGAAGAACGTCGAGACCCTACTCTTCTTCCTCCTCCTCCCCAAAATGAGAGATGTGTTGAAGAACTTTTTCTTCAACAAAATCTCCTAACTTTTGATGGCAAAGGCAGTCCGGCAGAAGCCGAGGACTGGATTCATTCTTTGGAGCGAATTTTTCGTTTCCTTCGATGTAATGACCAAGAACGTCTTGAGTACGTGACGTATCAACTTAAGGGAACCACTGATTATTGGTGGGAAGCTCGATAGAGGACGTATACGCCTGAAGAATGTGAAAATTTGATGTGGGAACAGTTTAAGGAAGTTCTGTATGAGAAGTATGTGCTGTGAAGCTATCGTAAGCAGAAAGCGAATGAATTTGCCAATTTGAAACAAGGAAAGAAGTCAGCAGCAGATTATGATCGTGAGTTCTGTGAGTTGGCCCGCACCTGACAAGGTGGATACCGATGAGAAGATGTGTGAGCTCTTCCGAGCAGGCCTGAGACAAGATATTCGTGTTGTACTTGCAAGTCAGAGTGGTCTGACTTATGCTGAACCCCTTAACCGAGCCTTGGATATGGAATTGGCAATGCAGCCAGAGAAAGGATCGCAATCCTCTCCTCAATTTCAAAGTCAGTCGACAACAGCTGCTGCCTCCTATCCGTTCCAACAAGGCCAATTTGCAAAAAGAAAAGGAAAATAGAGTGGTGGATCTCACCCAAATTAAAAGCCGTGGAAAAAGCAAGGGCAACAACAACCACAACAATCTCAGAAAGTGAAAGTTCAGCATCCTAATCGCAGTAATGTACCAATTGGACCCCAAGGACTACCTCCATGTTCAAAATGCGGCAAGATACATCAAGGCATCTGTAAAGCTGGGAGTAATGTTTGCTTTACTTGCGGTTAACCTGGTCATTTCTCTAACCGGTGCCAAGTAAACAATAAGGAGCGATGGGTGAAAGGTCTAATCAGTATCAACCCTCTCAGATGAGAGCAATAGAAGCAGCTCCGTAGCAGAAATTTCCCCAGAACCAGCATAAGGTGCAGCCACAAAAACAACAACCTACCCAGCAGGAACAATAGCACTACCAACGAGTCTTTGTAATTGAGCAAAAGCCTGGAGCTAAAGATCAAGAAAATCTCGCAGGTATGAGAAAGTTGAAAGACGTGCCTATTATTGTTTTGTTTGATACCGGTGCCTCGCATTCGTTTATATCTAGCACGTGCGTAGAAAATCTTGGCTTAAATGTAGAAGAATCGAACCAGGTGCTTAGAGTGTCAACCCCTATAGGAAGATCTTCGTTAGTGTCGCGAGTGTGTTCGAACCTAGAATTCGAATTCGGAAACCATAAGTTATCCGCAAGGTCCTTAAATCTAATCCAGATATGGGATGTGGATAAAATCCTAGGAATGGACTGGTTGACCAAAAATTTTGCGACGATTCGATGCGATTAGAGACAAATTTCATTTCAACCCCCTGGAAAAGAGCTGACCGTAGTCTTTGGAATAGAGCAAAGAGTAAAGACGAGTGTGTCGATTATCTCGGCCATGAAAGAAAAGAAGTTGATGAGAAGAAAAGATACCATGGCGTATCTTGTTTAATTGAATAAAGACGATGGGCAAGAGCTAAATATTGACGATGTAGCTGTTGTGAGAGAATTTAAAGATGTTTTTTCAGAAGTCTTACCGGGTTTGCCTCCGAATAGAATGGCTCCAAAGGAACTTCAGGAGTTAAAGATCCAGCTGCAAGAGTTATTGGATTTAGGTTTCATTAAACCAAGTGTTTCCCCTTGGGGAGCTCCAATTCTATTTAAGAAAAAGAAGGACGGTAGTCTGAGAATGTGTATAGACTATCGAGAGCTTAATAAGATTACGCTCAAGAACAAGTATCCTTTGCCAAGGATAGATGATCTGTTCGATCAGTTGAAAGGAGCTGGTGTTTTCTCCAAGATTGATTTAAGGTTGGGATATCATCAACTGAAGATCAGACAAGAAGATGTCTCAAAGACTGCATTCAGAACGAGATACGGACATTACGAATTTGTGGTAATGCCACTTGGATTGACTAATGCTCCAGCTGTCTTCATGGACTTGATGAACAGGATTTTTCATGAATACCTAGACAAGTTTGTGATCGTTTTCATAGACGATATCCTGGTGTATTCAAAGAATGAATAAGAACATGAGAAGCATCTGCGAATCGTGTTTGAAAAGTTGAGATCAGAAAAGCTATATGCTAAATTCAGTAAGTGTGAATATTGGCTAAAAGAGATGAATTTCCTCGGACATGTTGTTTCGTCCGATAGAATTAAAGTTGATCCCGAGAAGATTAAAGCTGTTGAAGATTGGAAATCACCGACATCAGTACATGAAATCCGTAGTTTCCTCAGATTAGCAGGTTACTATCGGAAATTCATAGAAGGATTTTCCAAGATCGCAAAGCCGATGACAACTCTGTTGAAGAAAGAATCGAAATTTAAGTGGACGGAGGAATGTGAGAAAAGTTTCCAAGAGCTTAAGTCGAGATTGACTACAGCTCCAGTGTTAGCCCTTCCTGAAATAGGAAAAGACTGTACAAGCTATACAGATGCATCATCCAAAGGTTTAGGATGTGTGCTAATGCAAGATGGAAAGGTGATTTCGTATGCTTCAAGACAACTTAAACCGCATGAAGAGAAGTACCCAATGCATGATCTTGAGTTAGCAGCCGTCGTACACGCTCTAAAGATTTGGAGACACTATCTTTATGGTGCCAAGTGTGAAATTTTTTCAGATCACAAGAGTCTGAAATATTTCTTCGAGCAGGAGGAGTTGAACATGAGACAAAGACGATGACTTGAGTTGGTGAAAGACTACGATTGCAAAATTTCCTCTCATCCTGGGAAAGCTAACGTAGTAGCTGATGCGTTGAGTAGGAAGGAAAGAGTGAAGAACTCCGAAAGACTGGAGTTAGGTTTTCTTCTATCAGATGAAAAAGTTGATTGAGGAATTTGGAAGATTGAGAATTGAAGTAGTTCTACCTCCCTCAACGGTAGAACAAGTGATTGCTTCATTAGTAGTGATACCAAATTTAAGATTTCGTATCATAGAGGGCCAAAGGAAAGATAAGAAATTGGAAGAAGAGAGAATGAAGGTAAGAAAATGAGAAGTTGAGAATTTCAAGGAGTCAAGTGACAACGCTTTGTTGTATCAAGAAAGAATTTGCGTGCCAAATGATGAGAAGTTAAGGAACGAGATAATGAGTGAAGCTCATAAGACCTCTTACACTGCTCACCCCGGTAGTACGAAGATGTACTAGGATTTAAAGCAACAATTCTGGTGGGAAGGAATGAAGAAAGATGTGGCCATATTTGTCGAGAGATGCTTAGTTTGTCAGCAAGTAAATCCTTACATCAAAGACCGTTTGGATCTTTGCAGCCGTTACCAATTCTTGAGTGGAAATGGGACGATGTCACTGTGGATTTTGTGACGGGTTTGCCAAGGACATCTGTATGGGTAGTTGTGGATAGATTGACAAAGTCTGCTCATTTTATACCTATTCCACACACCTATGGATCTGTCAAGTTGGCACATATCTATGTTAAAGAAATCGTACGTTTGCATGGTGTACCAAACACGATCACTTCCGATCGACATTCAAAGTTTACCGCCTACTTTTGGGAAAGTTTCCAGAAAGAGTTGGGAATTCAGCTTCAGTTCAGTATCGCCTATCATCCTCAAACCGATGGTCAATCGGAAAGAACGATTCAAATTCTTGAGGATATGTTCAGAGTTGTGTTGCTAGACAAAGGAGAAAATTGGGAGAAAATTTTATGTAATACCCCAAAAATTTCGTACTGACTTAAAATTTTGAAGTTAATAATAAAAATGGCTTTGCACGTCTAAGTTCATAAAATTTAATTCTAAAACCAACGGTGAAATCCGTTTCCGAAAATAAATTACGGAAGTCAGCTAGATGACTACTGTATTTAGGGTTATCACGTACGATAACTTTTTAGTTCTAGAACTCAGATCGGGAAACCGTCTGATTTTTTACATTCACAAAATCGCGATACGAACTCGCCTGAGAAAATTCGTTTTTATGATTTTCCGGACGAAACTCGGACTGCGACGTCCCGAGGTTTTGTCGGAATTTATATTTTTAATATTACTTTCCGAGTAAGTAAAATATATCGGAATTTATGGTCGAGTCGGTTTTTGACGGAAACGAGCCGAATACGTTTTTATTATCTCGATTTTTATAACGTCGTAACGAGCCGGAAATGTAATACTCCAGAATTTCCGTACGATCTTAAAAATTTAAAGTTAATAATAAAAATGGCTTTGCACGCCTAAGTTTACGATTCTGAATTCTAAAACCAACGGTGAAATCCGTTACCGAAAATAAATTACGGAAGTCAGTTAGACGACTACTGTATTTAGGGTTATCGCATACAAAAACTTTTTAGTTCTGGAACTCAGAACGGAAAACCGTCTGATTTTTACATTCACGAAATCGCGATACGAACTCGCCCGAGAAAGTTCGTTTTTATGATTTTCCGGACGAAACTCGGACTGTGTCGTCCCGAGTTTTTGTCGGAATTAAGTTTTTAATTATTATTTCCCGATTAAGTTAAATACGTTAGAATTTTTGGTTGAATCGGAATGTGACGATTTTGTGCCGAGCTACGTTTTTTGTCGTTCGATTTCCGTAACGTCGTATCGCGCCGGAAAAGCGCGTAATTTTCTTCTTTTTCTCTCCCTAGCCGACTTCCCTCACACACACAAGCATGATATTTTTGATTTTATATAGTATTTTTACTATGACTCACTATAGATATTATCTAACTTTACACATATTAACCTAAAGTAATATACATAATACATAAAATTAAGTCTTCATCACTCATCTCCCTCCATCCCAATTCGGCACACAGACACTACACATCCTATCTCTCTCTTTGTTCTTCACTTCACCATTGAAGACATCAAGTTCTTCAACAAGAAATTCTTCACAAGTCATTATCCAACCATCGAACTTCAATTCTTCCTTTAGTAATCTTCAAGGTAATTGTCTCCTCTACATTTCTATCCATTCCGAATCTATTTCTTTTATTTTTCTTATGGATCGAAAATTTAGGATGTTGGGGTTTAGATGATTTGATCTCTAATTAGTGTAGCAGGATGTATTAGTTATGGATCTATGTTTAAAATTGAAGAAAATCCAAGAACCCTAATTCCTTGTCATTACCGAAATTTAGGGCTATGTTGTGGGATGTTTGAATTCTTCAATTAGTTGGATAACCATGCTTAGGAGGTGTTCAATTAGTGATTAAAACAAAGAGAAATCGAAACCCCTATGTATTGGATGAAAACCGATTTTAGGGTTTAGGGTTTGAATTGGGGATTTTTGTTTAATGTTGCAATTAGACTTGTAATTGTTTAATTGATGATATAGTAGTATGATTAAGGGATTAATGATGATGTTTAAATGGAAAGAATTAGGGGTTTTCATGTAGTTGATTTAGATGATGTTTTGTTGATGAATTAAGGTTGTTAATGATATTAATTGATGTTATGAAATTATTTGGAATTTTCTAAAAATATTTTGTGAGTCGTAAGAGACAAAGAACTCGATCTAAGTTGAGATTAAGTAATGTTATGAGGTGATGTTGTATATAATAATGATCTATGTTAGATGTTGTATGATGACGTAAAATTTGAGCGAAATCCGACAACTTTTGAAATCTCGTAAGAGACGAACAAGTGATCGTAATTAATAACCGAGAAGTCGAGAAAGAATTCTAACTTGATAATAATGTTCATGATGGACTAAGGCATAACTTTGTAGTTGACGACATGAGCTTTCGAGTTATTATTATATGAGTTGTAGTTCTAGTCGAGAACTAGAAACGAGAATTTGTTAACTTGATTTTGGTTTAGTAATTGGTAGTTGAGACGACGATGTTTAGAACGTCGAGCTAATGAAACGAGTTTTGAAAAGGAGTCCTTCACGTACGGAAGTACGTGTTGACTGCCTTGAGAGTCCAGTTTTGTGAGAAATCGAGTACGAGAACTTAGAACGAACCTAAGAAGTTATACGTCGATTCTATCGAGCAATTAGGGTTAACGCGGCAGTTTTGCGACCCTTTCCGGAAACTGTAATATCTTTTAGCTCGTTTATCGGATTTGAGATCCGTAAATTGGAGCGTAAACTAGATTTCCAAGCTTTCTAGTGGTACAGGGCTCATCCCCTGTTTCCAATTCCTCTGTTCTGGGCAGTCCCCAGAACTACTGCCTTGTGCAGTGATTTTTCAGGATTTATTTTACTAAGTTGTTTTCTTCGCAACTTAGTTTCTTTCGATCGTTTAAGCCGTAATAAGTTAACGACTATCTTCTCTACTGACCTAAGAGTCGAGTATGAGACCTTTTGAGTTCTAAATGAGATTTGTTCAAGTCTCGTTCCCGTTTAAACTAAAATGAAACTAGTAGCGTGCAAATGCCTAAAGAAATGAAACGACTAAAACCTAAATCGAATTTCTATGTTCGGTTATCTTTTGCGACCAATTTTAAGTGTTATTATTTTACGATGAAGGAGGAAGCCAGCAGTAAGGAAAGGACGGAAGATCAGGAGATCGGAAGCTAGTACTTAGTTCTGTAAACACTAAGGTGGGCTTTTATATATAAAACAAAACGAGCAATGCTCGGAAAACCTTTCTTTATCGCTTTGATATCTGTGTTTTCAAAGTGATAATTATGGCATGAACTGTTTTATGTTTTATGTGAGTTCTCTTGTACCTATCTGAGTTAACATTCGTGTTTTCCAGATTTAGAGTTAATCTAAATAGGTTAACTAACGATCGACTCTGAGTTAGTTGCTAAGTGCTTTCCAGAGTTAGTGCACTTTGTAACCTGTGGTGTATGTGATATCCTATTGAGGGGTACCAGCCACGGTGAATGAATTGGTCAAGATTTGAACGTAACATACCAGAAAATGCTCGGCCGAGTAAATTGTGAAAATAAGTCAGAAAATGTTTAGTAGACACGGGCTAATTTCAAATAAAACCCCGATGTGCTACAAATTATGAAATATCAAATTATCTATACTTATGATTATGATTTCGGCATCGTGCCCTTTAAGTACTTTTGTACTTAGCCCTGCATGCATTTTCTAAATGTGCAGGTTGAAGCGACGAGAGCAGCGGTGGTTGAAGTTGAGTTGAGAAGTTAGGAATGCTTTAGCTTAAGACCTACTTTCCGCTGCAAAACTCTAGGCTTTTGAGATATGTACATTTGATGAATCACTGTAGTATAAGTCTGTAATCTTGAACTTAGATACTTTCGAGTACTTTTGTCGAGTAATCCTTCGCGATTAACTCTTCCTTTATATTAGTAAAGTCTTGTTCATTGAATGTATGTTGTCTTTTATGTATGTTTAGTTAGTCAGCCCCCTTCTTCCCCGCTTCTTTAATCCAATCCCAGTCGCACCCCGGCTTCTGCCGTCCCTCGGGATTTGGGGTTGTGACAGGAAAAAC
Organism: Schizonepeta tenuifolia; assembly: GCA_029490685.1. Classification (NCBI taxonomy): domain Eukaryota; kingdom Viridiplantae; phylum Streptophyta; class Magnoliopsida; order Lamiales; family Lamiaceae; genus Schizonepeta; species Schizonepeta tenuifolia. The sequence goes on along the minus strand of JANLIY010000309.1, from coordinate 8,821 downwards.
ACGGGTTTGGAGAAATAATTCCCTCTCCCAACCGACTTGTACCCTCTCACACATGTAGGATATTTGATTTTTATATTAATTCTACTTTATGACTCATAACTTTACTATGTTCTAATAATATAATAAGGGACACCTAAGTCTTAACATAAATATCTAAATAACTTGTCATCACCCTCATTTCTCTCCCTCTCACACATGGTCACACATACACAATCCTCTCTCTCAATTTCTTTGATCTCCATTGAAGAAGTTCAAGGTTCTTCAAGCTCCCAAGCACCACATCTTGATCATCATCCATCTATTTTCACTTCCACTTTCATTAATAATCAAGGTAATAATCTCCTCCATCAATCTATCTAATTAGATTTCCAATCTTTAATTTTCATGCTATGACCGAAAATCTTAGATTAATTAGGATAATGATTTAAGTCTTAAATCATGTAATTAAATGGATAGAAACTAATTTCTATGGTTTAATTGTTGGAGAAATCAAAAGCCCTAAATTAGTAGGTTGGACCGATTTTGGGGCATGGTAGTAGGGTGTTTGGATTCTCAAATTGGTTTGATAATTAGGCTTAAGGATGGTTTAATAGATGAATTAAACAAAAGGAAATGAAAAGCCCTAAGAAACTAATGAAAATCGAGTTCTAGGGTTTAGGGTTTGAAGGAGAAATCTAAATTAATGATGTAGTATTGTTAATCTTTGGATAATTCATGTTGTAGTAGTGTTAGTAATGGATTAATGGAGCTAAATGATGAAGAAATCCACCCCTCTAATCTTTTGGTTGAAACCGATTGTAGTAGGAAAATTTGGGGATTGGTTGTAGTTGGTTTTAAATGATGAATTAATGTTGGATTAATACTTCTAATGATGTTAGTTGATAATAGGAATTATTTGGAATTAATCTAAAATATATTGTGTTAATGTAAGAGACAAAGGTTCGATTATTAGTTGAGTTTGAGTAATGATATGAGGTGATGATATAGATAATAATGAATCTCGATAGATGAGGATTGATAACGTAGAATTTGATCGAAATCCGATGACTTTGGAAAATCCGTAAGAGACGAACAAATGTACGTAATTAATGATAGAAAAGTCGAGTAGGAATGATCATTGGATATTAATGATCATTAATGTTGAGGGAACGAGTTTGTAGTTGACGACTCGTTGATCCGAGCTATGAAATGTCGAGCTCTTGTTATAATCGAGAAGTTAGAATTGAAATTGTTAACTTGAATGGTATAGTAATTGTTTAGCTTTAAACGGCGAGTTTTTAAACGTCGTGTCTATAGACGAGTTTTGAAAAGGAGTTCTTCACGTACGAGAGTACGTGTTGACTGCCTTGATGTGATATTTTCGTGAGAACTTAGGTTCGATAACTTAGAACGAACCTAGGAAGTCATACGTCGATTCTATCGAACAATTAGGGTTGACCTCGGCAGTTTTGCGACCCTTTCTGGAAACTGCAATATCTCTTAGCTCGTTTATCAGATTTGAGATCCGTAAATTGGAGCATAAACTAGACTTCCATGGCTTTCTAACAGTATAGGGCACATCCCCTGTTTCCAGATACTCTGTTCTGGGCAGTCCCCAGAGTTCAGAATCTATTTTCCTAAGTTGTTTTCTTCTCAACTTAGTTTCTTTCGATCTTTTAAGTCATAATGAGTTAAGGACTATCTATTCTACTGACCTAAGAGTCAAGTAAAGAGTTTGAGTGTTAAAACGAGATATGATTGTATCTCGTTTCCGATTAAATAAAAGAAATTAGTTAAGCGTGCAAATGCCTAAAAGTTGAAACGTAAAAGACTAAATCGAACTTGTTTTTGATTTCCATTTTCTTTTGTCGTCTCAACGACTCATCGAGGTTATGTTTCATGTACGATGAAGGATGAAGTCAGCACAAGGAAAAGACGGAAGACTAAAGAAGAGAAGCTCGTTATTTTAGTTCTGTAAAGCTAAGGTGGGCTTTTATCTATAACAAATAAAATGTGGGTTTTTCCACAACTCGAAAGTGAGCTTTATGAGCTTTGATAACTGTGTTTTTAAAGTGATATCAGGCATAAATAAAATGTTTTATGTTTATGTGAGTTCTCTTGTACCACTTCTGAGTTAGCCGTCGTGCTTTCCAGAATTGTATGTTAACCATTAGGTGTTAACTACTTAATGATCAGCTCTGAGTTCGTCATTAGGTGCTTTCCAGAGTTAGTGCATTGTAGCCTGTGGTGTATGTGGTATCCTGTTGAGGGGTAACCAGCCACGGTGATAATGACTGGTCAAGATTTTGAATGTAACATCTATGGAAAAAATGCTCGCGCGAGCTACTTTTTTTGAATGAGATAAAAATGTTTAATAGGCACGGGCTCTTTTAAATGAAAATCCCGATGCACTATAAAATGAGATGCCTGATTTTCAATACTTATGATTATGTTTCGGGCAACGTGCTCACTAAGTACTATCGTACTTAGCCCTGCATATGTTTTCTAAATGTGCAGGTTGAAGCGACGAGAGTGGAGAAGGGTTGAGTTAGGAGTGGAAGTCGTCTTAGGAGAAGACTAGTATTATGTCTCACTTTTCCGCTGCTAAACTTTGATCACTTTTGATGTTATGTAATTATATCACTGTAGTCTAAGTTCCGTCAATAAACTTAGTTCTTTTTGAAAACTTTGTCGAGTGATCTTCCGAGATCAACTCTTTTCTTATATATATTATAATCGAGGTCTTGTTCATAGAATTAATGTAGTCGTGTATGTATGTTTATTCAGTCAGCCCCTTTCTTCCCCGCTTCTTTAATCCAATCCCGGTCGCACCCCGGCTTCTGCCGTCCCTCGGATTTGGGGCTGTGACATTTTACCTCTTGTCGAATTTGCCTACAACAACAGTTATCAGAATATGATAGGAATGGCCCCTTACGAAGCTCTTTTTGGAAGAAAATGTAGATCTCCGCTCTACTAGGACGAAGTAGGCGAGAGAAAAGTTATAGGGCAAGAAGCGATCGAAGAGATGATAGAATCTGTCCGTCAGATTCACGAGAAGATTAAGAAAGCTCAAAGTCGGCAGAAGTCGTATGCCAATAATCGAAGAACTGAGTTAGAATTTGAAGTAGGAAGTAAAGTCTTTCTAAAAGTGTCCCCGTCAAGAGGGATACATCGCTTCAGTGTGCGAGGAAAGCTTAAGCCGTGTTTTATAGGACCGTTCGAAATCCTAGAAAGGATTGAGCCGTCTCGTATAGATTAGCTTTGCCTCCCAGTTTTGAAAAACTCGCATAACGTGTTTCATGTATCGCAATTGCGTAAGTATGTTTTTGATCCGAAACACGTGATCCGGCAAGAAGACGTAGCTTTAAAGCCAGATTTAAGTTATGGGGAAAAACCCGAGCGAATTCTGGATCGTAAGATTTAGCAGCTTAGAACGAAATCGATTCCCCTGGTTAAGATTAAATGGCAACATCATGATTTTGAAGAAGCTACGTGGGAAACTTGAGGAAAAGATGAGAACAAAGTATCCCGAGCTATTCTCTTAAGGTTAGCAAATTTCGGGACGAAATTTTTTTAAGGGGGTGAGGATGTAATACCCAAACTTTTCTAAGTTCTTAAGTGCATATTAATTTAATTAATATGCCTATATGATGAGTTTTGAGCACGAAAAATTTTCGCGAAAATAAATTTTTCTGTGAAATGACGAAGATGCCCTTTATGTGCTCTAATGTGATTTTTCTCATTTCAATTATTCGAATTGAGTATGTGATGAATTGTTTGAGCTTATTAATATGAGTTTAAGCTTGAGTATAATTTTGGAATTTTCTGAGAACTTTGAATTTTAGATGAATAGTAACGTAACCGAGAAATTCTTATTCATCGATCGACTCCGAATCTAGTCTAATTAATTTCATTAAAATCTAGAACTTATTTTAAGACCTTTGAGATAAGTCGGAGAATTTTCCGAGATCATTTGAGTGAAGTTTAAAATAAATTGCTTAACGACTCGTTTAGTCGAGCAGTTTTTATGAACTTATTCGTTAGAAGGAATCATGGCATAAAATTAGATCATTGGATTTCTTAAATTATTTGGGAGAAAAAAGATGAATTAGAGAGAATTTAGACGTTGAGAAAGAGACGAGAAAGGTTATTAAAAGTTTGAGGGAATAAAATAAAATGACGAGGATATTTTCTACCGGAAAACTTTTATTTCCGGGTATAGTTAGCAGTTAAAAATTGCATTCTTATCTAAAATAGTAACTAATATCCTCCAATACTCTTATTAGAGAGAGTGTACCCTAGTCTCCCTCTCATTCATCCACATAATACTCGTTCCCTCTCTCAAATCTCTCTCTCTCGGATTCTCTCATCTCTCTTCAATCCTTCAAGATTCTCCACATGTTAAATGCCTCTCAACTTGCATCCATCTCTATCACTACATAACTCTCTCTTTAACCTCACATCTCTCTCACTCAACCGAGCAACATAGCAACAAGAAACTCTCTCTCTCTCGACTGCACTTCTTCTCCGAAGAAGCAGAAATTTCAGCAGCAAAACAGCTGCTATTCCATTTCAATATCACCTCCATGTCTTCATCACCTTCACCATAGTAATCAAGAGATCATCTCCATCTTCATCCCTCCATCATCTCCAACGTGAGAAGGAAGAAAATTAGCTGCAGCCTTCATGTTCCTCACGCCGAGAGCAGCAGCCCTTCGATAGCTTCCATCCTTCGAAACCCTACATATATACCTAAGTTCTTCGATGGATTCATGCACCTAGCTTGAGGATCCTTTGATGTAGATTATCTCCTACATAACCAAGATCATCTAAGAAGTAAGTTTTCAACTTATTCTTTTTTTTCAAGCTTGAAACAAGCTTAGAACTCCAACCCTTTCCATCGATTTTCTTGAAAGAAAATAAGGGTTTGATCTTCATTTTTCAAAAGCCATGATCTTGATGTCTTGCATATCTTTTCATGCAAGGAAATGAGTTCCAAATCCATTGTCTTTCATCCTCCAAGCCATCCAAAGCTCCAAGCCAAGAAGAGATTAAGTTTAATTATTTTTAAGTATGATTCATTCATTTCATAAGATGTATATATGTATATGTAAGTGAGAAAATAAGGAAAAGATGCATTGATTTACTTTTTGCTTAGGCAAACCTTAGGGTTATAATGATGAGATGATGATCTAAATGAAGATATAAGCATGATTTAGGAGTTAAAACGAGAAAAGAAAAATAATAAGCTAAGAACCCTAAAATCGGCTAAAAAGAAAAAAATAGGAAAAATAAGTTTCTTGTCGGGAAATTTATTAGTAAGAGTTTTGATGAATTCCAAAACCGACTGACCCTAACCAAGTACATGTTGCCAGAATCTAATGTTAGAATTTAGGCTCGCTGTTTGAGCAAAGTTAAGATTTTATCTTTACAGGTCTCCAGCTGAAGATGGCAACAAGGCATTACTTAGACAGAACATCAGTTATGATGAAAGACAACTGAGAGTTCATTTGTTCAGATGGAATGAGGGGGAAGTCTTCAGAACATCAGTTGTAAAGACCAACTGAGGATCGTCAGAGGAAGACAACGTCAGATGAAAAGGAAAAGTCATCTGAGGGTTCAAACCCTCAGTTGTCTAATCCTTGTATTTAGACAAGTTGGGTTTGAACCCTCAGATGACTTTTTCCTTTTCATCTGACGTTGTCTTCCTCTGACGAATCCTCAGTTGGTCTTTACAACTGATGTTCTGAAGACTTCCCCCTCATTCCATCTGAACAAATGAACTCTCAGTTGTCTTTCATCATAACTGATGTTCTGTCTAAGTAATGCCTTGTTGCCATCTTCAGCTGGAGACCTGTAAAGATAAAATCTTAACTTTGCTCAAACAGCGAGCCTAAATTCTAACATTAGATTCTGGCAACATGTACTTGGTTAGGGTCAGTCGGTTTTGGAATTCATCAAAACTCTTACTAATAAATTTCCCGACAAGAACTTATTTTTCCTATTTTTTTCTTTTAGCCGATTTTAGGGTTCTTAGCTTATTATTTTTCTTTTCTCGTTTTTAACTCCTAAATCATGCTTATATCTTCATTTAGATCATCATCTCATCATTATAACCCTAAGGTTTGCCTAAGCAAAAAGTAAATCATGCATCTTTTCCTTATTTTCTCACTTACATATACATATATACATCTTATGAAATGAATGAATCATACTTAAAAATAATTAACTTAATCTCTTCTTGGCTTGGAGCTTTGGATGGCTTGGAGGATGAAAGACAATGGATTTGGAACTCATTTCCTTGCATGAAAAGATATGCAAGACATCAAGATCATGGCTTTTGAAAAATGAAGATCAAACCCTTATTTTCTTTCAAGAAAATCGATGGAAAGGGTTGGAGTTCTAAGCTTGTTTCAAGCTTGAAAAAAAAAGAATAAGTTGAAAACTTACTTCTTAGATGATCTTGGTTATGTAGGAGATAATCTACATCAAAGGATCCTCAGCTAGGTGCATGAATCCATCGAAGAACTTAGGTATATATGTAGGGTTTCGAAGGATGGAAGCTATCGAAGGGCTGCTGCTCTCGGCGTGAGGAACATGAAGGCTGCAGCTAATTTTCTTCCTTCTCACGTTGGAGATGATGGAGGGATGAAGATGGAGATGATCTCTTGATTACTATGGTGAAGGTGATGAAGACATGGAGGTGATATTGAAATGGATAGCAGCTGTTTTGCTGCTGAAATTTCTGCTTCTTCGGAGAAGAAGTGCAGTCGAGAGAGAGAGAGTTTCTTGTTGCTATGTTGCTCGGTTGAGTGAGAGAGATGTGAGGTTAAAGAGAGAGTTATGTAGTGATAGAGATGGATGCAAGTTGAGAGGCATTTAACATGTGGAGAATCTTGAAGGATTGAAGAGAGATGAGAGAATCCGAGAGAGAGAGATTTGAGAGAGGGAACGAGTATTATGTGGATGAATGAGAGGGAGACTAGGGTACACTCTCTCTAATAAGAGTATTGGAGGATATTTAGTTACTATTTTAGATAAGAATGCAATTTTTAACTGCTAACTATACCCGGAAATAAAAGTTTTCCGGTAGAAAATATCCTCGTCATTTTATTTTATTCCCTCAAACTTTTAATAACCTTTCTCGTCTCTTTCTCAACGTCTAAATTCTCTCTAATTCATCTTTTTTCTCCCAAAATAATTTAAGAAATCCAATGATCTAATTTTATGCCATGATTCCTTCTAACGAATAAGTTCATAAAAACTGCTCGACTAAACGAGTCGTTAAGCAATTTATTTTTAAACTTCACTCAAATGATCTCGGAAAATTCTCCGACTTATCTCAAAGGTCTTAAAATAAGTTCTAGATTTTAATGAAATTAATTAGACTAGATTCGGAGTCGATCGATGAATAAGAATTTCTCGGTTTACGTTACTATTCATCTAAAATTCAAAGTTCTCAGAAAATTCCAAAATTTATACTCAAGCTTAAACTCATATTAATAAGCTCAAACAATTCATCACATACTCAATTCGAATAATTGAAATGAGAAAAATCACATTAGAGCACATAAAGGGCATCTTCGTCATTTCACAGAAAAATTTATTTTCGCGAAAATTTTTCGTGCTCAAAACTCATCATATAGGCATATTAATTAAATTAATATGCACTTAAGAACTTAGAAAAGTTTGGGGTATTACATCCTCACCCCCTTAAAAAAAATTTCGTCCCGAAATTTGCTAACCTTAAGAGAATAGCTCGGGATACTTTGTTCTCATCTTTTCCTCAAGTTCCCACGTAGCTTCTTCAAAATCATGATGTTGCCATTTAATCTTAACCAGGGGAATCGATTTCGTTCTAAGCTGCTAAATCTTACGATCCAGAATTCGCTCGGGTTTTTCCCCATAACTTAAATCTGGCTTTAAAGCTACGTCTTCTTGCCGGATCACGTGTTTCGGATCAAAACATACTTACGCAATTGCGATACATGAAACACGTTATGCGAGTTTTCAAAACTGGGAGGCAAAGCTAATCTATACGAGACGGCTCCAATCCTTTCTAGGATTTCGAACGGTCCTATAAAACACGGCTTAAGCTTTCCTCGCACACTGAAGCGATGTATCCCTCTTGACGGGGACACTTTTAGAAAGACTTTACTTCCTACTTCAAATTCTAACTCAGTTCTTCGATTATTGGCATACGACTTCTGCCGACTTTGAGCTTTCTTAATCTTCTCGTGAATCTGACGGACAGATTCTATCATCTCTTCGATCGCTTCTTGCCCTATAACTTTTCTCTCGCCTACTTCGTCCTAGTAGAGCGGAGATCTACATTTTCTTCCAAAAAGAGCTTCGTAAGGGGCCATTCCTATCATATTCTGATAACTGTTGTTGTAGGCAAATTCGACAAGAGGTAAAATGTCACAGCCCCAAATCCCGAGGGACGGCAGAAGCCGGGGTGCGACCGGGATTGGATTAAAGAAGCGGGGAAGAAAGGGGCTGACTGAATAAACATACATACACGACTACATTAATTCTATGAACAAGACCTCGATTATAATATATATAAGAAAAGAGTTGATCTCGGAAGATCACTCGACAAAGTTTTCAAAAGAACTAAGTTATTGACGGAACTTAGACTACAGTGATATAATTACATAACATCAAAAGTGATGCAAAGTTTAGCAGCGGAAAAGTGAGACATAATACTAGTCTTCTCCTAAAGACGACTTCCACTCCTAACTCAACCCTTCTCCACTCTCGTCGCTTCAACCTGCACATTTAGAAAACATATGCAGGGCTAAGTACGATAGTACTTAGTGAGCACGTTGCCGAAAACATA
>JANLIY010000308.1:0-39628 GCA_029490685.1 Schizonepeta tenuifolia | reverse complement strand
GCTTACCTCGAGTAGAGCCAAATTGAGCTGTGGTTCCACCAGTGTCAGCAACTACAGGAGTTCGTGACAGAGTTTGCCGAGGTCTTTGGAGACGAGTGTGAGGAGGATCCAGAGGAGGATTCAGAGGGAGGTAGCTCGACCGCTGAGTCAAGGGCCGAGTGAGATAGTCTAGGACAGTGCTAGCCGTGTCTTTTTTGTATGTAGTAGACAGGACGTTTTTTTTATGCTTATATTGTACCGTCCCAGGTTTAGCACTTATATAAATATCTAGACCCTTGCTAGGCTTTTTGTGATTCGACGCGTACAAATTTATTATTTTATTTATTTTACGATTATGATACGAGTGTGGTTCCAGTAAAGATGTGCAAGATTACGTTAAGTCTATGTCAGCGTTAATGTTTTCGTGTTTAAGTTGATCATTGTTTCGCAAAATGTTAAGATTGTGCTAACGATGACTGTGTAAACCTTAGAGTGCCACCTAGGAGAGAACCCGGTATTAATGGATGAAGGAGAGGACGAACACCAGGACGAGGAGGTGGAAGAGGTCGTGGTGGACGACAGGGAAACGAAAGAGAAGAAGAACATGAGAGCGAGCATACGCCACCCCCACCGCCTCCACCACAACAAGCGATTGAGGAACTCTTCCTCAAACAAAACGCACCTACTTTCAATGGATCGGGAAACCCAGTAGATGCTGAACTCTGGGTTAGAGCTATGGAATTGATTTTCAACTTTCTAAGGTGTACTGACCAGGAGCGTCTTTCTTGTGTGATGTTCCAACTCACTGGACCCGCAGATTTCTGGTAGGAGGCACGCCGGAAGATTATACCAGCTGAACGTCTAGAGAACTACACTTGGAAAGAATTCAAGGAAGCATTGTACGATAAGTATATTCCGAGGACCTTCAAGATCAAGAAGGACTGAGGTACGAAATTGGTATGACATTGGCTAGTCATGGAGGACTAAGCTATACAGAATCGCTAAATAGAGCTCTAGATATTGAGGCAGTAATGCCTGAGGAGAAGCAAGCACCCGTAGTTGCACCACCACAACCCACTCAAACTCACTCTCAAGGCTACAAAGGGAAACGTAAGTGGGAGGGAGGAAACAATGGTGGCAATAGCAACCACCACGGCAACAACCAAGCTAATAGGAAGCCGTGGCAAGGAAATGCGCACCAAGGACAGCACCAAGCTCAAAGGCAAGGTCTAGAACGACCAATGGCTCATACTTAAGGAGGCAATAACCAGGGACATGCTACAAATCTCATATGTCCTAAATGTAACAAACAACATCCGGGAGCTTGCCTGGTAGGCACTAGAAATTGTTATACATGTGGTCAAAAGGGCCATATCATGAGAAATTGCCCTAGACAGCAGCAAGGAGCGAGGCCAAATCAGCAAGGTCAAATCCATCCTCTGAGAGCTCTACAAGGACAGCCGCGACCGGCGTTACCACCTAATCAACAAAATCAAGGTGCTAGAGCTTTTGGCCTCAACCCAAAGAAGCCCAAGAAGAACAAGGGCAACTCGGCAGGTATGGGCAAACTTCTTGACCAACCTGTGATTATTTTGTTTGATACCAGAGCTTCGCATTCTTTTATTGCTGGTCCTTGTGTGGATAATCTAGATATTAGACCTAAACGTGCTAATCATGCTATGAAAGTAGCTACACCATCCGGAGAAGTTACGACTACCACGCATGTTTGCTCGAACCTAGAACTAGAATTCGGAAATCTTAAGTTAGTAGCGAACAACTTGAACGCTATGGTAATATGGGATGTGGATATAATCCTAGGCATGGATTGGTTAGCTGAGAACTATGCCACAATCCTTTGCAACGAGAGAAAAATTTCTTTCCAACCACCGGGAAAGGAACCTACAGACTTCCACAGTATTAGGATGGGTAGAAAAATTCCTGTTATTTCTGCCTTGCAAGCCAAGAAAATGATGAGAAAGAAGAATTGCCAAGCTTTTCTCGTTTACTTGAATGAAGAAACTGGAATCGAGAAGACGGTAGGAGATGTGTCGATCGTGCGAGAGTTTGAAGATGTGTTTCCAGAGGTGTTACCAGGATTGCCACCAGACCGACAAGTAGATTTCAACATTGACTTAGAACCAGGATCAGCCCCTGTGTCTAAGGCACCATACAGAATGGCACCAAAAGAGCTGCAGGAAATCAAGATTCAGTTGCAAGAGCTTTTGGATCTAGGTTTCACTCAACCAAGTGTTTCCCCTTGGGGAGCCCCTGTCTTTTTCGTGAAAAAGAAAGATGGCACGATAAGAATGTGTATCGACTATAGAGAGCTGAACAAGCTCACACTCAAGAACAAATATCCTTTGCCAAGAATAGATGACTTGTTCGACCAACTCAAGGGAGCCAGTGTATTTTCTAAGATAGACCTTAAATCTGGGTATCACCAACTGAAGATCCGCCAAGAAGATCTACCCAAAACAACTTTCAGAACGAGATATGGCCACTATGAGTTTGTAGTAATGCCATTCGGATTGACCAACGCTCCTGCCGTATTTACAGACCTCATGAATAGAGTTTTTGATCCTTATTTGGACAAGTTTGTCTTAGTGTTTATAGATGATATTTTCATTTATTCTAAGAATGAGAAGGAGCATGAAGAACACTTGATAATAGTGTTGGAGACTCTCAGGACTGAAAAGCTTTATGCTAAATTCAGTAAATGTGAATTTTGACTAAAGGAAGTAATGTTTCTTGGGCATATGGTGTCAGCAGACGAAATTAAAGTGGACCCCGCTAAAGTGGAAGCAGTACGAGATTGGAAGTCACCAACCAACCCTAATTAGATTAGGAGTTTCTTGGGACTAGCTGGATATTACCGGAGGTTCATCGAGGGATTTTCTAAAATTGCTAAACCTATGACACAACTGCTCAAGAAGACAGTCAAGTATACGTGGACGGATGAGTGTGAAGCAAGTTTTCAAGAACTCAAGAAAAGGTTGACTACAGCGCCGATATTAGCAGTGCTAGAATCGAACAAAGGGTATGTAGTTTATACTGACACATCCAAAAATGGACTAGGTTGTGTTTTGATGCAAGATGGGAAGGTGATAGCGTACGCGTCAAGACAACTAAGGCCACACGAGGAGAATTACCTCACACATGATCTGGAACTAGCTGCAGTCGTGCATGCACTGAAGATCTGGAGACACCATATTTATGGAGTAAAGTGTGAGATCTTCACCGATTACAAGAGTCTAAAATACTTTTTCGAACAGAAAGAGTTGAATATGAGACAGAGAATGTGGCTTGAGCTAGTGAAAGATTACGATTGTAGCAACAACTATCATCCCGGCAAGGCTAATGTAGTAGTCGATGCCTTGAGTCATAAGGCTCAACCACAATTGGGATATCTCATAACTCAAGAAGAGGAACTCATCCAAGATTTAGAAAGAATGAATTTGGAGATTATTCAACCACCAGAAACGATAACAAGTCGTGTTGCAGCGCTCGTCGCAACTCCAAACTTAAGGGAAAGGATAATTAGTGCGCAAAGAAAAGACAAAGCTTTTGAGAAACTGCGTTTGAAAATCAGATCTGATAATCCTGGGAGCTATCGGGAAGCAGCTGATAACGCGATCACATTTGAAAGAAGGCTATGTGTCCCAAATGATGAAGAGTTGAAGAATGAGATCATGAGTGAAGCTCATGATACCCCATATACTGCCTACCCGGGAAGTACCAAGATGTATCAAGATATAAAGAAAATGTTCTGGTGGAAAGGAATGAAACGAGATGTAGCTTTATTTGTTGAGCGATGCTTGGCATGTCAACAAGTAAAAGCTTTGCACCAATGACTATATGGAACGTTACAGCGGTTGACAATTCCGAAATGGAAATGGGAAGGCATCACGATAGATTTTGTGACAGGTTTGCCAAAGTCTAAACGAGGGAACACTTGCTATATGGGTTATAGTAGATAGAGTCACCAAATCAGCTCACTTTTTGCCAATTCCGACAACCTATGGAGCTGAGAAGCTAGCTCAATTATACGTGCGTGAGATTGTGCGTTTGCATGGAGTACTAGAGTCAATTATATCGGATAGAGATGCGAAATTAACCTCTAAGTTTTGGACTAGCTTTCAAAAGGAATTAGGCACGCAATTGAATTTCAGCACAGCTTTCCACCCAAAAACGGACAGACAGTCTGAGAGGACGATTCAAACTCTAGAAGACATGTTGAGAACTATGGTGTTAGATCATAGCGAAAATTGGGAGCACATTTTACCGTTGATCGAGTTTGCGTACAACAACAGCTACCAAGCAACGATAGGTATGTCCTCTTATGAAGCACTATACGGAAAGAAGTGTAAATCACCACTTTATTAGGATGAATTAGGTGAGAAAGGTTCTAGGGCCAGATCCAGTCAATGATATGATCAAGATCGTCCATAACATACGACAAAGGATACTAGAGGCTCAGACTCGACAGAAGTCATATACAGATACGCGCCGAACTGAACTTGAATTCCAAAGTGGAGATAAAGTTTTTCTCAAAGTTTTCTCTTCTAGAAGGATAGTTAGATTTGGCGTCAAAGGAAAGCTTAGACCTCGTTTTATAGGTCCATATGAAATCATAGAGAGAATTGGTCCAGTTGCTTATAGATTGGCTTTGCCGCCGAGTCTCGGAAGTGTTCACAATATTTTTCACGTTTCTCAATTGAGAAAGTATGTCTTTGACCCCAAGCATGTGATCCATCAGCACGACATAGTCCTTAGTCCCGATTTAAGCTATGAAGAAAGACCACAAGCGATATTAGATAAAAAGGTGCAAGAGCTGAGGAATAAATCGATTTCCTTAGTAAAAGTTCTATGGAGTCACCACGGACAAGAAGAGGCCACGTGGGAGCTCAAAAGCAAGATGAGAGAGATATACCCTGAACTCTTTGGAGAGGTATGTAAATTTTGGGATGGAATTTCTTTTTAGAGGGGTAGGATGTAACGTCCCGATCTTTTAATCTGGAATTAATTAAACTTAAGGTCGTAAATAAGGCCTTTGCATTCTTAAGAAATTAAAATTGAGTTAAAGTGAGGAGTCTAATTATATTCTCGTGTGAAAGTCTCGAATTTAGAATTTTTAAATTTATTATTTGATTACTAGTCGAGTCGTTTTTCTCAATAATTCTTGTTCCGAAAATCGCATAATATTTTTTTGCTCGACTAATAATTTTAAGTTTCAACTTGAGAATTTAATTATTACGATATTTCTACGTCGTCTGGATGTTTATATCTGTGTAAAAAGAAATCCCATGTATTTTCTCTAATTAAAATAAAGTAAAAAATTATTTACTTCCCCAAACCACTCAACATTAGACAACTCACCTAGTCTACCTTTACCCACTCCAACCCTCTATATTTTATTTCTGTCTGTTAAGTAAATAAAGAGCAGCACACTCACTCTCCCATTCATCTTCCTACCGTGAGAAAAAAGAGAGAAAGAGAGAGAAGAGTTTTCTTTTTCTTCTTCCATTGGAACTCGGTTTCAAGCTTCTACTTTGTTCCAAATTTCATTCCAATTCCATACTCAAGTAAGTAAGCTCATCCTCTCCACTTCTATCCACAAGAAATTCTTTTTTTTTTTAGCCTTGTATGAATGTGAAAATCTGAAAATAATTAGAATTTGGTCTCCAAATTGTTATATGTTGTCTCTAGGATGTCTCTATGGTGTTTATGAATGACTAAAATACTTTTGACCCATGTTTAGAACTAGGGTGTGTATAAGAATGAAAATGATTAATTTTATATACTCTCGAGCCTTGTTTATAGAAAATATTTCTAGAGGTTAAGTGAACTGGGACTATTAGAAAATTGAGCTTAACTAAAGTTTCAACCTCTTTCTTTCGAATGGGCAGATTTTTTTTATATGGAATAAGTCTTGATATTCTTGATTAGCATTCTTCCTTCTAAATGCTCTAGAAAATATGGGCAGCAGGATATGAATTAATTAAAAATTTCAAGCATGTTTAGTTAGTACTTTGTACAGGTTTTGGTTATAATTAACTGACAAGGTTTGGATAAATCTAAGTATATGAATTTGATCTGTTTATTTAATAAATGTAAAGTCGAAGTTCGATTGTTCGTCTTTTGTTCAAACTGGTCTGATATTTGAAACAAGCTCGGTAAAAAAAGTCTAAATATGAAATTTGGAGATTTCATAAGATATACAGGTTTATCAAATGTTGTATGAATTTTGGTGAATAGGTGAAACGATTTGCTTCTTCAATTGTCAAGAATTTAGTGGAATGCTGTCATCTTTATTATTAGCTTTGGTGAATTGAGTTTCGATTAAAGGAGAAACGTGATGGATTGCATGTATGTTTATATACATTTTGGGTATGATTAAGGTTTGCATGATTAGAGTTTTAATGGCTGCAACTTGAAACCAATGTCCACAATTGATGTAACCTTTTTCATTTTCGCAGCAATCTGCAGCTCTGCCACATTTTAGAAAAACAATCATAACTCTTTGGGTTGGAAAATAGACATCCGTAGCTTTCTCATGATATGAATTATGCCCCCTAACTCTGTCTGTGCTGTTTCAGAATCTCGTCTGTGTACAGAGCATGTGCACAGATTTTGTTGTGAAAAAAAATGCTAAGTGTAAATTGATTGATTTTTCGAACCAAGGAGCATGTGAAGTGGAGTCTATTTATAGTTTGATACTCGAGTAATGCCTTAATGTCTTGTATGGTGTAGATGAATTCTAAAGTTAATTTCTTAGTTTCTTTAAAAGACTTAGATTGAATGCAAAGCCCTAAAGTCTAAAGTCCTTGATTATCGAGTCCATTGTTCGTAGAATTCGATAGGCTCGATCACCCTCTAAAGCTTAGTTGTTTGCGATGTAAGGTGGAGCTAGGAAGTGAAGCTTAAGGAAGAGTTGAAGGACGTTATCACCTTGTTTTCTTTTGCAATACCAGGTGGGCTTTCTAACAAAAATGAAACGAGCTCGTACTCGTTATTTTGAAATGCTTTGAAAATGCTATATTTAAAATGATTATCATGCATAAAATGTTTTATGTGGATTCTTATATACCTATCTGCGTTGGTTTTCCAACTTATGAAAAACCATCGGATCTTGAGCTAGACAAAGGTCGCTAGGTTAGTGTACACAGTACTCGAGATTGTGAGCTATCTCTTCGGAGTGGCCGATCTCGGGGAGTAGCGTTTGCGGAAGATGGCCACCTTCCCCGGCGTATTTGGATATGGTTATATGATGATGACATTGCGCAATAAGAGATAAAATGATTTAGTAAGCACAGGATTTTCCTAAAACCCCTGTGTGTTGCTGTCTTATATGCATGATAATAAATATGAAAGCATGGTTTTATATTTTGGCACCTGTTCACTGAGTACCTCGTACTCAGCCCTGCATATCTTTTAAAACTGTGCAGGTGGAGCTGATGACGTGATGGCGGGTGTTGAGTGGAAGCTTTTGGCTTATGAAATGATGTCAAGCCCCGGTTATATATCTCCACATATGTAATCAAACTATGTCTTTCCGCTGCAAACACTCTGTTTTGTCTAGTCCTTTTGTTAAGACTTATTATCTAAATATTTGGAATCTATTCTAAGTATTTCCCGACTATTTATGATATGTAAGTCACTTGAATGCTAAATCATTTCTTCGGAATTAATTCCCTTATCTATATTATGTAATGTTATTTATGAAATTCCATATTATCTCTTCATTGGAAAGTTCTCACCCTTTTCTTCCCCGCTTCTTAATCCCCACCCCAAGTCACGCCTCGGTTGTGCCGTCCTTAGGGATTTGAGGTTGTGACACATTAGGTTGTTATGAGTGATGAGAGTGTCGTATGTGAGGGGATTATAGAGGATAAGAGAGAGTGTTGCTCACCTCTTGATATGAGAATAGGGGACTTGAGAGAGTAATGCTTGAGAGTATGGAAATGAGAATGGGATTGAGAAAATTAAGAGTAATGTGTGTGTGGTGTGCCGACATAGGCATAGAGAGAAAGAGAGAGAGTTCTAATTATATTTAGGTGTATTTGGTGTAGGTTTTTATAGGGTAAAAATTCCTAAAAGAAAATATTTTACGGTATAGAACATCTCTCTTAAAAATATCTAATTCTCTCGACTTAAAAACTCATCTTCGGCACTTTTCCGACATCCAATTCCACTCTACTTCTCACCAATACTCACGAATTAATTTATAGATTTGGAAAACCTAAGTTTCGAATCAAAATTTCAAGAAACGAGGAAAACCGGAAATTTTACTATTCATATTCGTCCTCTTGACTAATATGGTTCATAACGTAAATTGTACACATCGAAGTTTACTCTAAATTCACCATTAGTCATAAAATAATTTTTAGATTCGGAAGAGCCCAACTCTTAGGTATAAATTCTTAATAACGAAGAATGTCGTAAAAGTCACTATTCACTTAAGTAAGTTTTCAAAATAAAATTCAAACTCAACTCAGATCTCGGAAAATTCTCTAACTTGAATCAACAATCTTAAAATAAATTCTAGAATCCAATGACACTAATTAGACTGAATTCAGAGTTTGTTGACTGAGGGTTGACTTTTTGGTTAAAGTTACTATTCATCGGAAAGTTAACTGTCACGAAATTTTCCGAAATTCAAACTCATGCTAAATCTCACATTCTTTAACCTATATAACTCTTCACATCTTCGTTTCGAGTTGCCAAAACGATAAAAATGATGATTTTACCCTCCATGGGCATTTTGGTCATTTTGCGAGAAAATTTATTCTTGGAAATTTTTATAACACAAAATCACACATAATCACATATAATAACATTTAAGAAGCACTTAAGCACACATAATCACATTTAGGACGATTAATTATGCTTAGGAAAAATCGGGTTATTACAGCCACATACAGTCATGAAAGTTATTTTAACCACATCTTCAGGAGTCGTATCTGATGATACCCCTGATACGCATCCAACATGGACAATAACTCACACCCTGAAGTTGAGTCCATCAACTGATCAATGCAAGGCAATAGATAGTGATCTTTTGGACAAGCCTTATTCAGATCTCTGAAATCTATGCACATTCGTCAGCTACCATTACTTTTGGCTACCATCACGGCGTTCGACAACCATTCAGAATATTGTATTCTTACGATCTGACCAGCATCTAACAGCCGCTTGATCTCTTCTCTTATCACCTTCTTTTTCAGGCCCAAAGGCTCTCTTCTTTTGCCTTACTGGTTTCGCTTTAGGGTCTACATTCAAACGATGCACTGCTATCATTGGGTCGATCCCCACCATGTCTTCCGGACATAATGCAAACAAATCCACATTCCTTCTCAAGCATAGTATTATGGCTTCCTTTGGTTCCTCAGTCATGAGCTTTCCCATTTTCGTAGGAAAACCAGTTTTCTTTGGGAATAGCTCTACCATCATTAATTCCTTCTCAATTGGCTGCATACGGGATTCGAAACCTTCTTCCGCCTCCTTTATCTTTGCGTCTTTGCCTCGCAATGGACATCTGTCACACCCTAGTTTCTAATGTATTGAAACAACTAGAATACGAGGGTCAGTGAGGGTGAAACGACTAAACATCCATCAAAGAACATGCTCGATTTTAACGAATTATGTATTGAAAGCAACAACAAGATGAATTCATGCTTTCAACAAGGTAAAATAAAAATCAATAACAATGATTTAACATGCCGAATAATTAAGGATAATGAAACAAGCATTAATATTGTCTAGTAGTAATTACGGGATGTAAGGAAATAAGTTTTCGAGCACAAAGCTCATTGTATCCAAAAACAGAGTAAATCAAAAGCAGTGTTGCAGCAGAATCAAGTATCGAATATACATACACATATCAATACTAAGGTCCCACAGGTACATGTATGAAGACATGTAACCGGAAGCTTAAACCAAAAAGACTTGATCTTAAACAACGGCCGCCCAAGCACACTGCACAACTCCATCCGAGCTAACTTGCACATTTTAGAAATAATATGCAAGGCTGAGTACTTCGTACTCAGTGGACACATGATAAAAACAATTGAAAACTTGCTCGATAGAGCTATAAATTGAACTTGCCTCTTTTACTGCATCAAGTGTTAATAGAGATATTATTTGAAAAAAAATATTTTAACTTGTGACAGCCGTTAAAAACATTTTTGCCTTTCTTATAATAATAATCCGCGCGGAAATAATATTATAAGTATGAATCAATCCACAACTCATCTCTTGTGGTGTCGAGAAGTAGGCCTCCTCCTCGAGCACCATGACCGGCCCAACCAAAGCAAGGCTCACAGTCACCTCATTTAATTAATTAATGCATGCATCGTCCCGTATTTTACAGGACTTTTATCCCGTGCGTCCACGGGACTTATAATTACATCAACACGTAGATGATTGCATACCAAAACATTCAAAACAATTAGGCAAGTTAATTAACTTTAAAAAGCGCACGTAATATATATTATAAGCGCACACGTCTTTTGTTTTGGTTTAGAAAAACCCACCTGACTGGCGACACTCGCTCGATTATTTCTTTTCCCTTGTTGATTACTTCTCGCTTCCACTCGTTCCTTCAAAATAATATTTAATAAGGACTAATTTGGAAAACAACGAATACTTGTCCCGTTTATTCGGACTTCTACTTGACTCGGGCTAAAAACTCTCGATTATTTGATTTAACCGCTCGATTCCTATTTCAACCCAAGCTCTAATCGACCGTTAAGACTCTCAACTTTCCTAAGTTAAAAATAATATAATCTAAATTCCAAAACTTATTGGAAATCAATAACTCACTACTTAGCAAAATCAATTTCTCGTTTTCATTAGTCATTTACTTATATTAATTCTCAAGATTTATTATTGATTATTCACACAATATTTTCCAATAATATCAACTATACATACATGCTTATATAAATAATCAATATTTATACTCTATTATTATTTTGCTCGACTTTTAAACTCGGACTTTAGATTCTCGTTTTCTAATGCAACTAACTTTATTTCACTTAGAAAAATTCAAGAAATCTAATTATAAATTTTATTCCAAATTTCGAGACTTTATACTAATTTATCGAGTCAACGCTCGGCACGTTTCTCGATATATATATCTTGAACAATTTCTCACTTGATTTTATTTTTGGACTCGAGAATCGAGAAAATACTATTTATACTTATTAATTTTCATCATTTATCTATTTTATTATTAAAGACTAGTTTTTTATCGATTCAACTTCTAACATACTTCAATTAATTATCCAAACTCTTTTAACTCTTTAATTTGCTTAATTTCATTTAATTTCTCATTAGTCAACTTTTTATTACGTTTTGTTGACTTTTTCATAACTTAGTCGTACGAATTCCGAATTAAGTGATTCAAGTGGCTATCGTACTTGTTTTGATCTCAATTTTACGTTAGTAACATCACTTACATCTTCTACTTAGCCAAAATTTATCAATTTTCTATTTTAATTTTCTGCATTAAGTCATTTTCTTTATACTTAGTCTTTTTCAATATTTTCAATTGCTAGTATACTTAAAATCTAAAGTTCCTAATTCTTATTCTTGAGTTCTTCAGATTTTTCTATGGATGCATAATTTCTTGCTCAATTTTATTAATTCAATTTCTTGCATAATTTCTTTTAGCTATAGAAATGGAAAATTACTATTAACCCTAATTTCTATCGATTATTCTAGAGTTTTCTTCATAGATTTTTATTTATTTCAATTGAATACATAATTATATTCTAATAAATCTTAATTTCATTATTGTAGGATCAATTCTTCTTATTGAATTCAAGAACACTTAGAATTTTATTTTCTTACATTTATAGGGTTCGAATAAATTGGGGTTTTTCTCTTTAATCAATCAATTCTTGATTTTAATCTCTTATCTTGTTCTAATTAATTTGAATTTCATTATTCTTAGTTTAATTCATCCATTTGGATTTAAGGAAATTTAAAAACACAATTTATTGTGCTTAGTATTGTTCAAAATTTTCAATTTCTTATGTTAGGGAGATTATTTCTTCAATTTCTTCATACTTAGACTTATTTCACTTCCAATTTCATTTTTATAATCTTAATTAAATTTTATAACTTATAGGAATAAAATTTCCAATTTATTTCCTCATACTCTACAAATTCTTACAAGCATCATACAAATAAGTTTATTTCTTTTGATTGATAGTAATTTTACTCTTAGTACATCTTTAATTTCATTTTTAATCCATCAATATTGCAATTATAACATAAGAATTATACTTCATCTTTTTGGGGCATGATTTTTGGTACTAACATATTTTTAGAAAATAAATTCTTAACTTCAAATTATTCATGTATTCATACTCTAGCATACTTGAATTATGGATTTCTCTCTTCAATTTAAACATACAAGTTGTATTTCAATTTTTCAATTTCACTATTCATCATCTTCCTCAAGTGACTTTCTTCATTATCATGTTTATTTCTTCAATTAAATCATCAAATCATGCTTAGATAACATCATCTATATCGATAAGATCATAAGATCGACTAAAGCATGCAAACCCTAATTTTTCTTTCATTTTCGGTTCTCACAAGGGTTTTTTTTTTTCCTTCATGGATTTCCTTCTTAATTTCATCATGCTATCATCCTCACCAACACATGCATATACTCAGAATTTCAAGATCACAATTTAAAAACATGAAATCCTAAAACTAACCCTAAACTACGGTTTCAGCATGCATACATGCATAACTTAGATTTTCTTCATTCTTTCCTAATGCATGGATAGCATGCATGATTATAGAGATAAACCTTGAAAATCTAAGCTTAATATCTTATGGAAATTGTGCAGAAAATTTCGAAATTCATAGGGAGTAAAAAGCATGAAAATCATGGTGATTTAAGCCGAAACCTTACTTCCTTTCTTGCTCGATGATACTAGACTCTATTCCACGCAACTCTAGCTCCTTCCTTAAGCTTGGATTGAAGAAAAATAGAGGCTAAGGGGCTACTGCAATTTCAGCAGTTTGAAGAAAGAGAAGAGTGAGAGAGAGCCGATGGAGAGAGAGAGATGGAATGGAGTAGTTTGCACGTGATGGTGATAGTGGGATTGAGAATGGGGAAGCCTTGAGTGAGGATGCATATATTGAGAGATGAGAGCCGTGTGAGTTGAGGCAGGAAGTGAGGATAAGAGAGAGTGATTTTCACTATGGTGTGAGATTAGGGACTTGAGAGAGTATTACTTGAGAGTATAGAAATGAGAGAATGAAATAGAAATTGAGATTGTGAGATGAGTGTGTGTGTGTCGACATGGCTAGAAGAGACGAGTGAGAGGATTCTAGATATATCTAGGTAGATTTTATCAGGTAAAAATCACCGAAAGTAAAGATTTTACAGTATAAAACACCCCTCTTAAAAATATCTAATTCTCTCGACTTAAAAACTCATCTTCGGCACTTTCCCGACATCCAAATCCACTCTACTTCACACCAATTTTCACGAATTAATTTATAGATTCGAAAAATCTAAGTTTCGAATCAAAATTCCAAGAAACGAAGAAATCGGGAAATTTTACTATTCAATTTCGTCTTCTCGACTAATAAGGCTTATAACTTAAATTGTAGACATCGGATGTCACTCTAATCTTCACCATTAGTCAAAAAATATTTTCTCTATTCAAAAGAGCCCTACTTTTAGGTATGAATTTCGAATAACGAAGAATGCCGTAAAAAGTTACTATTCACTTAAGCATACTTCCAAAATAAAATTCAAACTCAACTCAAACGATCTCGGAAAATTCTCTAACTCACTTCAATAGTCTTAAATAAATTTTAGTGTCTAATGACACTGATTAGACTAAATTCAGAGCTCGTTGACCGGGATTGACTTATTGGTCAAAGTTACTATTCATCGAAAAATCAACTATCTCGGAAATTTTGGAAATTCGAACTTATGCTAAAACTCACATTTCTAAACTCATATAACTCATCACATCTTCATTTTGAGTCACCGAAACGAGAAAAATTACAATTTTACCCTTAGGGGAATTTTGGTAATTTCACGAGAACATTTATTCTCGGAAATTTTTATCACACACATTCACATATAATCACATATAAACACACATTAAAAGCACTTAAGCATGCATAATCATATTTAGGACGATTAATCTATGCTTAGAAAAATCGGGTTATTACATCATCCTACTCTTGGAGCTCCCTTCGCATTTCACTTAGCGTGCTTAATGGATTTTACATAAGACTCTTTTGATACCTCCTGATCTCTAGTGACTTCTCCCACCAGCCCCTCTTTTTGAGCGGGGAACTTCATTTTCCTGTGGTACGTGGAGACCACTACTTGGAAATCGTTTACTGTAGGTCGTCCTAAAATTATGTCATAAGCCGATGGGATATCCACTATCAGAAATTTCACCATTCGAGTGCTAGATGCCTCTCCACTTCCTAAGATTACCTGAAGGGTCACCTCTCCTTTAGGCTGTATTTTCCCCCCAGCAAAACCATATAACGCGGTATTCACTGGTGTTAAATCAACGTCGATTTTTATTTTTTGGAAAGAATCCCAGAAAAGCACATTAATCGCACTCCCAGTATCTACAAAGATGCGTGCCACTTTTCAATTAGCTACCTTTGCACTAATCACCAAGGAATCATTATGAGGTTCCATGCTAACCAGGTCTTCAGGACCAAAACTCACACATGCCCTCGGGCTCAGCTCTTCTCTTGGGAATGATTCCACCACGTCAATTTCCATTCCCACTGCTTCCGCCAGCTCCTGAACTTCCCTGCTTACCTGGGCTTTAGCAGCTCTCAAGTGAGCTTTGTAAGCTCGACCTGAGTCCCCATTAACATTCCCTCCCATAATCATGGTAATGTTTCCTTTTTGGGGGAGGATCTTCTCGACGCGGAGAGGTCCTCTCCCTCTTGTTAGGCTTTCTCTTCTCTGGTTCTTTTCTCTTGTACCCCTTGTGCCTTTCTTTTTTGAGGAATTGGAGTAAGGTATCATCTGTAATACCCCGATCTTTTATAAATCTTAATGTTTGTCTTAACTGAGCTTATGTGCCTCAATTATATATGTTCCTTTGTGTGATAAAAATTTCCGAGAAAAGAAATTTACTCGTGAAATTACTAAAATGCCCTTGAATGTCTTTACGTGAGTTTTATCGTTTCGGTCATCCAAATTGATTGTGTGATGAATTGAGTGAGCATGATTATATGAGTTTGAGTTTGAGTGTGAATTTCGGAAAATTCTGAGAAGTTTCATTTTTGGATGAATAGTATCTTTTCTCGAGTTTTTGCTATTTATCGAACTTTTCTGAATTTCGTCTAATTAGTGTCTTTTGAGTCTAGAAATGATTCTAAAAGCTTTTAGATAGCTTTGAGAGTCGTCAGAGATCGTCCGAGAGAAAATGCAGTTGAAGGTCCAGAAAACCCTAATATGAATAGTGAATTCCGACTTTTTCTTCGTTGCTCGGAATTTTAATCTAAAAGTTTGATTTCTGGGTTTCTTGATTTCTGGTCGAGAAAGATTCGTAGTGAGTTTTAAATCATTTGAGAGTTTATTAAAAAAGTAGGGTTAATTGCACCGGATAACTTTTTCTTCCGGCGAAATTTATATCGCATTTTTATCACCTGGTGCAACTAAAACTCTATTAATTCATTTATACACTCACAAATCTCTCACTCTCTCACGCAAACTGTCACAGCCCCAAATCCCGAGGGACGGTAAAGCCGGGGTGCGACTAGGGATTGGATTAAAGAAGCGGGGAAGAAGGGGAAAAGAATGAGAATGAATGAATAAACAGACATTAATAACAGAATAAACTCTATAAACAAGACTTCTTTAAAATGAAAGAGTTGATCTCGAAGGATCACTCGACAAGGTTCTCAAAAGGAAACTGAGTTAATTGTACGGGGTTTAGACCCAACAGAAGATACATTAACTTCAAAAAGAGATTGGCAGCGGAAAGCGTAAAGTTGAATACAAGTTCTTATTCTAATTACGACTTCTTAACTCAACATCAACCACCGCTACTCCTGTCGCTCAACCTGCACATTTTATAAAACATATGCAGGGCTAAGTACAAAATCACTTAGTGGGCACATTGCCGAAAACATATAATAAGTATAGATAAATCAGGCATCTCATTTCTGTAGCACACCGGGGTTTTTCAATAAAGGCCCGTGTCTACTGAACATTTTCTTTTCTCATAAATCACTCGGCCGAGCATTTTCTGACAGATGTTACGTTCAATCTTGCTCAATAATTATCACCGTGGCTGGCCGCCCCTCAACAGGGTTCCACAAACAACGGCTACTGTGTACACTAACTTTGGATAGTAGGTCGGCTAACTGAAAGTCCGATCGTTTTAGTTAGCAAGTCGGCTAACTAATAAATCTGGATAGTAGGTCGGCTAACTCAGAAGAGTACAAGAGAACTCACATAAAAACAAATCATTTCATGCTCTGATTATCTCGTTGAAAACACAATTATCAAAGCTTGTAAACAAAGATTTTCGAGCATTGCCCATTTATTTTGTATATAGAAAAGCCCACCTGACTGATTACAAAACTACTATTCGAGCTTCCGTCTCTGGTCTTCCGTCCTATCCTCGGTGCTGACTTCCCCCTTTTTATCGTAAATAAACAAACTTAAGCAACTTGAACGCAACGATAAAAGAAACAGGAAATCGAATCGGTTTTTAGTCTTTTAGGCTTTTGCACTTTTACTACTTTTTTTGATTAACTAATAAACGAGACTTCGATCAATTCTCGTCTACAAACTGACTCAGTTCTGTACTCGATACTTAGGTCAGTAGATAATGGATGTCAATAACTTATAAAGACTTAAAAATTCACATAGAACGAAGTTGAAAAGGATTCAACTTTAAGAAATTAGGTTTTAGAAACTTTCTGCACAATACAGAGGTTCTGGAGTTCACTCAGAACAGAGAATTATAAAACAGGGGACGATCAATACTATTCCACTTTTATTTTCACGAAATTTCCATCTTAAGACAGTATATATGCAGTATCCTTTAATCGGGCTCACATTCACGCCTTTTGATTAAACAAACGACGAGCATTTCCTCGTCATTTCCAACTAACCATTTACTATACCAAAACAATTTCATATTCAAATCCTATTTCATTTTCGTTTATCCACTTCTCGTTTCTTAACTATATCTCATAACATCTCGTATCTCGTATGGAAAAGTCGTTAACTACAATATTGTTCGACTATCCATAACAATCATTATTATCAAAAAGGTTTTCCTTATTCGACTTTTCTATCGGCTTATATACTCGATTCTTCGTCTCTTATTCAAAATTTCAAACTTCTTAGAATTCGTTCAAACTTTACGGTTACGATCATTAACTAACAAGATTATCATAGGTTCGAATCAAAAACCTAAATCATTACTTATGCTCGACTTATCATCGATTGTTCGTCTCTTAACGAAAATCCTACGTTCTCCGTTTTCGTTCAAATTTTACAACAACGATCATCATCTAACAAGCATCACTAATATGTAAACCATATTCTAAAAACATTATCGAGCTTCAACTTAACGATGGATTTCCGTCTCTTACATTTTTCAATTTATTTTTAGAAAAATCTAAATAAATTATATAGTCATCTACATACATACTACATCTCATTTCCATTAACCATACATAAAAAACATAACATCTTCTTCATCAAAACCTCACTTGTTCTTCTCTTACATTTCTATTTTTATTTTTAGAAAATTCTTATTAAATTCATGAAGTCATCTAACAACATGTAGAATAAGAATCCATCATTCAAACACCAAGAAAATCGAACTACGATCAAACCCCTAAAATCTAAAAAAAATCGGTATTAACATAATTAAGGGGGGATTGATTTTCTTCATGATTCAATCCATAAACTCTAATTCTAAGCATACTATATCATGAATTAAACAAGGTTCGTCATGCTTCTTTACCCTATAAATTTCGGAAAAAATAAAGATGATGGAATCAAGATTTTGTTCGGTTCATAACGTAGATGATGTTCTTACCTTGCCGAATATGAAGTCGGATCTAAGATCGATCGGTAGACGGAGGTCTTGTGTTCTTGAGAAGAGATTGAAGAAGAAGTTTTAATGGAGGAATTTGAGAGAGAATGGGAGAGAGAAAGAGTGAAGATGGCGGCAATGGGAGAGAAGAAAGAGAGATGGATGACTCATGTATACTTACATAAAGGTGAAGGAAATATCTAACTAAAGGTGGTGACTCGCTTAAGGTGTGTTTGGTTGCGATTTATTAGACGGAAATATCTCGTTTCTGGGTTTTAAACGATGTTATAAAAGTCGAGAAATAATTTCTTAGATAGTTACGAATTCGATGAAATCTAATTCGTCCGTTAGATTAGAAATAAATCACGTACTCGAAAAACCTAATTCTTTTTCAAAATCCGAGAAAAAGTCGGGATTAGACAGTCTAAAATTCTCCCGGAAAAATCATAAAAACTGACTTTCTCCGGTGAACTCGTATCAAAGAAAAAGTGAATGTAAATTCTGACGGTTTTTAATTCTGAGTTTTCGGACGAAAAATCTATCAGACGCGAAAACCCTAATACAGTAGTCGTTCGACCGACTTCTGGAATTTATTTTAAGAAACGGATTTCACCGTAAATCTTAGAATCAAAAATCCTTAACATAGGCGTTTAAAGCCTTAATTTTTAATCAAATACGGATTAAACTTCTGAGGTATTACATCCTACCCCTCTAACAAGAAATTTCGTCCCGAAATTTTCATATCCTCTTTAAGCTTTTCGGGGTACTTCTTTCTCATCTCTTATTCGAGTTCTCACGTGGCTTTTTCTTGCCCGTGGTGACTTCATAACACTTTTACTATTCGTATCGACTTGCTTCTTAACTTTCGCGCTTTTCGATCCAAGATCGATTGCAGTCTTTTTTCATAACTTATCTTATACTCAAGATCAACGTCTTGCTGGTGGATCACGTGTTTCAGAGCGAACACGTACTTTCTCAAACGAGATACACAATTATAATAAACATTCCATAGACTTGGCAACACGGCCAATCTATACACATTAAAACTATCTTTTTCAAGATATCAAATAATCACATAAATCTTTGTCTAAACTTATACTTGACATGAAATTAATGATTCCTTTTATCAGAGAATTCTTAAGAAAACTTTATCTCTCTTTTCGAATTTTAGTTCTGATCAGCGTATCACATAAGACTTTCGTCTTCTCTAAACTTCTTTTATTCAGACTTGAGTCTATCGAATGATCTCGATCATTTCACTGACTGTATCTAGTCCTAGGTTCTTTCTTTCACCTACCTTATTACAATAAGGTCGTATTCTTAACTTCTTCCTATACAAGGCCTTGTAAAGCGCAATACTTATCGTAGCATGATAACCACTAGTATGAGCAAAATCGACCAACGGCAAAACATTCTTCCATTTTGCACTTCAATCCAATACTATCGTTCTCAACACATCTATGTGCATTCGTATCGTCCTCTCGGATTGTCCATCCGTTTAGGGGTAAAAAGCTGTATTAAAAATTAAGGTTGGTACTCAGCTTCTTCTGCATAGTAGTCCAAAACCTTAAAGTAAATCTGGCATCTCTATCAAACCTTATCGACTT
Source organism: Schizonepeta tenuifolia (assembly GCA_029490685.1). Lineage (NCBI taxonomy): Eukaryota > Viridiplantae > Streptophyta > Magnoliopsida > Lamiales > Lamiaceae > Schizonepeta > Schizonepeta tenuifolia. The sequence continues at coordinate 19,968 of JANLIY010000308.1, read as the reverse complement.
TTGTATTCCGTGCAGACGTACAATCTCACGGACATACAACTGTGCTAACTTTTCTGACCCATAGGTAATCTTAATTGGTAGAAAATGAGCTGATTTGGTGAGTCTATCAATAACTACCCAGATGGCAGTGTTTCATCTTCTTGACTTAGGCAAACCTGTCACAAAATCCATAGCTATATCCTCCCATTTCCATTCTAGAATACTTAATGGCTGTAACAATCTATATGGTCTTTGGTGTAGAGCTTTCACTTGTTGACAAACCAAACATCTTTCTACAAACGAGGCAACGTCTCGTTTCAAATCGTTCCACCAAAAATTCTTTATCAAATCCTGACACATCTTCGTACTCCCTGGGTGTGCTGTATAAGGCGTATCGTGAGCCTTACTCATGATATCATTCTTCAATTCGTTGTCTCCAGGGATACAAAGTCTGCCTTCAAACAAAATCGCATTATCTGGTGCTTCGGAAAAACCGTCCGGTTTATCCGTTCTTATCCTTAGTCGAAGCTTCTCAGTTGATTCGTCCTTTCTCTGCACACTTATGATTCTTTCTCCCAAGTCTGATGTAGCTACTAGTGCTGCTTATATGGTCTGTTATCGTTTCAGGGGCATCGAGCACTTCTAAGTCCATTTCCTCAAATTCTCTTACCAGAGCTTCTTCCTCAACAAAGAGACATCCTAACTTGGTTGGAGTCTTGCGACTCAGCGCATCGGCTACAATGTTTGCTTTTCCTAAATGGTAATTGATTCCGCAATCATAATCCTTGACTAATTCGAGCTATCGTCTTTGTCTCATATTCAATTCATTTTGCTTGAAGAAGTACTTTAAACTCTTATGGTCCGTATAAATCTTAACCCTAACACCATATAGATGGTGTCTCCAAATCTTCAGCGCATGCACAACGGCTGCTAGTTGTAAGTCGTGGGTTGGGTATTCAACTTCATGAGGTCGAAGTTGTGGTGAAGCATAAGCTATCATCTTTCCATCTTGCATCAATACACAACCTAATCCGTTCTGTGAAGAATCTGTATAGACCACATATTCCTTATTCGCTTCTGGCAAAGCCAACACTGGTGTTGTGGTTAACTTCTCCTTGAGTATCTAAAAACTCTTCTCGTATTCGTCCGTCCATCTGAACTTATTTTCCTTCCGAAGTAGTTGCGTCATAGGTCTAGCAATCGTTGAAAATTCTTCGATGAATCTTCTGTAATAACCGGCTAAACCTAAGAAACTCCTAATTTCATTCGGACTTGTTGGCGATTTCCAATCGCGTACTGCCTCTACCTTGGCAGGATCTACTTTGATGCCTTCTGCTGATACTACATGTCCAAGGAACATCACTTACTTCTGCCAAAACTCGCACTTACTGAATTTGGTGTAAAGCTTCTTAGCTCTAAGCGTTTCTAAAACTATTCTTAAGTGTTTCTTGTGTTCTTCCTCATTCTTGGACTAAATGAGAATATCGTCAATGAATACTAAGATGAATTTGTCTAAGTACGGGTGAAAAATTCGATTCATGAGATCCATGAATATTATGGGAGCGTTAGTCAAACCGAATGGCATAACTAGGAATTCGTAATGGCCATATCTGGTTCGGAAAGCAGTCTTAGGTATGTCTTCGGGTTTGATTTTCAATTGATGGTACCCGAATCTTAAATCAAATTTTGAAAAGACTCCTGCGCCCTTAAGCTGATCAAAAGGTCTTTTATCCTTCGCAAAGGATACTTATTCTTAAGGGTGATCTTATTTAATTCGCGATAGTCTATGCACATCCTCATAGAACCATTCTTTTTTCTGACAAACAAAAAACAGGTGCTCCCCAAGGTGAAACACTCGGTCTAATGAATCCAAGGTCTAACAATTCTTGCAGCTAGATCTCAAGCTCTTCTAATTCTTTCGGTGCATACTCCATATAGAATGGCACAGTTAATAGATAATCAATTCATCCCATGGATTTTATCTATGTCGAACATTTTATTACGTTTCGATTGCTTATTATGATCTTAAAAAGACCCTAAGTTAAATTCTATGTCCGAGAAAAAACTAAGGAAGTGACGATAATTTCTTCTAAGGCATGGTTATTCTTATTTTATGATTAGCGCACTTTGGTCTTACTCTTATAGTGTCGACAAGCACTAGAAATAACGAATGTAAAGTTCTGGTATGAGGTAGAATAATGACAAGGTAATTAAGAAGTTCGTCCTATACCTGCCAACTTTCTTTGCCCCTATTGCGCGCATCTTGTTCGATCGCAAATGCCCTAATGTTCTGTTGCTGTTGGTCGTACTATTGAAGCTGCTGCTGCGGCTGAGTCTGAATCGCCCTCAAAGGTTGAGGCTGACCATACTAATTCGATCCTACTGGTTGCATCGGTTTTAGACAATTTCTTTTCACGTGTCCTTTCTGTCCACATTTAAAGCAAACACCAGAGTTCGCTTGACAGACACCGTAGTGCATCCTATTACACTTAGGACAGACAGGAACGGTAACCCTTTCCTTGATTATTGTTTGTTTGTTGCCCCTGCCTTGATTGATTATTCTAATTTGACTGCTGAAAGCCTTGCTGATTTCTTCTCTGGTTCCCATAGCAGCCACTGTTATTTCCTTCTTCCCATTTCCTTTTTCCTTTATAGTTGTTTTTGTTGTTGGAAGGGTTTTGAATTGGAGCCTGGGTTGGTGTTGGTATGTATGCTATACTCTTTCTTTTATCCGGCACAACTGCCTCTATTTCTAGGACTCGTCCTAGTATTTCCGTATAGCTCAGTCCCTCGTGACTGGCTAATGCTATTCCTAATTTATGTTTAAGTTCTCCACGAAACTTCTTTGCTATTTCCTCTTCGGTATCCACTTGATCGGATGCATACTTGTCATAAAATGCCTCTTTGAATTCTTTCCAAGTAATTGGAGCCATTTGCTCTGCCAGCATAACTTTCTGCCTAGCCTTCCACCAGTAATCAGCTGGTCCGGCTAGTTGAAACGCAACACATGAAAGGCGCTCCTTATCAGTATATCCTAGAAGCTTAAAGATTCTTTCTATAGATCGTACCCAAAGCTCAGCATCGCTTAGGTTACTAGATCTATTAAAAACAGGTGGATTTCTTTTGAAAAATAAATCCTCAATGTTATGATGTCGTGGAGGTAGCTGGAGTGAAGGGGTTGCTTGGTGTTTTTGCTCTTTTTTGCTTCCACGTTGTCCTTAACCTCTACCAGGTCCTCTACGACTACCAGGACCTCTTCTGGTGTTAACTACTTTCGGCGGCATTTTTGAAACTATAGGAAACAGAAATTCTCATTAGCACTTTTGCTTTTAAACATTTTACTTACTTACTTAACCTTCTTTTACTTAATAACCCCTTTTTCCTGACTTAAACAAGTTTATGGAAAAGAAAACTGAAAAAAAAATAGCTTCGATTCTTAACTCTTTTAAACTTTTAACTTCTCGATTTAAACCAGAATGTTCATCTAAACTTTTTCTTCTACTTGTACTTTAAAAGAAACTTTCACAAGATTTAAGCCCACTTTCGGGTCATCATATATATATATTATATACATGTCAAAAGAATATTAGTTTTGCCTCCAACGAGGACTTATACAAAAAGGTTTAGACTACGACTAGTCTAAACTAGGCTAACTGCCTATCTATGTATAGGATGCACTAACATACCGCATTTTCTGTACCTACTAGAAGTACTAGAACATAAACTATCCATAAAACTCTGTATCCGCATAGAGTACTACAAAAGAAGTCTACTGATCTAGCTATGCACAAGGCAGGGAAAAATTACTACTACGCGTCTAAGACGCTCCACTTAACAAGCTGCAGTCGAGCCATTATTGCCCTCTACGGCCTGAAAATCCTCGGAGTCCTCCTCTGGGTCCTCCTCTGAATCTTAATTAAAGACGAGCTGAACTGCTTCGTCAACCCTAATCGTGGAGCCGTCCAAAAGTACAAGTGGTGGTGGTGAAGGCACCTCTGAAACGGCCCTCTCCGAGTCTGAAACCAAGTAGTCCAAACTGGTCTCTACTGTCCTCTTCTTTGGAGGCAACAGGTGCTCGGGAGGTGAACTAGACTCGTATTCCTCTGTAGAACGGACCCTGGATGGTCTTGCCTCAAACTCTCCTCGGACCCTCGCCAACTCTGCACAGATCTCCTTAAGTGGTCTAAATGAGAATGGAAATTCTATCATAGTAGCAAGCTCCGTGCCGATCTCTAGATATCCTGTCTCTTGAACTAACTCCTCACTGGGTGAAAGGACTGGTGGTAACTCTAGCAGTGTGGCCATCTCCGGATCCATGTTCAAAGACTCTGGCTCTGTTTCTGAAAAATGACGGTAGGGGTGGTGCTCCTTAATGGGAACTGACAATATGAATCTGCTCTGAAAGAAACGCTCGTGTATGGCGAGAGCGAATCCTGAGAAATCTCCTATCGGCTCAGTGTCATCGCCGAACAGTGCAAGGAAGTACCAAGACAGATCATGTGCCCATCCGTGCCACTCATCTGGTAGTCAAACAATCAAATCTGATATAGCCTGACGTTCTGTAATACTGTGTCGGGCTGCATGGTAAAGCACGGAAAAGTTACTAACTATCTGTCCTATGTCGTCGTTCGGGTCTGCCTCATAAATTCGATAATCATCCAGTATCTCATCTGCCCAAGTATGTTGTGGCGGGGATTGATTCTCCTGAGTCATGTCACTACTAGAAGCCATCCTATAAGGTTTTAAGAAACACGGATCAGTAACTGGTAGGATAATAACTTATCTTAAGAAAATTCTTAAATTTACAATTAGAATACTCCATTATTCAATTGTAATCCCACAAACGCTTGACAATAACTTATCTTAGTATCTAGCAATTTCAAGAAATTGCACTCAAACAATAAAAAAATTCCAGATTTTATACTTTTCAACTTATTATTCTTTTACTTTCTTACTTTATTTCTTCCTCGAAGAAAATTTCTTAACGATCTCTTTTGATTCTCTGAACTTATCAACTTATTTATTCTTATTCTTCTTATTATTCTTTATTTTATTTCCTTAAAAGGAAATTCTTACGCCTTTCATTTTCAAAAACAAGTTGACTCCAACGAGTCTGTTGTTCATGTCACTCTACGCAGGTGACATTCATTTAATCTCCTTGATTCCCTTTATTCTATCCTTTCCGATCCGATCGTTTCTTGGAAATTTTGGAACCAACGCTTCTTAGAACGTCTATGTTCTCAAAGAATCGGGAAGGCCTTAGAATTCGTCTAAATTCTCATGCCAATAAAACATTTCAAACAAGGAAATTATAACTCACATAATTTCACATACTTTCACATAGCATAGCATTCATGCTTTCACATAGTTCACGTAATATCACAAAGTATAACTCTTATACTTCAATCAAATCATACTTGGCATACTTATTCTCAATCATACTTCCATACTTTATCACAAATTCTTGCATACTTATTCAAAAATTTCTTCTTAACAGAAATCATACTTCTGAAATTATTTCCTTACTTTTCTTCTTCGATTGAGTCGACGTAGCGGGAGGTTGAGTTGTCGTCTACACTCTTAAACTTAGTGTTACGACTTAACTTTACTTGAAAGAAGACTCGGGTATAGAGTATATACAAATACTCTATCTTACTACTTGAAAGAAATTTGTATACAGAGCAGAAACGATTACTCTGATACCACTCTGTCACAGCCCCAAATCTCGAGGGACGGCAAAGTCGGGGTGCGACTAGGGGTTGGATTAAAGAAGCGGGGAAGAAGGGGGAAAGAATTACAATGAATGAATAAATAGACAATAATAACAGAATAAGCTCTATGAACAAGACTACTTTAAAATGAAAGAGTTGATCTCGAAGGATCACTCGACAATGTTCTCAAAAGGAAACTGAGTTAATTGTACGGGGTTTAGACCCAACAGAAAGATACATTAACTTCAAAAAGAGATTGGCAGCACAAAGCGTAAAGCTGAATACAAGTTCTCATTCTAATTACGACTTCTTAACTCAACATCAACCACCGCCGCTCCCGTCGCTTAACCTACACATTTTATAAAACATATGTAGGGCTAAGTACAAAAGCACTTAGTGGGCATATTGCCGAAAACATATAACACGTATAGATAAATCAGGCATCTCATTTCTATAGCACACCGGGGTTTTTCAATAAAGGCCCGTGTCTACTAAACATTTTCTTTTCTCATAAATCACTCGGCCGAGCATTTTCTGACAGATGTTACGTTCAATCTTGCAAAATTATTATCACCGTGGCTGGCCGCCCCTCAACAGGGTTCCACACACAACGGCTACTGTGTACACTAACTTTGGATAGCTGGTCGGCTAACTCAAAGTCCGATCGTTTTAGTTAGCAAGTCGGCTAACTAATAAATCTCGATAGCAGGTCGGCTAACTCAGAAGGGTACAAGAGAACTCACATAAAAACAAATCATTTCATGCTCTGATTATCACGTTGAAAACACAATTATCAAAGCTTGTAAACAAAGATTTTCGAGCATCGCTCATTTATTTTGTATATAGAAAAGCCCACCTAACTGATTACAGAACTAATATTCGAGCTTCCGTCTCTGGTCTTCCGTCCTATCCTCGGTGCTGACTTCCCCCTTTTATCGTAAATAAACAAACTTAAGCAACTTAAACGCAACAATAAAAGAAACAGGAAATCGAATCGGTTTTTAGTCTTTTAGACATTTGCACTTTTACTACTTTCTTTTGATTAACTAATAAACGGGGCTTCGATCAATTCTCGTCTGCAAACTGACTCGGTTCTGTACTCAATACTTAGGTCAGTAGATAATGGATGTCGATAACTTATAACGACTTAAAAGTTCACATAGAACGAAGTTGAAAAGGATTCAACTTTAAGAAATTAGGTTTTAGAAACTTTCTGCACAATATAGAGATTCTGGAGTTCGCTCAGAACAGAGAATTATAAAACAGGGGACGAATTTTATACCACAAGAAAGCCACGGGTGTCTAGTTTACTCTCCAATTTACGGATCTCGATTTCGTTAAAAGAGCTAGAAGTTATGACAGTTTCTGTGAAACGTCGCAAAACAGTCGTGCGAAATCCTAATGCTCGACAAATCTCGACGCACGATTCCCTAGGTTCGATCAATACTATTCCACTTTTATTTTCACGAAATTTCCATCTTAAGACAGTATATATGCAGTATCCTTTAATCGGGCTCACATTCACGCCTTTTGATTAAACCAAACGACGAGCATTCCTCGTCATTTCCAACTAACCATTTACTATACCAAAACAATTTCATATTCAAATCCTATTTCATTTTCGTTTATCACTTCTCGTTCTTAACTATATCTCATAGCATCTCGTATCTCGTATGGAAAAGTCGTTAACTACAATATTGTTCGACTATCCATAACAATCATTATTATCAAAAAGGTTTTCCTTATTCGACTTTTCTATCGGGTTATATACTCGATTCTTCGTCTCTTATTCCAAAAATTTCAAACTTCTTAGAATTCGTTCAAACTTACGGTTACGATCATTAACTAACAAGATTATCATAGGTTCAAATTCAAAAACCTAAATCATTACTTATGCTCGACTTATCGTCGATTGTTCGTCTCTTAACGAAAATCCTACGTTCTCCGTTTTCGTTCAAATTTTACAACAACGATCATCATCTAACAAGCATCACTAATATGTAAACCATATTTTAAAAACATTATCGAGCTTCAACTTAACGATGGATTTCCGTCTCTTACATTTTTCAATTTATTTTTAGAAAAATCTAAATAAATTATATAGTCATCTACATACATACTACATCTCATTTCCATTAACCATTCATAAAAAACATAACATCTTCTTCATCAAAACCTCACTTGTTCTTCTCTTACATTTCTATTTTTATTTTTAGAAAATTCTTATTAAATTCATGAAGTCATCTAACAACATTTAGAACAAGAATCCATCATTCAAACACCAAGAAAATCGAACTACGATCAAAACCCCTAAAATCTAAAAAAAATCGGTATTAACATAATTAAGGGGGGATTGATTTTCTTCATGATTCAATCCATAAACTCTAATTCTAAGCATACTATATCATGAATTAAACAAGGTTCGTCATGCTTCTTTACCCTATAAATTTCGGAAAAAATAAAGATGATGGAATCAAGATTTTGTTCGGTTCATAACGTAGATGATGTTCTTACCTTGCCGAATATGAAGTCGGATCTAAGATCGATCGGTAGACGGAGGTCTTGTGTTCTTGAGAAGAGCTTGAAGAAGAAGTTTTAATGGAGGAATTTGAGAGAGAATGGGAGAGAGAAAGAGTGAAGATGGCGGCAATGGGAGAGAAGAAAGAGAGATGGATGACTCATGTATACTTACATAAAGGTGAAGGAAATATCTAACTAAAGGTGGTGACTCGCTTAAGGTGTGTTTGGTTGCGATTTATTAGATGGAAATATCTCGTTTCTGGGTTTTAAACGATGTTATAAAAGTCGAGAAATAATTTCTTAGATAGTTACGAATTCGACGAAATCTAATTCGTTGGTTAGATTAGAAATAAATCACGTACTCGGAAAACCTAATTCGTTTTTCAAAATCCGAGAAAATGTCGGGATTAGACAGTCTAAAATTCGCCCGGAAAAAATCATAAAAACTAACTTTCTCCGGTGAACTCGTATCGAAGAAAAAGTGAATGTAAATTCTGACGGTTTTTAATTCTGAGTTTTCGGACGAAAAATCTATCGGACGCGAAAACCCTAATACAGTAGTCGTTCGACCGACTTCTGGAATTTATTTTCAGAACGGATTTCACCGTAAATCTTAGAATCGAAAATCCTTAACTTAGGCGTGCAAAGCCTTAATTATTAATCAAAGACGGATTAAACTTCCGGGGGTATTACACAAACAGTCTCTCGATCATTTCTCTCTCTAATTCTTTCTCATCTTTCTCTCCCACCAATCTCTCTCTCTTCTCTCTCCCTCTTGCATAAACACACACACACAAACCAATCATCCATTTATGAACATTCTTCAAGCTCTAAAAATGGCGATAACTTAGCCTCCGATCATCCAACGACTAAACTAATAAGGTATTTGTAATCCTCTCGTCATGGTGATCGATTTAAGACTAGGATTTATTCTTTTCTTTTCTCTTTGAAAATCAGCAGCTTTTGTGCCAAGGATGGAGTTCGATTTTAGAGTGTTTAATGCTTAGAGTTGCGTGGATTGAAGCCTTCGATCGATCAAGCTTTCAAGAGTTCTTAAGTTCTTTGATCTTTGTTCGATTATAGTAGTTTGAGCTCAAGAAAAATCCTTCTCCTCTCTCTCTTAAATTTCGGCACTCCCATGCCATGGAGGAGAGCTCAATTTCAACTTGTTTTGGAGTCTAGAAATCGATCCTAGCATAGTTCTATGCATGAATTTGAAGCCAAAACTCTTGATCATCATCTCCCCCTTTAACGATTTTTATGACCAAACATAGGATTTTGGGTGTTGATGATTTTGATGATATTTGATCTTAGTTTCATCTTGATTTCTTCTATGATTTCTTGTATGAAAATAGAGGTTAAAACCTTGATTATTTCCTCCTTAGGTATACCGAAATTTGAGCATATTTAGGTATTTTTATGTTAATGATCCAAGCATGATTTGGATGATAGATTTGTGTTCTAGATTATTATCTAAGAGTTTTTATGTATTTGATTGAATGAGAAAGATGATGATGTATATATGTATGTGGGTACCGAAAATATGGTGAAAATTTAGGGATTTGTATGATGATGTTCTTAGTATGGAATTAATGATGATAGAGATGATCTCTGATGATATATGATGCATAAGAAATAAAGAAATGGAAGAAAGATATTATTTATTATCTTTTAGAAGAACCGATTATATATATATGAAGGAAATTGTATTTTGTGATGATCTTGGTGATATAAATATAGATAATATAATTTGATGAATAAAAGAAGATGGAATAAGAGAAATTAGAAGAATGAATTTTGGTGGATTTTTCTTTGAAAAATTCGAATCAAAGTGGTAGTTAAACGTTGATGGTTTTTAAGGTTTGCATGTTAGAATTGTTAAAATAGATGATTAGATGATGAACATGAAGTTTAAAATAACTAAAGTAGCTTTTTGAAATTCCTTGAATCCGAGATAATATGTGAAAGTTACCGAGTAATAAAAATTAATCAATGAAAAATCGAGCTAAAAATAAGAAACGAGTAATTTTGTAAAGTTAAAGTTAAAGATAAGAAAAATTAATCGAGGGTAAATAAATAATTAGAAGTAATTAGAATTTTTTTACGGAGTTTGGTAATTTTTCGAGTAGTGACACGTTTTACGAGAAAATAATAGACTTTATTCCGAAAAAAATTTATTAAGAGTTTCGGATTTTAAATCCGATTCCAAATTGAAGTCCTTGATTTATTTTAAGAAAGATGAAATATTTTCATTTTAATCTAATAGCTTTTATTTTAAGTTATAAACCGAGAAAAGTCGAGTCAACATGAGTTATAATCTAGTCTTGAATGAGTTTCCAAGTAAACATTTGTGATTAAGAAAATTATATGATTTTCTAGAATTTTTCTGAAATATTTTATTATATTTGGAAAATTTTTCTTTTTCCATCTATTTATCGAAGTCAATCGTTTACCTGTTTGTGAATGTTTGATTCTTGATCTGAAAGTTATTTGTGAATGATTTGTGAGGTTAGAACCCGAAAATTAATCTTGTAATATTCCTGAGTTCGTTAACTTGAGAAATCGAGAAAAACGAGACTTATGATGTGAATGGCATTTTCTGATATTTATGGATTATTTATCTATTACAATGTTTGGATATTATTGAGTCAAGTATCCGAGTCTGAGAGTCCGTTGGTTTAGTAATTGAATAGAACGAGAAATCGAGAAAGATCGAGTAGATAAGTCGAGATAAGTTAAGAAAACCGAGTCAAGTAGAAGTGCTTCAACCGAGCGTTTAGTTCGTTACGTTTTTTGAGTAAGTAGGTCTCACCCTTATAAGATGTTGTTCTTGAAGGAACGAGCGGGACTGAGAAGTGAAAGCGGAGAGAAGAAAGCAGCTAAACCCGACAGACCCCTCAGCAGTCAGGTGGGCTTTTTAACCAAACAAAGTGATGAATGTGATTATTATTATCATACTATGTAAGTTTTGAAATTTATTGGACTTGCCATTTTATCTGAGTTTGGTATGTTTAATCATCTACTTGAGTTATTAATGTCCTGTGTGAGACAAGACAAACGCATGTTGTTATTAATTGTTTGGTGTGATTGTGAGCCATTGCTTCGATTAGGCCGGTCACAGTGTTGAGAAGGAGGCCTCACTTCTTGACACACGAGAATTATGTGGTAGATTTGATTCACACCTGCCATTCAAATTATATATATTGACTGCGCAGTCGTTTCAAGAAAAGAAATGATTTTGCATGCACAAGTTAAACGTTTTAAACTATACTAACATTTGTGATGCAGTGGCAAGGCATAAGTTCAATTATATAGCTCTATCGAGTAAGGTTTAAATTATTTTGGCATGTGTTCACTGAGTACGAAGTAACTCAGCCCTGCATGTATTTCTAAATGTGCAGGTTAGTAGGATGAAGATGCCGGATAGTGCTCAATGGTGGTGTCTATTTGAATAAAGTCAAGTCTTCTTTTGGTTTAAGCTTGTAATTGCATATCTTCATATATGTAATTGTAGGACTTGAGATGTTATTCCGATGCATGATAAACAAACTTGTTTATTTGTTTTAACTATAATACTCTGATGATGTGTCGATACAATGAGCTTTGATGCTCGTTCATTTGAGATTAGAATTGAAAGCATGTTCTATTTGTTATCGCTTTCAATCTATATTCCCTTGTTCCCGAGCATGTTCATTTGTCAAGTTATGTTTTATATTCGAGGTTTCACCCTATTGCCTAATAGATTCTAGTTGTTTTTATACCCCAGAATTTGGGTTGTGACATCATCCTTCTTTAATAACCGCCTCAATAGCATCTTTTAGATGCCTGCAGGAGTTTGTATCGTGACCATAATCATTATGATACCTGCAATACAACTCGGATCGCGGATTACGAGGAGATTCCTTGTAACTGTTGGGAAATTTGAAATGCAGAGATCTAGCTGCCACTTCCATCGCTTCCACCAATGATGCATTAAGAGGTGTATATTGGTCAAATCGTTCAGGAGCTCTTTTGGGCTTCTATCTTCTTTTGTCTTTATCAGTTCTCAGTGTTGAAGATGACTTCTCTCTGAGGTCTCTTTCGTAGGGACAGGAGACTTCTTCTTAACCTTTCGAGCCTCTTGGGCTTCTTCCAAATTAACATATTTATCAGCTCTCTGCAATAACTCTTCAAAGTACACGAGAGGTCTCTTGTTTAGTGAATTGAAGAATAAGCGAAGCTAATCCTTGTATCAACGCCTGCACCTTCACATCATCAGAAGCTAAGGGCACTTGCAGTGCCTGAGCATTTAAAGCGCCCCACATTACTGGCGTAAGCTCTCCGCGGGCCCCTGCCTCAAAGCCATAAGTGAGGAGGACGTCTTGACATGGCTCCTTGCACTAGCAAATTGATGTAAGAACATAGAATCGAACTCGTTGAACGAGTTTATGCTATTTGACGACAGTTGAGAGAACCACTGTTGAGCTATCCTAGACAAAGTTATGAGAAAAACTCGGCATTTTACCCCTTCAATATACTGGTGCAGCATCGCCCCGTCTCGAACCTCATTATATGCTCATGCAGGTCTGTGGAGCCATCATACGCCAGTGTCAACGTCTTAAACTTTGGAGATAGCAGATCATCTTTGATGTCCTTAGAAAAAGGAGACTGGTTGTTGCTTGCCCTAATAGGCTTTTTAGGTGACTTCTTCAAGGAAGAGACCTTCTTTTGATGATCTTTCAATTGCTGTTTGAGAGCTGAGATTTCTATAGCAACCACTTCAGCTCGAGATTTTATGACCCTTCTTTCATTCTTTGCACATTTTTGCAACAAAGGGAACCAACATATAAATAAGCATTCATTACTTTGCCAAAGAACAAGTCATTCAAGACTATTTTTTAATGTCTATTTCTTTCATTCGTTTACTACTAACCATTCTCAGATTCAATCTGAGGGCTCTCATAACCTCACTCTGTACTGATTTTCTTCCACAGGCTCTCCCTGTCAGAAATCATAAGAATATTCAGATCATTGAATAGTTATTTTCACACAAGCAAGGTTTGAGCCACTTCATTTGCTTCTCATCGCTACTAAGGTCACATATGGACATATTGTACCTCTTTGGATTTTCCCTTCATTGTGCTACTAAGCTTTTTATTTTAGCTCTCAGGTGAGATCATGGGCCTTACAGCCTGATTCACCAGTGCACTAAGTTGATCCATCGATAGTGCGTAGGTAATATTTTGCTGCACAGGAGTTTTGGGCTCTTCCCTTGGTCCCCCCACGCTTTTGCGACCCCCCTCCTTCTGAGGGCTCGCTGACTTAAAGGCTTCATCTTTTGAGGCGTTGTCGGCTTCTGTGGTACCACCTTTGCCACGTTACAATTCTCCTCTTCAATACGATCTTCTGAAGAGCTATCATCGCGTACGACCCCTTCAGACGAGGGCTCTCGGTCTCAGACCGATATGCTCTCCATAACTGCAATTCAAAGTTATTAACTATCAGATAACAGTCACAAAGAAGTAGTAAGACTATAGTGAGTGTTCAACACTACATTTTTCAGGGAACCATCATCATGTCCCACTGGGAATTCAGGGAACACGATACAACGTGTTCCCTTTCCTCATCTCACCATCCCAGCTGTATCCAAGGCTGTGTGAGACCTGCTCTAAGGACCTCACATCCTTCTGCCTTTCGACCTCGTATATCACAAGGATAACCAAGATTCATATCTTGAAACGATCCCATTGCTCATTATCTTTTAACAGGAAAAACTTCATTCAAAACGTCACACCACTAACTACCTTCTGTGAAATCACAAAATAAAAGCTTAGAAAAAGAACTTGCGCACATGAACAACATTTTTTAAGGCATTTCGGATGTTAAAATCACAGTCCTTCTTACTCAAAAATAGTAAAATTCCAAAGAAAACTAAAAACCCACTGTTTCACAAAACATTTGACTCCATTATTTTTGTGCTTCAACAACGTTTTTCACGAAATTGTTCGTAACAAGCTGGAGACCTCCCGCTTTTCAGGCTTAAGTATCACCCAACTTTGTCGAAAAACAAACTAATACAATTAGCCGACAAAATACTTTGGAAAGAAAATTTTCCCACAAACAGCGCCAAATAATGCGGCCTAAAAAAGGCAGCATCAAATATTAATGGAATGAGAATAAAACTGTGCAAGCAGCTATCTATTCCTCAAAGATTCTTTCCTTCTTATCCAACTTATGGCCACCACGAGCTAGAGTATTCTTTCTAGCTGCAACAAGAATGGATACCGGGAGGTTTCCCCGGTAAACCACCTCCGATGCTAAAGTCAGATTTTGTAAAGTGGGTGACATGTTTGCAGGTGTTCAAACTGGTGTGTGTAATGTGTGTAAAATCTACCTAACAAGAGTAGAAATCGGATATATATATATATATATATATATAGCGTAGGGATCCGGTGAGAATAGATCTTATATGAGAATGTGGAGAATGATATATTTTAATGCATTTTTATCACATCAGTAATGCATATATTGTAGAAATGAAATGCCATGCTCATTCTAATGCATAAACTACAATAAGTTAATGCATTAACATTGTAATGCATAAATTACAACAACATAATGCATCATTAAATTTGGACCATTGATCAACAAAGATCAAGGGCCGAAATTTATTCTCATTTCTCATATAAGAAAGCATTCTCACATGATCCTCTTCCTATATATATATATATATATATATATATATATATATATATATATATGCTCCTCATCTAACTTGGGGATGAAGTAGAGACCTTGGGAATGTTCCTCCATTACTGTTGAGACGCGTGCCCTTTTCTCATTTGTTTGTGCAGAATGTACCTTCTGTTTTTCCGAAAAGATATACGGTAAAGCAATCTTTCTGTCAGAGATATGCTGGCTCACTTGAGACCTATCTAGAGACCTTATGAACTCTCTCATCTTTTTGAATTCTAATTGGCTTTTCTTTAGATACCACTTCCTCCTAGCTACCTCACACCAGGTAATTGCCCGGACCACCTCCGAGCTTAGTACTCGTAGAACATAGGATAATAAGATCTCCTAAGATTTATTTACTTATTTCTTTGTTCTGTGGGCTAGGTCTCAGAGAGAGAGAGAGACCTGGTTGCTTTTAGACCATATCAGTTTGATAATGCGAACCCTTTGGTTCAAGTATGAAAAAAAAAAAGAATTGTAGAGGGAGGAACAATAACAATAATTATATTTATTGTGTGTTTAGTTAAGTAATGGAAATAAATCACTTATAAGAGATTTCTTTCGCAGAGGAAAGAATTTTGTTACCGTTCTAATTTCAATGTAAGATTTTAGGGGTTTGGATTACTCTCAAATAAAGGTAATGATTTACCTACTACATAAACCGAACAAGTAATGGATTCAATTAGTGAATCCCAAGAAATGCTTAACCAAACATGGCTAAATAGAAATCAACGACACAACCAATTGCTACACATCCAACCTCACGTGCATTCTTGAACTTTTCATTTCTTCCATGAAAGCAAACTATTTAAAACTTGGGTTGGTCGACGATTTCAGATCTATTCGTAGATTTCGGCTCGAGTATGAAAATGCCATGGATTCTGGCAAGAATTTTGATGCGGTGATTGATGCATGTGCGGTAGATAGAACGGCGTAGCGGAGATGGTTTTTTTTTTTTTTTTTTGCAGAGAGAGAAAGAAAGAATTTCTAAAATTGTAGATCTGGACAGACGAATCGCCGGTGCCGGCGAGGAGCGGCGTGATGGAGATGGACAGCGTGATGGTGATGAACGGTGCACCGGCTAAAATCTAGGGCTGGCCGAGAGAAATAAAATGCCAGAGAGATAGAAAATAGAAAATTTTCAAATAAAATGGGTAATGAATTTTTGGGTTAAAGGGTTAAAAAGTGAAACTTGACCCTCCACCTATAGTAAGAACAAACAGAATCCGAAAGTTTAAAGTATTGCCATAATTGATAAAATTAAGTTGCTTGACACTAATTAGTTTTGACTATATATCTGTAGTGCTCATTGGATCACACCACTTCCCCTTAACTCAAAGACATAATAAAAACCTATGTTGCACGGGTGCATGGGAACGGGTGCGAGGGCGATACGATACGGATACGGAGATATATAATTTTTAAAGTAGTATTGTATTGTCATATTGTAAGATTTTTCTACGAAAGATTTTTCTACTTTTTCTGCATCACGTTCATAATCTTCATCTACACTCGTAATCAATCTATAAACGACTTTCATAAAATCATGGAGTACATTAATCTCATCCAAATTCCACCTGAGAAAATTTAAAATTATTATGTCGATTAGTTTTACTAGCTAGCTATATAATTCTTTTCATCACATATCAATAATAATTATTTGGAGTACTAAAGTTGCATATGTCGAATCATAAACGATGAATGGATAGAATAGAAAAAATGTACGCGTGCATTTGATGGGTTTTAATGATGCTCGTTCCTTTACTTTTTGTAACTAGCAAAAGTAACGTGCACTCGCACGTTAAAAAATGATTTTAATTCATAAGTTTTAAATAAGTTAGTTAATTATTATTCAATTTATTTTTATAGTAGTATTAATAATCTTTAACTCTCTTTTAGAATGAACTTTATGAAATTTCTAAAATATATATTATCATTAATAAGGGTAAAGAAATACAAAATATTCAAAATATATTTTATTTTAAAGAACAATCTCAATTTATTTGTGTAATTGAATATTCTGAAGTAATAATAAGTGACATTAAATCGATAACTAAAGTTTATACTTTTGTCATTATAAAGTAGTATTGTATTGTCATATTATAAGATAAGTCAAATAAATTCTTCTATAGTTAATATTTACTTCGGATAGTTATAATTAACAAGGACTAAAATATCAACAATTCCTTATATGAGTTCTTACAAAAATACATAGGCTACATACATATGGTTAAAAATAAAAATAAAAATAATTCTCTTAATTTGAACAGACACATGATGTGATTTTCTACATTTCATTTTCAAACACAATCAATATATTATAAAACTTAATTTTAGGTTATGCAATGTATGTTCTTCATAATAATACTAATTCATAATTGAATTATATATTTGGATAGGAAAATTATACAATTGAACTTCATTATATAACCAATTCAACTATCAATGATCTTATATATCCTAAATAATATAATGTATATATAAAACACTATTTTTGATCTAATTGAGTTTTGCCTATTTTTGAAACTTTAGAGATATGCATAAGTTATAAAATTAAGTTAATTGCTTGCCACTAATTAGTTTTGACTATATATCTATAGTGATCATTTGATCACACCACTTCCCCTTAACTTAAAGACATAATAACAACCTATGTTGCACGGGTGCATGTGAACGGGTGCGGGGGCGATACGATACAGATACGGAGATACAAATTTTTTAAAATTTTAGGGTGCGATTCGGCAATGATACATTTATTTAATATGATTTAATTATATATAACACTTATAAAATATATAGAAATGTTAGTGTTTTATAAATCAAATATTGTAATTCATATATTTTCTAACTTAAAACTTAAGAATTTCAATTAGGTAATTTAATTAAGCTATATAATAATATTATTAGAGAAAATACATCCATATAGCCAGTTTGACTGGATTGACTACAATAGTTGTCAAGGAACTTAATATTGTCAAATTGTAGCCAAAAATGTGATTTTGGGACAAAAATACCCCTTCTCACTTTTTCTCTTTTTCCTCTTTCTTTCTTCTCCTCCCTCGTTTTTTCTCTCGTTTTTTCTCTTCTGCTTTTTTCTTCTTTCTTCTTTCTTCTTCATTTTTCATACTCTTCTTCCTAGATCTGAACACATCCGCTCTCCGCCGCCGTCGAGCTGCCTCTCGATCGTCCTATTGTTGTCGTCGCCATCTCTGTCGTCGCCGCCCACTCTCTCTCTCTCGCTGCCACTCTCTCTCTCCTCTCTCTCTCCTCTCTCTCTCCTCTCTCTCTCTCTCTCTCTTCTCGCCGCTCTCTCTTCTCTGCTCCTGTCGCCACTCTCTGCATCGTACTGTCTCTCTCTCGCTGTTCGTCTACCTCCGCCGCCTCTCTGCCTTCGCCGCCCAGCAGCCGCCGCTATGGAGCTGTCGCCATCCCGTGCCGCCGTTGAGCTGTCGCCATCCCGTCGCCTCCGCTGTCGCACTCCCGTCGCTGCCGTTGAGGTGTGTTGTTGCCGCCGCCGTCGATTGGTTGTAGCTTTTCGTCACCGTCGTTGCCGTTGAGCTTTTTTTGTCACCGTCGCCGTTGATTGGTGTTTGTTCACAAGATTCTTCGATTTTGAATTTGCATGCTGGTATGTTGTTTTTATATGTTGCGATTTGTTGTTTTTCGTATGTGTTTTATTACTATTTGTTCATTTCGTACGTGCAAATTATTTCGTAACATGTTTGTGGCTACTGTGTTTCGAAATTTCTACGTATACAATGTTGCGAATTTTGTAATTCGTAACACTTTATACGAAATGTCGTATATAGTGTTACGTATTATGAAATTCGTAACTGACTGTGCATTTTGTCTCGTTTATTTAACGTTACGAATTTACAATTTCGCAACATGTTTGAGACTGTTTGAATGTTTCGGATCTGAAATTTTGAGGTGTATAATAATGTAGCGAATTGTGAAATTCGTAACTAACTTCTCAACATGTTTGCATAATTGATGTACACATGTTACGAATTTGACAATTCGCAACATATATACGATTTTCGTATATAGTATTGCTAATTATGAAATTCGTAACTACATTTGCATTTGCATAATTTTATTTGAAGTTACGAAATTAGAATTTCGTAACATGTTTGTGGCTATTTGAATGAATATTTAGTAACTGAATTTTTGAAGTACACATGTTACGAATTTGACAATTCGCAACATAATATACGAATTTCGTATATAGTGCGAATTGTGAATTTCGTAACTAACTTTGCATTTTCGTAAGTTACGAAATTCTATTTTCGCAACATGTTTGAGACTTTTTGAAGGTTTCGATTATGAAATTTTTATGTGTATAATGTTGCGAATTTCACAATTCGTAACACAATGTTATTAATTGTGTAGCGAATTGTGAATTTCGTAACTACATTTGCATTTTTGTTCGTTTTTTTACGCATTTATAATTTCGCAACATGTTTTTGATGTTACGATTTATTCATTTCGTAACGCTGTATCTAATGTAAATCTTACTCCTTTTATGCAGATGAGTCCATCGTGCTTAATTGTTGTGCATGGAGGGCATTGGGATGAGAATATATATGTAGGTGGGAGAAAGGAGTATATTCCCATTCCTCCAACGGGTATAAGCTTTCAACAATTTTTGAGCAAGATTGAGGTGCGATTGAAAAAAGATAATAGCATGTATGCATTTGATGTAGATGCTTTAGTTGAGTCACCTACTGGGGAGACTATGAGAATGAAGATAACGGATGACTTTGAGTTGTCTAGTATGTTGGGGTTGTTGGATTTGCCTACGGTATATATCACCGTTTATCCTAGAATGAATGCATGTTCATCTAGTAGGAAACGTCGAAATACTAATGTTTTGAGTTTGCAAAATAAGATCCAGTGTGAGTTTGATGTTGATAATGATGAATCCAATTTTGAGAATGTTGGTGATGAAATGTATGATAGTAAATCTGATGACATGGATGATGTGTATGATGATTGTGATGATTCGGCTGATTATTGCAGTGGAGGTGAGCATAATGAAGCT